>JAIOJX010000030.1:175708464-176160464 GCA_022376925.1 Tragulus kanchil
CTGCACTGCACTCTCTCCAGAGAGCTCTGCAGTAACCACAGGTTCTACAGGTAGTTTCCAAAAAAAGAGAAAAATAAAACACCACCGGACTGGATCTACTTAGGAGGCAGGTTTATACTTTGGAGAAAGCCATTTATTCTTCCTGCTGAGCAGTTCTCATTTAATAAGAACAGGAAATTGGAGAAAGAAAAAAAAATCAAAGCGGGAAAATCAATGGATTAAGTCAAATAAAACATTTTCCCAACAAGCAAAGTTCTTTTTTTTTTTTTTTCCTTCTCAAAATGTCACACTAAAAGGATTCACCTTTAGGGAATTATAAAGTAGTGGTCCTGGGACTTAAATGAGATAAGATAGTTAACAGGAGAAATTCTCATGGATATTCCTCTGACTCTCAAGAATTTCCAGTGGCTTAAATCTAACAAATATTCATCTAAAATATTATGTTCCTGCTGATGCTCAGACTAAGCAGAAAAGTGGTCATACAATGGTCACTGGTATATCTAAAAGAAAATGTCAGACTCGTCACCAAGAAGGCACATTTAAGACTAATTTAACACCAGTAGCTATAAAGATTAAAGGGCATTTCCATAAAAACATACAAAAGGTAAAATCAGAAGTGAAAATGAACAACTTTGGAAAATAAATATCTAAAAATATCAAATATCACATCTGAAACTCCACTAAAAGGTATAATAATGACCAAGCCCACACGTAACTACTAAGCAAATATTCTGTACATTAAGCTTACGAATCAGTCTAAGAATTCATTCTTTCGGGCTTTCCTGGTAGTCCAGTGGATAAAGAGTGTGCCTTGCAGTGCAAGGGGCACCAGTATCCCTGGCCCGGGAAGAGACCCCCGTGCCGTGCCGTGAAGTGTCTGGGCCGGTGTGGCTGGACCAATTACGAGCTAGGCTCTGGAGCTCAAGCGCCCGAGCCGGTGCTCTGCAGCTAGAGAGGCCACTGCGATGGGAGGCCCACACAGGCCAAAGAGTAAAGATGGGTGAAAAAATAAATAAATAAAACACCAAATAAGAGGCCAAAATTAAAAAAAAAAAAAAAAGAATTCATTTTTTTCTATAAGAGTTCTTTGTTGAAGAAGAAAACGCATCCATTTCATCATTTACTAAGTGCATAAATACTGTATATGTGGCTCATTTGAGTTAAGTCAGTCTTTAGCTAAGACAAAGATTCTCTCAGTCATGTCTGACTCTTTTAAGACCCCACAGACTACAGCCTGGATCTACTTAGGAGGCAGGTTTATACTTTGGAGAAAGCCATTTATTCTTCCTGCTGAGCAGTTCTCATTTAATAAGAACAGGAAATTGGAGAAAGAAAAAAAAATCAAAGCGGAAAATCAATGGATTAAGTCAAAAAAAACATTCTCCCAACAAGCAAAGTTCTTTTTTTGTTTTTGCCTTCTCAAAATGTCACACTAAAAGGATTCACCTTTAGGGAATTATAAAGTAGTGGTCCTGGGACTTAAATGAGATAAGATAGTTAACAGGAGAAATTCTCATGGATATTCCTCTGACTCTCAAGAATTTCCAGTGGCTTAAATCTAACAAATATTCATCTAAAATATTATGTTCCTGCTGATGCTCAGACTAAGCAGAAAAGTGGTCATACAATGGTCACTGGTATATCTAAAAGAAAATGTCAGACTCGTCACCAAGAAGGCACATTTAAGACTAATTTAACACCAGTAGCTATAAAGATTAAAGGGCATTTCCATAAAAACATACAAAAGGTAAAATCAGAAGTGAAAATGAACAACTTTGGAAAATAAATATCTAAAAATATCAAATATCACATCTGAAACTCCACTAAAAGGTATAATAATGACCAAGCCCACACGTAACTACTAAGCAAATATTCTGTACATTAAGCTTACGAATCAGTCTAAGAATTCATTCTTTCGGGCTTTCCTGGTAGTCCAGTGGATAAAGAGTGTGCCTTGCAGTGCAAGGGGCACCAGTATCCCTGGCCCGGGAAGAGACCCCCGTGCCGTGCCGTGAAGTGTCTGGGCCGGTGTGGCTGGACCAATTACGAGCTAGGCTCTGGAGCTCAAGCGCCCGAGCCGGTGCTCTGCAGCTAGAGAGGCCACTGCGATGGGAGGCCCACACAGGCCAAAGAGTAAAGATGGGTGAAAAAATAAATAAATAAAACACCAAATAAGAGGCCAAAATTAAAAAAAAAAAAAAAAGAATTCATTTTTTTCTATAAGAGTTCTTTGTTGAAGAAGAAAACGCATCCATTTCATCATTTACTAAGTGCATAAATACTGTATATGTGGCTCATTTGAGTTAAGTCAGTCTTTAGCTAAGACAAAGATTCTCTCAGTCATGTCTGACTCTTTTAAGACCCCACAGACTACAGCCTGCCAGGCTCCTCTGTCTATAGAATCCTCGAGGCCAGAACGCTGGAGTGGGTTTGCCATTTCCCTCTCCAGGGGATCTTCCCGACCCAGGGGTCTCCTGTGTTGCAGGCAGATTCTTTACTGTCTGAGACATCAGGGAAGCTCCAAAAAATCAAACTGGTTTCCTTCCATCAGTTTACTGATGTAACTGATCTATAATTTGACTTCCAGGAAAAAAAAAAAAAAAAAAACAGCTAAAGCAAAAGGTTGATAAAAAGGAAGTAAGATACAGGCCATACTCAGGTCCACTGATCAAGGCTACTTTCACGTAGGAAAAAATGTATTAAATCTCTCAAGTATTTTCTAAAGGTGAACTCACACTTTAAGACAGTTAATCTGTAACACCTCTCTGAAGAATAATCTGGCAATATTCACCAAAAAGGTTTTCAATGGACGTAACTTTGACTTAGCCACCTTATTTCTAAAAATTTCTTCTAAAAGGTTAAACTGACGTGCACACAACGCCATCACCACTTTCTCCCCCCCAGAATGGCAAAAACTGTCCGGATCCTAAATATCTCTGAACTCCATAGGGACTGGTGATCTAAAATTACAGTGCTGCTATACCATAGGGTTATCAAGCAGCCATGAAAAACACAGAGCTACCCATTTATTCATGACATAGTAAGTGTGGGGCAAGCTGATGAAAGAGAAGTGAGACGGCATGCCCCATTAATACTTTAAGACACAGAGCCCCCACAGTAATAATAGGAGGCTGGAGACTGGGATACACAGCAAGTACAAAACCAAGGTTATCTTTGAGGTACAAGATTTAGAGAGCACACCATTTCCCCCCGATTTTCTTAGTCATGCGTTTTTGGGATTCACTTCCTACAATAATCACATCAATAATCACATGTCATTTCTTTAGAAACATCTTTATCGTATCTCCATGGCAAGAAGCCTGGGTTTTTAAAAAAGCTTTCTTTGTAAAACAGCAATAGAGACACAGAGGTAGAGAAGACGTGTATGGACATCAAGGCAGGGGAGGGGGAGTGGAGTGAACGGAGAGACTGGGACTGAGATATATACACGACTCTGTATAAAACAGGTAACTAATGAGAACCTAGCGTAGAGCAGAGGGAACATTCAGTGTTCTGTGGTGACCTAAACAGGGAGAAAATCCAAAAAAGAGAGCATATGTATAGCCAATTCACTCTGCTGTACAGTAGAAACTAACACAACCTTGTAAACCAACTATACTCCAATAAAAATTAATTCAAAAATTAAAAATAAATGAAAAGCCATCTGAAATCTGTTATCTTTTCAATATTTAAGACCCTTGATAAATGAAGTACCTGTTTCTCTTTTCCTTGTACAATGACTTGAGGATAGTTCAGAATTTCTAAGTAAAAAATCACGCTCTGTGCTATGTTCTCTACCACCATTATTCACCACGGACCTTCCTGTGTTTCCTAAGCAACATCAAGGTCAACCCCATCACAGTCTACCTGTTATTTTATTTCGGAAATAGAGAAACCATTATTAAATTACTACAGAGAGGTCACTGGAGTAGTGGAGAAAGATTATTTAAGGTCAACAAGCTCTGAATTACGTAACAGGATCTTGAATAAAGGCTTCTGAAAATAAGCAACGCGGGACCCAGGCATCAGATGACAATAAAGACTGGTCACTCCTCAGGTTCTTCCCAGCTTGTCAAAGCCACAGCTTATGGCAACGGATCATTTCTCAGAACCAAAACAATGTAGGTGCTGCTTCAAAGTATCAGGTAAAAACACTGTCAGGAAATGGAGTCAAGGCCCATAGAACAAATTATGTGATTTGGGGCTTCCCTGGTGGCCCAGTGGGTAAGGACACCGCCTTGCAGTGCAAGAGGCACTGGTTCAATCCCTGACCTGGGAAGATCCCACGTGCTGCGGACCGGCTGGACCGTTGTGTCCAATTACCGAGCCGGAGCCCTGGAGCGCATGCGCCCAGAGCCGGTGCTCTGCGACAACAGAGGCCACTGTGATGGGAGGCCCACACGGGCCACAGAACAAAGATAGATGAAAACAGATAAACGAAAGACCAATAGAAGTAGCCCGACTGCCCCCCTCCCTTGCCACCCCACCCCCACCAAAAAGAAAAAAAAGTACGTGATTTGCAGGTGGGGGACCTCATTCTGCCAAGAGTCTTGTGAAATCATAGCCGAGGGAGTTAGCATCCAGTTCTCTCTGAAGGAAGAGACACGCACAGAGACCAGCCACTAGATGTCATTGTCCTTCAGAGAGCCGGGAGAATGCTGCCTATCCTGGACAAAAGGAAGTCAGAGTGGTCTAGACAACTGATTCCTTAAATGGCATTAATTTAAAATAATCTGACCTTTGACTGGGGTGCTCCACAGTAGCTGACAAAAATAAAAATGAAAACCCCCTGGAGACTGGCCATCTGCCCCCAAAGGCAAGTGGCTTCCCAAAATATACCATCTTTTAATGACGACACAAGAACATGTGAATGACTTTCAGACACGAGGGGGGAAAATGTCTGACTAAGCGGCGGAAGGAGGAACTGCACTAAGTGACTGCCAAGACCCAAAAGTCACGTCAGTAACCCTCCATCAGGGGAACAGCACTGGTTTTCCTTCTAAAATGTCTTTAAAAAGCAAAAACAGCATGAAGGAGAACATTCATTGTTTGTTTTAGTCAGGAGCTCAAAGTTCTTGGTCACCTGTAGGACTGTTCTTTTCAACTGTGTGGTTATTTTCATGGTTCACTTGTGGGAAGGAGCATGAAAAGGAACTGCTGATCAAACAGCACGCGTATCACAGGCTGTGAACGGGTGGCCACAGACGCCCTCCCCTGCCGGAGCCACTCCGGTGTTGATGCTGAATGTGCGTTTTAAACTTTAATGGACTTAGCTACCAACATTTTTTTTTTAATTGAAAGATGACATATCAAAGCATGGATCCTGGGCTTCCCAGGTGGCACTAGTGGTCAAGAACCTGCCTGCCAATGCAGGAGACGTGAGAGACGCAGGTTCGATCCCTGTGTTGGGAAGATCCCCTGGAGGAGGGTACCGCAAAGCATGGGTTCTTGGTTTCTTACGAACAAGCGTATGTGATGGCAGCTCTAGGCCCACTTTCCCACGGAGCAGCAGCAAGGAGGTGGAGGTGTCCCCAGACCCACACAGAGGCATGTGTCAGTGAGCAAGTTGGCTCACCAAGACCCTGTGTTCCAACTGGCTGCCTTCTTACCCACAAGGAGCCTGAATTACCCCACCAAAAAGAAAAAAAAGTACGTGATTTGCAGGTGGGGGACCTCATTCTGCCAAGAGTCTTGTGAAATCATAGCCGAGGGAGTTAGCATCCAGTTCTCTCTGAAGGAAGAGACACGCACAGAGACCAGCCACTAGATGTCATTGTCCTTCAGAGAGCCGGGAGAATGCTGCCTATCCTGGACAAAAGGAAGTCAGAGTGGTCTAGACAACTGATTCCTTAAATGGCATTAATTTAAAATAATCTGACCTTTGACTGGGGTGCTCCACAGTAGCTGACAAAAATAAAAATGAAAACCCCCTGGAGACTGGCCATCTGCCCCCAAAGGCAAGTGGCTTCCCAAAATATACCATCTTTTAATGACGACACAAGAACATGTGAATGACTTTCAGACACGAGGGGGGAAAATGTCTGACTAAGCGGCGGAAGGAGGAACTGCACTAAGTGACTGCCAAGACCCAAAAGTCACGTCAGTAACCCTCCATCAGGGGAACAGCACTGGTTTTCCTTCTAAAATGTCTTTAAAAAGCAAAAACAGCATGAAGGAGAACATTCATTGTTTGTTTTAGTCAGGAGCTCAAAGTTCTTGGTCACCTGTAGGACTGTTCTTTTCAACTGTGTGGTTATTTTCATGGTTCACTTGTGGGAAGGAGCATGAAAAGGAACTGCTGATCAAACAGCACGCGTATCACAGGCTGTGAACGGGTGGCCACAGACGCCCTCCCCTGCCGGAGCCACTCCGGTGTTGATGCTGAATGTGCGTTTTAAACTTTAATGGACTTAGCTACCAACATTTTTTTTTTAATTGAAAGATGACATATCAAAGCATGGATCCTGGGCTTCCCAGGTGGCACTAGTGGTCAAGAACCTGCCTGCCAATGCAGGAGACGTGAGAGACGCAGGTTCGATCCCTGTGTTGGGAAGATCCCCTGGAGGAGGGTACCGCAAAGCATGGGTTCTTGGTTTCTTACGAACAAGCGTATGTGATGGCAGCTCTAGGCCCACTTTCCCACGGAGCAGCAGCAAGGAGGTGGAGGTGTCCCCAGACCCACACAGAGGCATGTGTCAGTGAGCAAGTTGGCTCACCAAGACCCTGTGTTCCAACTGGCTGCCTTCTTACCCACAAGGAGCCTGAATTTACAACCTCTGCTGTAAAAAAGTATCAGAGAAGAAACAGTTTGAGATGTACTAAGAAGATCTCGGGCTTCCCTGGGGGTTTGGTGGTAAAGAATCTGCCTGCCAATCCAGGAGATGCAGGTTCTATCCCTGGGTCGGGAAGATTCCCTGGAGAAGGAAATGGAGAAGACTCACTCCCGTATTCTCCGTTCCACGGAGAGAGGAACCTGGCGGGCTATCGTCCATGGGGTCACAAAGAGTTGGACAGGACTTAAGAGACTAAACAACAACAGCAGCACAATCTCACTGAACATAATCACTGTCGACAGAGAAACCGGACCAGCTAAAGACAGGTACGGCTTCCACCGAGAGAACCCCACGCAGCAAGCGAAATAGCTCTCCTGGGAGTAGTGAGAATTGAACAACTCTTTCTATCCATTCAGCTCGATTCCCACGCTCCCAGCACAGACTTCAAGGGCACCCTGGGTCCTCACAGTGACTGGGGTGAAGGGATCACTACTGGTACTCTGTGGACAAGCATCAGGGATGCCAGGTGCCTTGAAGTGCACAGCACAGCCCCGTTCAAGGAAGAACCACCGTTGCTCCCACACGATTTGGTATCCTGGTGGACAGTCACAGGAACTAAAAGGCTGTCTGCAATTTCTTTTCATTTACTGACTTATTATTAATGTTTGTAATTTGGGGCCACATCCGGTGGGATCTCAGTTCTCTGACCAGGGATCAAAGCTGCACCCTCCTGCACTAGAAGGCAGAGTCTTCACGGCTGGACCCCCAGGGGAGTCCCAACTCTCTGCCATTTCTGAGCCAAGTCCCTTACTCCGCTTGATACATTTACACAAAAGACACTCTTGCATGGCTTCATTAGTGTTATTATTCACAATTTTCCAAAAATGGGAGTGCTACTTAATAAAGTGAAGAGTGTCCTCTGCATCCTTCATAGCATTACCAAGAGCTGCTGACCGTTCTGAAAAAAATCACCCCAATATGGAAAAAGGGTGGAGGTGTCCCCAGACCCACACAGAGGCATGTGTCAGTGAGCAAGTTGGCTCACCAAGACCCTGTGTTCCAACTGGCTGCCTTCTTACCCACAAGGAGCCTGAATTTACAACCTCTGCTGTAAAAAAGTATCAGAGAAGAAACAGTTTGAGATGTACTAAGAAGATCTCGGGCTTCCCTGGGGGTTTGGTGGTAAAGAATCTGCCTGCCAATCCAGGAGATGCAGGTTCTATCCCTGGGTCGGGAAGATTCCCTGGAGAAGGAAATGGAGAAGACTCACTCCCGTATTCTCCGTTCCACGGAGAGAGGAACCTGGCGGGCTATCGTCCATGGGGTCACAAAGAGTTGGACAGGACTTAAGAGACTAAACAACAACAGCAGCACAATCTCACTGAACATAATCACTGTCGTCAGAGAAAAGGGGACAGCTAAAGACATGTACTGCTTCCACCGAGAGAACCCCACGCAGCAAGCGAAATAGCTCTCCTGGGAGTAGTGAGAATTGAACAACTCTTTCTATCCATTCAGCTCGATTCCCACGCTCCCAGCACAGACTTCAAGGGCACCCTGGGTCCTCACAGTGACTGGGGTGAAGGGATCACTACTGGTACTCTGTGGACAAGCATCAGGGATGCCAGGTGCCTTGAAGTGCACAGCACAGCCCCGTTCAAGGAAGAACCACCGTTGCTCCCACACGATTTGGTATCCTGGTGGACAGTCACAGGAACTAAAAGGCTGTCTGCAATTTCTTTTCATTTACTGACTTATTATTAATGTTTGTAATTTGGGGCCACATCCGGTGGGATCTCAGTTCTCTGACCAGGGATCAAAGCTGCACCCTCCTGCACTAGAAGGCAGAGTCTTCACGGCTGGACCCCCAGGGGAGTCCCAACTCTCTGCCATTTCTGAGCCAAGTCCCTTACTCCGCTTGATACATTTACACAAAAGACACTCTTGCATGGCTTCATTAGTGTTATTATTCACAATTTTCCAAAAATGGGAGTGCTACTTAATAAAGTGAAGAGTGTCCTCTGCATCCTTCATAGCATTACCAAGAGCTGCTGACCGTTCTGAAAAATCACAATATGGAAAACATGCTTTTTTGGGCCACCAGTACTAGAGATCGCCATCAGTCACAGTCTTTGGCTGTCTCATTCGTGGGGTTTATACAAATAGATATAACCATATATTTTCTGTATGTCCTCGAGAGTGATTGTGCCTGGGCAGTGACTTAAATACACAATTATAATATGGATTACTCTTTTATTTTGCTCTTATAATTCATTTTCAAAACTTTGGTATCTTCGGAGGCTATAGTCTTTATAAATGTGATGTCCTGTTCATATGGCTACATATTTGCTATGTTCACAGGGAGAAACAGATCTGCTGAGGTTGAGAATGCTGTGTGCTAAGTAGCTTCAGTCATGTCCAACTCTTAGCAACCCCATGGGCTGCAGCCCGCCAGGCTCCTCTGTCCATGGAATTCTCTAGGCAAGAATACTAAAGTGGGTTGCCCTTCTCCAGGGAGATCTTCCCGACCCACAGATAAAGCCCACATCTCTTTTGTCTCCTGCACTGGAAGGCAGGTTCTATACCATTAGCACCACCTGGGAAGCCTATGGTTGAGAAAATCCGCTCTAAAACCATTAAAATAATGATACAATCCTGGAAGCCTTCAAAGTGATCTCTTTCTGCTTTTTTCCCCTTCTCCCACCCTCTCACTCCCCCTGATGCCTCATTCTGAGGCTTTATAGTGGCCTCCTTTTCCTCCAAGAAGTCTTCCCTGACTACCATACTACCCACCCTTATTCGCATGAGTGGATTTGGGAGCCCCTTCTCGATGCTCCCACAGCCTCAGAAGTTTACCCTATAATAGTACTTGCCACAGTTGTGTCACTACCTCTTTGTTATTAATGAAGCTCCCAGAAGGAACGAAATTGCCAGAGCTTCATCACCAAGCACAGTGTTCATTCATTCACTCATGAACTATTTCTTGAGCACCTCCCGTGTGCCCGATACCATTATAAAGCACATGGGGATATAGTGGTAAACAACACAGACACTGCTCCCTCATCTTGGGAGGTTGTCATTCTCATGAGTGACAGATGATAATTAAGGGATCTATTAAATGTAACTGCAGGGACTTCCCTGGTGGTCCAGTGGTTAAGAATCTGTCTACCAATGCAGGGGACACAGGTTCGATCCCTGGTCAGGGAACTGAGATCCCAAATACCATAAGGTGATGAAGGTGACATGCTTCAACTATATATATATATATAACTGAGAACTGTGATCAGTGCTGAGAAAAATATAAACAGGGTACATGACGGAGTGAAGCAACAGGACATGGGTTAGATCAGGAAGTGGGGAGAGACCTCACTGAGATAACTTAAACTGAGAGACAAAGGAGGCAGAGACCTTAGTTTGGGCAAAATCCCCAAAAAAAGCTAAAAATTGGTACCGAATTTTTGGCTAGCAACCGAAAAATTTAATGTGTGCTAAGTAGCTTCAGTCATGTCCATCTCTTAGCAACCCCATGGGCTGCAGCCCGCCAGGCTCCTCTGTCCATGGAATTCTCTAGGCAAGAATACTAAAGTGGGTTGCCCTTCTCCAGGGAGATCTTCCCGACCCACAGATAAAGCCCACATCTCTTTTGTCTCCTGCACTGGAAGGCAGGTTCTATACCATTAGCACCACCTGGGAAGCCTATGGTTGAGAAAATCCGCTCTAAAACCATTAAAATAATGATACAATCCTGGAAGCCTTCAAAGTGATCTCTTTCTGCTTTTTTCCCCTTCTCCCACCCTCTCACTCCCCCTGATGCCTCATTCTGAGGCTTTATAGTGGCCTCCTTTTCCTCCAAGAAGTCTTCCCTGACTACCATACTACCCACCCTTATTCGCATGAGTGGATTTGGGAGCCCCTTCTCGATGCTCCCACAGCCTCAGAAGTTTACCCTATAATAGTACTTGCCACAGTTGTGTCACTACCTCTTTGTTATTAATGAAGCTCCCAGAAGGAACGAAATTGCCAGAGCTTCATCACCAAGCACAGTGTTCATTCATTCACTCATGAACTATTTCTTGAGCACCTCCCGTGTGCCCGATACCATTATAAAGCACATGGGGATATAGTGGTAAACAACACAGACACTGCTCCCTCATCTTGGGAGGTTGTCATTCTCATGAGTGACAGATGATAATTAAGGGATCTATTAAATGTAACTGCAGGGACTTCCCTGGTGGTCCAGTGGTTAAGAATCTGTCTACCAATGCAGGGGACACAGGTTCGATCCCTGGTCAGGGAACTGAGATCCCAAATACCATAAGGTGATGAAGGTGACATGCTTCAACTATATATATATATATAACTGAGAACTGTGATCAGTGCTGAGAAAAATATAAACAGGGTACATGACGGAGTGAAGCAACAGGACATGGGTTAGATCAGGAAGTGGGGAGAGACCTCACTGAGATAACTTAAACTGAGAGACAAAGGAGGCAGAGACCTTAGTTTGGGCAAAATCAGGACAAGAATGTTCTCAACAAGACAGCTGCCAAGTGCTAAGGTCGTGAGACAACACATTAAGAGTCTGTGGTGCTCCAAGACAAATGAAATGAAAAGAAATAGACAGAGTCTGGCTGGAGCACTGCGAGGACCATTGTGAAGCCTTGGGGGGAAGCAGGGTCTAGCATGCACAAAGTCTGCATTTCATTGTAAAGGCAGTATGTGCTGCCTTCCACTAGAGGACCAGCTTGTGAAGGTGAGGGACCTGGACTTCTCATCATGCCAGGAGCCCTCAGCCCTGTCTAACACAGCACGTGCTGAGTAAAGGAGTCCCTTCTGTGAGTCCCATCTTACGCAGTGCAGCTGGTTGTGACTTTGCCACTTACAAACAGGACAAGCATGAGCCCCACGTGCTCACCAATACCAAACGTCCTCAACTGTGATCACTAGGTCCCAAGAAAGATTTTTATAAATCCAATTAGTAAATATGTGAGTGCCTACCACATGTTGTGGGCAAGAGGGATATAGTGAACCTGACACAAATGTCTGCCCTTGAGTCGTTTATATCTGAGTGGGAGTAGACAGGGGATAAATAAATTGGAAAGATCATGGTAAGTGACATGGAGAAAAATAAAGGAGAAAAATAAAGGAGAACAGGGTGGTGGGGAATGGACTGCAATGTCAGTAATACCACCCTGGATATAGTTCATGTTTTCTTCTCCACATCTCAAGGAAGTTCCGTGCAGATTAGCCTCACAGATGAAGTACGTCATCTAGACATTAGAAGAATTATGTCATCATTTGACACATGGCTCAGAGAGGTTCAAAAATATGCTTATGGTCATACATCGCATCAGTAGTGTAATTAGCATTTGTTCTACATGCCAACCAATAGACAAGACAAATACAATAACAGCTAAAACTACGGAGCTCTTATTATGTACCAGGTACTGTTCACATGGGCCTTTTATGCTTCATTTTATGTAATCCTCACACAGACCTCTTGATGTGGGTACTATAATCATTCCCATTTTACAGATGAGGTAAAAGAGGCACAAAACAGCTAAAAAGATAAGCAGTTGGTGAGGGGTGGAGCAAGCATTCAAATCCAGGCAGTTTGCTTCTTGAGCCTGTACTTGTAACCAGTACTCTACTCAAAACCAGTCTGGAAAGGGAATGGCTGAGAAAGGTAACTCTCAAAATACCTCAAGACAACGACAACTCATCTTGACTTAAGATCAGTGCCCTTTCATCCCTTATCAAAGAACACACACATAAGGGTATCCAGAGTTGAAGGGCTGCAAAGCTCGTCTTCCCGACCCATTCCACCCAGACAGCCCGTACAGCGCTCACAAGACATCGCTGCAGAGCCCACCCTGGTACGTACATGCAGTTTGTTGAGCAGCACTGCGTCTGTTGTGCTGTTGGCTCCTGGCTTAGCAGCCTTCCAGAACTGCTTCTGGGCAGAGTAGCGATTCATAGGGCATAGTTTAAAGAGGCAATCTACAAGGGAAACAAACAAGCAAAAACTTGTTACTGAGGATGTAGCTATATTCACTCAACCTGTGAAAAAACTTTCCCCTTCTATTTCAGTAAAGCACTGTAAATTACATACAAATACAAGCTACAAAGCCCTTTTACAAACCTCTCCTTTAATATTTAATTCTCACCTTCATGTGAGGTTAGAGATGAGGAAAATGAAACTCTGAGGAAGTCAACTGTGTCTTGTCACACAGTCAGTTAGTAGCATGGCTGGGACTCAGAGTCCAAATCTAGGGCTCAGGCTGCTCCAGAGCTATCGCCTTTCCTTTATGTTGGACACATTTAAGGGCAATATTCTCACTACACGCAAAAACAGCTGTTGATGTTATTTAGTCACTAAGTTGCGTCCAACTCTTTGCAAGGTCATGGACTGCAGCACACCAGGCTTCCCTGTCCTTCACCATCTCCTGGAGCTTGCTCAAACTCATGTCCACTGAGTCAGTGATGCCATCCAAGCATCTTGTCCTCTGTCATCCCTTTCTCTTCCTGCCCTCCATCATTCCTAGCATCAGAGTCTTTCCCTATGAGTCAGATCTTCAGGTCATATGCAAAAACACTACAAAGAAGCATTTCTGGATAGAAATCCAAGTTTATTTAACTACATTAAAAAAAAGAAGCAGCAGCAGCAGCTTATTTGGAGGTACCTCCCTGGGCAATGGTTTCTTGAGTGTGGTTTATCAAATGGTTTCCTTGCTCTGGGGAGCAGGAAGAAAATAGACAAATACACACTAGGATATTCTGTACTGTCCCTCTCTTTCGCTGCACAGTAACATGCATCTGTTTAGGGATACCTGGGCTTGTGACTTTTACACTGTTTTATGTAGTAGAAAATGGCAATACAGGTAAAGAACCCACGCCAATGCAGGAGACATAGGAGACGCTAGGTTGATTCCTGTGTCAGGAAGATGCCCTAGAGAAGGAAATCGCAACCCACTCCAGTATTCTTGCCTGGAGAATTCCATGGACAGAGGAACCTGTGCGGTTACGGTCCTGGGGTTGCAAAGAATTAAACAGGACTGAGTGGCTTAGCATATGTAGTAGAACTAACTCACAAACTGGACTAGTGGCTTCAAAAGATGCCTGCAGTGAAATCAAAATACCAAAGATCACAGTCATACAAACCTCACAAACAGAAAAAGCAAAATGATGGTAATCTAACTAGGTCTAAAAAACCACCCAGGTATTAAAAATTGCTTAAAAAATACTTAACATGTTGCCTCTGATGATAAACTTTACTCAAAGCATTCATGTGGCTTAAGGTATTCATGTCCTCTAACCATGATTAAGAGGACATGGTATTATTTTGTTTAATTGTATTTTTTCTATTTTCCTGCCTGTTTTATAAGCGCTTCCACTAGTTCCTTATGTTGGACACATTTAAGGGCAATATTCTCACTACACGCAAAAACAGCTGTTGATGTTATTTAGTCACTAAGTTGCGTCCAACTCTTTGCAAGGTCATGGACTATAGCACACAGGGCTTTCCTGTCCTTCACCATCTCCTGGATCTTGCTCAAACTCATGTCCACTGAGTCAGTGATGCCATCCAACCATCTTGTCCTCTGTCATCCCTTTCTCTTCCTGCCCTCCATCATTCCTAGCATCAGAGTCTTTCCCTATGAGTCAGATCTTCAGGTCATATGCAAAAACACTACAAAGAAGCATTTCTGGATAGAAATCCAAGTTTATTTAACTACATTAAAAAAAAGAAGCAGCAGCAGCAGCTTATTTGGAGGTACCTCCCTGGGCAATGGTTTCTTGAGTGTGGTTTATCAAATGGTTTCCTTGCTCTGGGGAGCAGGAAGAAAATAGACAAATACACACTAGGATATTCTGTACTTCGTCCCTCTCTTTCGCTGCACAGTAACATGCATCTGTTTAGGGATACCTGGGCTTGTGACTTTTTACACTGTTTTATGTAGTAGAAAATGGCAATACAGGTAAAGAACCCACGCGCCAATGCAGGAGACATAGGAGACGCTAGGTTGATTCCTGTGTCAGGAAGATGCCCTAGAGAAGGAAATCGCAACCCACTCCAGTATTCTTGCCTGGAGAATTCCATGGACAGAGGAACCTGTGCGGTTACGGTCCTGGGGTTGCAAAGAATTAAACAGGACTGAGTGGCTTAGCATATGTAGTAGAACTAACTCACAAACTGGACTAGTGGCTTCAAAAGATGCCTGCAGTGAAATCAAAATACCAAAGATCACAGTCATACAAACCTCACAAACAGAAAAAGCAAAAATCATGGTAATCTAACTAGGTCTAAAAAACCACCCAGGTATTAAAAATTGCTTAAAAAATACTTAACATGTTGCCTCTGATGATAAACTTTACTCAAAGCATTCATGTGGCTTAAGGTATTCATGTCCTCTAACCATGATTAAGAGGACATGGTATTATTTTGTTTAATTGTAATCTTTTTCATTGTCTATTTTCCTGCCTGTTTTTATAATGTACACATTAGGACAGTAATACATGTATGTAACTTTTAAACACACACATATACACAAAGTTTAGGGATATTTCATACAAAAATTTCCACAGGGATATGCCATCAAGAAAGTTTAGAGGAGGCTTCCCTGGTGGTTCAGTGGGTAAAGACACAGCCTTGCAGTGTAAGGGGCACCGGTTTCATCCCGGGCCTGGGAAGATCCTACGTGCCATGAAGCAGTTGGACTGACGTGTCCAGCTACCCAGCTGGAGCTCTTGAGCGCATGCGCCCAGACCCGGTGCTCTGCAATGAGAGAGGCCACTGCAATGGGAGGCCCACACAGGCCGGAAGAAAAAAAAAGAACAAAGATAAATAAATGAAAGATCAACAGAAATGGCAAAAAAAAAAAAAAAAAAGTTTAGAGGGCTTCCCTGGTGGTCCAGTGGGTAAAGTGCACCCAGTGCACTGCAAGGGGTGCCAGTTCGATCCCTGGCAAGGGAAGATCGCACATGCCACGGAGCGGCTAGACTGGTGTGCCCAATAAGGAGCCAGGGCTCTGCTACAAGAGAGGCCACCACAACAGGAGGCCCACACAGGCCAAAGAACAAAGATGGATGGAAATAAATAAATGAAAGACCAATAAAAGTGGCCAAAAATTAAAAAAAAAAGAAGTTTAGAAATAACTGCTCTAAAAAACTAATATTAAAAATTATACTCCCTGAAAATTCTACCTTGTGATATAAAGGATTTTCAAATGACATTTGTAGAATAAATTATTAATACATTTGGAATTAACACCCAGATTTGGAAAAAAGTGTACTCAGAAAGTAGATCACAACAAGCTTCTAAAGAAATTTATCTCCTAATTGTACACTATTCTTACCTGGTAACAGAAACATTCTCTGAAAGAACAGGTAAATATCTAGTTACTGTCTTAGCCAAACAGTTATCTCAGTGAGAAATACTCATTTGCTGTCAAGTACACAGACACTACATGCATTTGCTCAGTCGTGTCTGACTCTATCACTCTGGACTGTAGACCATCAGGCTCCTCTGTCCATGGAATTTCCAAGGCAAGAATACTGGAGTGGTTTGTCATGCCCTTCTCCAGGGGATCTTCCTAGAACAAGGATCGTACCCCTGTCTCTTGCATCTCCTGGGGAAAGTAGATTCTTTACCAATGCGTCCCCTAGGAAGCCCATCAACACAAAGTTTCCTCTAATTCAGATGATCCTTTCTTCTAGTTGGAATCAATGAACTTTTGCTAAGTACAAGTACTTGAAATCATTCAGAAAAAAACTGAAATCATTTCATGGTAGAAACAGAAGGTACTCTCCCATTTCTACAAATCTTCTTCACTAAATATTGCTACATAGTCACAAGCAGCTTTAAGGCAAATATAAAAGTCCTGACGCTCATCTTTATCAAGAATACGATTCATCCACAGAACACAACTGTTAGTGCACATGAAAGACGCTATCCAGGTCTTTACAGAACAAAGGGCATGGCAGGAAACTGGTTTAAAAGATAGGGCTGTTCTCCTCATCACTAATGAAGGTCACAGGTCATTGTTATTTACTCTCTCAGTAGCTGCTTCATGATGTCACTAAAAGGCATAGTCTTTCTACCAGCTTGATCCATGGGAACTCTGTATTTGCCCTGAGAACAGCCACACACAACCAGGAGGCCACTGGCCAGCATTAAATGTCTTATCTTTGACACAGGATAGAGGGTGGCATTTGCAATGGACCATGGTGACTTCCTTGATAAGCATATGACATAACACACAAAAAAATTCTAAACACTTAAGCCACTCGTGTTCATATTTGATACATGATTTACTTTATGGGTCAAATGAGGTTACTAATTTCGATTTTCTTCAATATGAAGATATTGAGAACATTGTCTATTTTTGCCTCTAATCCAATTCATACCATGATAGGTAAATGCATTACCACCTCCCTTCAATAATCTGACTTAAATTGACTTGAGGATTAACTGGATCTACAATATGAAAGGACTAACATGCAGTTTTACAACTCTTCACAGTGTAGCTAAGTCAAGTACCCCGCTTAACAAGTCAATGGACTACAAACAGGCTCAACCTTTTGGGTAACTTTTCAGTCCCCTAAGATGACAGTGTGAGCTGAGGCACTGTCAATCCAACCAAAGTCTTGCCGTAACTTCCACACCAACTATTTCTCATGGGCAAAACAGAGCACTGTGCTGGACTAAGCAGTTTTACAACTAACGGTCTATGTAAATATAAGTGATGCTAACATACTAGTAACAGAACCAAATTAGCCTTGCTGATTTTGTCCTGTCTTCCTAGTTGCTTAGCAACTGATTCAAAGGGAAAATTAAATTAAGCAATTCAAATGGGATGTTAAAGTAACCGTCTGAAATTCTGTGCTTCAGCGGCTCTGTATTGCCCTTTGAATGGCACAGCAGGACCAAATTAAAGTTCTGCTGGATCCTAATACTCTGCGAAGGATAGAAACACACAAATATAGGGAACCCAGTGCAAGAATTGTACCTATTTGGGGGAACCAAGTATACACGTGTGTGTGTGTGTGTATGTATATGTACATACACACACAGACTGTGCTTTGATTCTGCCCCAAAGAAATGCCACAAAGATCTTTTATGTGACAAGTGTTGGGTTTTTTTTTTCCATGCCTTCCAAGAATAAATTTAAGTCAGCTTTCAAAAAATTACTTTGGAATATTCCTAAGCTTTAGCAGATGCCACTCTGTGCTGGCAAAGGAGAAGTCAGCTGAATAGAGGGGCTGGGGTGTTCAAGGGCACGTGACCTGGAAACAGGCCACAGGTAGTTCTCCATGGTTTGGACAGCATTTTCCAGAACTTGGCTGGAGGGAGAACACTCAACTGTTTAGCAGATGCGTTAACCGTGACCTGATGACTTGTGGTGCTTGGTTAGGGGAAGACAGGAGCAGTGGGAACCATAGGTGTGCTTAGAGCCCACTTTAATGGGATCCTCAGAAGGTGAGCCTGCTTAGAACCTTGAACTCTCAAATGTAAGGTCCCTGATGGCAGACTTGCGTCTGTTCTGGAGGAGGGCCACAGGGAGGCAATGACTGGTCTACACATACAGTGGAAATGATAGCCAAGGACCTGATGCAAAGAAAATCTTGTTTATATTTCCATGGGAGTTTTCTTTTTGGTGATGTTGCTTACTAAGAAAGGGAAGGCTGGGAGGGAGTGGATTTAGAGGAGAATAGGAGAAATGAAGAATCTTACTTTGGCCATGCTTAGTTTGAGATGCATATGAGACAACCAAGCTGAAATGTTCACAGGGCTGTCTGTCAACTGAAATTACAGGACTGTCAGTAATTCAAAGGGATAGGGGTGCAAGAGGAGGAAGGATGGGCTTCCAGAGAGGAGAGGAGAGTTGAGGAAACCAGTACCACAAATGTAAGGCATTGACCTACTCTGGCTAGGAAGATGTAATCAAACCTAGAGACTATGATAACTGAGGCTTACAAAGGCTTGAACTTGATTTGAAGTTTTCTGAGAACAGAATAAAGACATTCCCTCTCCTGTTCCACTCCCCCACAACAAAAACTCCAACACAATGAAAATCAAAAACAAAAAAAACGCAACTTCGTCTTCTGAGAAACTTAACTCTATCTTCCTAAACTGGAATAAACAAAGGTGGAAGGAGGAAGGAGGCGTGGAATTGATAGATGGAAGGGAT
The DNA here is from genome assembly GCA_022376925.1 of Tragulus kanchil. Taxonomy (NCBI): domain Eukaryota; kingdom Metazoa; phylum Chordata; class Mammalia; order Artiodactyla; family Tragulidae; genus Tragulus; species Tragulus kanchil. Next base: position 175,727,429 of record JAIOJX010000030.1, read on the forward strand.
CCTCTTCTGATCTCCACTTATATATTCAATACCTTTAATAACCTAAAATGGAGAAGGATCTAAAAAAGAATACATGTATATGTATGTATCTATCACTTTGCTGTAAGCCTGAAACACAACACTGCAAATTAACCATACTTCAGTATTTTTTAAAAATAAATCTAGTATGTCTTTAGCTCAACAAGTGAACAATAATCATAAAAATCTAACACTAGACACTAATTCAGCCAGAAGATGTGACATAGCTTTAACTTGAGAATGTGCAGGAAGTGTCAAAAGCCATCGTCATTTATAATAACAGGACGTGAACAGGTGATATTTAAAATAGATTAATCTACAGACATGCAGAGATACACATCATCCAGAAATACAGTGGTAAATATCAAAAGAAAATGTCAACATGTTTTAAGTTGTTGCCTCTGCAAAGTTGGAAGGCGTGAGGTGTCAGACATAGGACTGCTATTTTTACTCTGCACTTTATCAATATTTGAGTTTTTTTGGTTCGATTTACATAACATAAAATGAACCATTTTCAAGTGAACAATTCTGCAGCATTTAGTACATTCTCAGTGTTGTGCGACCACCACCTCTCTCTAGTTCCCCATTTTCACCACTCCCAAGAGGAAAAACCTGTATCTACAAAGTTCCTCCTCCAACCCATATATCCATGAAAATCTTTAACTTTCTGTGAAGAATCTGAGCTCCTATAACCCACCTCACAGATCAAAGAGACAGCAAACTATCATAAAAGAAAGAAAATCCATTCAGCCAGCATCCATCAACATAATTTTATAAAGGGAGAAATCAAGGATTTACATGAGCTCAAATATGAAAAATTCAAGCACTGATCATCTTTTGTACAACCTAAGAGGCATCAGAATAAAAATTCAAAAGGAGCAGATGATATGATCAACAAAGAGAAAGAGTAATGTTAATTTCCCACCAAGAGAGTTAAGAGTCCGAAAAAGTAATAAAAGGGGAAAACTAAAATTGCTGAATTTTAAGGACGCTCCCAAGTCAAACTTCCAAGACAAACAGTTTCACGAAGCTTATCTGCCTTCTGTATCATCCTGTCCCTAGTGCACTAGGTCAATACGGGATCAACGGTGGAAGGAGGAAGGAGGCGTGGAATTGATAGATGGAAGGGATCCTCTTCTGATCTCCACTTATATATTCAATACCTTTAATAACCTAAAATGGAGAAGGATCTAAAAAAGAATACATGTATATGTATGTATCTATCACTTTGCTGTAAGCCTGAAACACAACACTGCAAATTAACCATACTTCAGTATTTTTTAAAAATAAATCTAGTATGTCTTTAGCTCAACAAGTGAACAATAATCATAAAAATCTAACACTAGACACTAATTCAGCCAGAAGATGTGACATAGCTTTAACTTGAGAATGTGCAGGAAGTGTCAAAAGCCATCGTCATTTATAATAACAGGACGTGAACAGGTGATATTTAAAATAGATTAATCTACAGACATGCAGAGATACACATCATCCAGAAATACAGTGGTAAATATCAAAAGAAAATGTCAACATGTTTTAAGTTGTTGCCTCTGCAAAGTTGGAAGGCGTGAGGTGTCAGACATAGGACTGCTATTTTTACTCTGCACTTTATCAATATTTGAGTTTTTGGTTCGATTTACATAACATAAAATGAACCATTTTCAAGTGAACAATTCTGCAGCATTTAGTACATTCTCAGTGTTGTGCGACCACCACCTCTCTCTAGTTCCCCATTTTCACCACTCCCAAGAGGAAAAACCTGTATCTACAAAGTTCCTCCTCCAACCCATATATCCATGAAAATCTTTAACTTTCTGTGAAGAATCTGAGCTCCTATAACCCACCTCACAGATCAAAGAGACAGCAAACTATCATAAAAGAAAGAAAATCCATTCAGCCAGCATCCATCAACATAATTTTATAAAGGGAGAAATCAAGGATTTACATGAGCTCAAATATGAAAAATTCAAGCACTGATCATCTTTTGTACAACCTAAGAGGCATCAGAATAAAAATTCAAAAGGAGCAGATGATATGATCAACAAAGAGAAAGAGTAATGTTAATTTCCCACCAAGAGAGTTAAGAGTCCGAAAAAGTAATAAAAGGGGAAAACTAAAATTGCTGAATTTTAAGGACGCTCCCAAGTCAAACTTCCAAGACAAACAGTTTCACGAGGGTAGAGCTTATCTGCCTTCTGTATCATCCTGTCCCTAGTGCACTAGGTCAATACGGGATCAACGAATATATGAGTGGATGCTCAAGGTGGAAGAACAGTCTTCAACAGTAGTTCACAAAAGGAAAACCTACTCACACTTCCAACGAAAGTATTCCATAAACAAGTAATTTAGTCTACTTTACTTTAAGAGGAAAGCAGAACAGCACATTGTTGTGCCTGTTGCATGCGAACCACATTTCCCAAGCCAAGACAGAAGAAGCCCTTTGAAGTCCAGTGACCTTTTCCAAACGGGACTGCCAAATCAACCTTCCACCTCCTCTCTGCAGAAAACACACTGTTCCTCAGGGACAGAGGACAAGGTAATTTTTCCCATGCAGATGACCGGATGCTTTTTCAGACTGCAGACACCCACGGTTGCTATCTTGTAAAGTTTATCATCTTTCCTGGTTGCAGAACATATTTTTAAAATGTAAGGAGAAACTTTTTCTTTTGATCTCTTTAGTCTGGCCATTTTTTTTTTTTTAATTGGTGTATAGACCTTCCCAGGTTGCGCCAGTGGTAAAGAACCCATCTGCCAATGAAGGAGACATAAGAGACATGGGTTTGATCCCTGGCGGGCTACAGTCAGTCCACAGGGTCGCAAAGAATTGGACATGACTGAAGTGACTTAGCACAGCACAACACATTGGAGTATAACTGCTTTACAACAGCTGAATCTTTTGTGAAGAATCTCCTATAACCCACCTCACAGATCAAAGAGACAGCAAACTATCATAAAAGAAAGAAAATCCATTCAGCCAGCATCCATCAACATAATTTTATAAAGGGAGAAATCAAGGATTTACATGAGCTCAAATATGAAAAATTCAAGCACTGATCATCTTTTGTACAACCTAAGAGGCATCAGAATAAAAATTCAAAAGGAGCAGATGATATGATCAACAAAGAGAAAGAGTAATGTTAATTTCCCACCAAGAGAGTTAAGAGTCCGAAAAAGTAATAAAAGGGGAAAACTAAAATTGCTGAATTTTAAGGACGCTCCCAAGTCAAACTTCCAAGACAAACAGTTTCACGAGGGTAGAGCTTATCTGCCTTCTGTATCATCCTGTCCCTAGTGCACTAGGTCAATACGGGATCAACGAATATATGAGTGGATGCTCAAGGTGGAAGAACAGTCTTCAACAGTAGTTCACAAAAGGAAAACCTACTCACACTTCCAACGAAAGTATTCCATAAACAAGTAATTTAGTCTACTTTACTTTAAGAGGAAAGCAGAACAGCACATTGTTGTGCCTGTTGCATGCGAACCACATTTCCCAAGCCAAGACAGAAGAAGCCCTTTGAAGTCCAGTGACCTTTTCCAAACGGGACTGCCAAATCAACCTTCCACCTCCTCTCTGCAGAAAACACACTGTTCCTCAGGGACAGAGGACAAGGTAATTTTTCCCATGCAGATGACCGGATGCTTTTTCAGACTGCAGACACCCACGGTTGCTATCTTGTAAAGTTTATCATCTTTCCTGGTTGCAGAACATATTTTTAAAATGTAAGGAGAAACTTTTTCTTTTGATCTCTTTAGTCTGGCCATTTTTTTTTTTTTAATTGGTGTATAGACCTTCCCAGGTTGCGCCAGTGGTAAAGAACCCATCTGCCAATGAAGGAGACATAAGAGACATGGGTTTGATCCCTGGCGGGCTACAGTCAGTCCACAGGGTCGCAAAGAATTGGACATGACTGAAGTGACTTAGCACAGCACAACACATTGGAGTATAACTGCTTTACAACGTTGGGTTAGTTTCTGCTGCACAAGGAAGTGAATCGGCCATATGTAAACATATATCCCCTCCCTCAGGGGACCTCCCTTCTCCCCACCATCCCACTCGCCTAGGTCATCACTGAGCTTGGCCAATTAAATTCTGATCTATCTTTCTGCAAGGATTAATGAATATAGATCAACTTTATCTCAGAGAAGAGAAGGAAAAAATAAGTAGGGAAGGGAAGTTCTCTTCCCACTGGAGAAGACAAAAGGGACCAACAGTCCCTTCCAGAGGCAGCCTGAACACAGGAAGCCATCTTCCCTTAGACAGCTGGGGCCTCCATCTTGCACTCTGCACCCGGACAGATGGATACAGAGCCCCAATGCCAGTTAAAGACTGCTTGTGGGAGCAGGGCCGGATGTCCGAGAAAGTGTTAAGGGCCTGCTTCCCTCAGCATGTGAGTCTGGTTCCCTGTCACCAATAAGGCTGTGAGTGATTGGTATTTTCTCAACAGCTCCCTCTTTGGCTTAGGTTAGTTGGTTTCTGTTGTTTGCAACCAAAATTGTAAGCTGACCCACCGAGTGAGAAAACATATTGCATTCTGCTGGTAATGGAAATAAACAAATACCAAAAAAAAAAAAAAAAAGAAGAAGAAGAAGAAAAACAGACAAGGAATCTGAAAATCCTGGTTTTAGTCCTGGTTCCACCACACACTAGTTGAACAGCCATGGCCTGGTTACTAAAGTTCTCCGTGTCCACAGGAAGTCCTCTAGAAAACAGATCATCCACAAAAGACCACAGAGCCCTAAGACCTGTTCATGTCTGTGGAAGTAACACACTATGTCAGATGAATTATGGAAAGCCCCAATGTGGTAGTGCTGAGGTGTGCATTGGTCTGCAATCTTGGTTTAAACCTCAGCTCTACAGGATGTTAGCTGCATGATCCTGGGACAAATTCGCTCATGTCTTGCCTATATAAAAGGGCAATACCCACAATGGGTAACTCACAATGGGTTTTATCCCTGGCGGGCTACAGTCAGTCCACAGGGTCGCAAAGAATTGGACATGACTGAAGTGACTTAGCACAGCACAACACATTGGAGTATAACTGCTTTACAACGTTGGGTTAGTTTCTGCTGCACAAGGAAGTGAATCGGCCATATGTAAACATATGTCCCCTGCCTCAGGGGACCTCCCTTCCCCCCACCATCCCACGCGCCTAGGTCATCACTGAGCTTGGCCAATTAAATTCTGATCTATCTTTCTGCAAGGATTAATGAATATAGATCAACTTTATCTCAGAGAAGAGAAGGAAAAAATAAGTAGGGAAGGGAAGTTCTCTTCCCACTGGAGAAGACAAAAGGGACCAACAGTCCCTTCCAGAGGCAGCCTGAACACAGGAAGCCATCTTCCCTTAGACAGCTGGGGCCTCCATCTTGCACTCTGCACCCGGACAGATGGATACAGAGCCCCAATGCCAGTTAAAGACTGCTTGTGGGAGCAGGGCCGGATGTCCGAGAAAGTGTTAAGGGCCTGCTTCCCTCAGCATGTGAGTCTGGTTCCCTGTCACCAATAAGGCTGTGAGTGATTGGTATTTTCTCAACAGCTCCCTCTTTGGCTTAGGTTAGTTGGTTTCTGTTGTTTGCAACCAAAATTGTAAGCTGACCCACCGAGTGAGAAAACATATTGCATTCTGCTGGTAATGGAAATAAACAAATACCAAAAAAAAAAAAAAAAAGAAGAAGAAGAAGAAAAACAGACAAGGAATCTGAAAATCCTGGTTTTAGTCCTGGTTCCACCACACACTAGTTGAACAGCCATGGCCTGGTTACTAAAGTTCTCCGTGTCCACAGGAAGTCCTCTAGAAAACAGATCATCCACAAAAGACCACAGAGCCCTAAGACCTGTTCATGTCTGTGGAAGTAACACACTATGTCAGATGAATTATGGAAAGCCCCAATGTGGTAGTGCTGAGGTGTGCATTGGTCTGCAATCTTGGTTTAAACCTCAGCTCTACAGGATGTTAGCTGCATGATCCTGGGACAAATTCGCTCATGTCTTGCCTATATAAAAGGGCAATACCCACAATGGGTAACTCACAAGCTAACCTAAAAGGTTAAAATTACTTCACTTCAAACACTTAGCACAGGTTCTGGCACAGAGTAAACAAACAATGGCCGCTAAGACAGAATGGATAAATGCATCATGTCTTCATGAAACAATGCAATGCTAGATGGTTACACTCTCAAGGAAGTAAGTTATTGTTACACATAACAACATGGATGCATTTCAAAAACACTGGCTGAAGTGCAAGAAACGAAGGCAAAAATAATCCATTTATACTGAACGAATCCATTCACATGACGTTCAAGAACAGGCAAAACTTACCCAGAGCTAGAGAGTCAGAATAGCAGTTAAATCCCCCTGAGTGGGGGGATTTCCGGGAAGGGGGACTTTCTGGGGGTGCTGGAAATGGTCTTCCATCTCAGTCTGCATGGGGATCATGGGAGTACAAATGGATTTAAAAATTGAGCAGGGCTCAGATTTAAGGTTGGTGCATCTTTCTGTGTGTGTGTGTGTGTATGTGATAACTGTAAAGAAAGAAAAAAATGAAATAGTAGTTGTTTTCAAAAAAAGGAGAATAGTAATGCTGATAATACAAAACCGAAGTTATCCTTCATGTAAAAGGGTCACAATGCTGTCTGACTTCCCTGACTGGGAAAACGTGCTTTGTTTTGCCAGGATTTGGGTTGGGTGTTTGCTGGTTCATAAGGGAGAGGAGGAAGGGCGTAAGAGGGATGACATCATTGGCTCCCCAAAGGGCCTCCGTTATTTGTTCATTGCAGGACACTCTGGGCAATGAGGGCAATGACCACTCCCTGGCTCCAAGCCTGATGCCCGGAGGGACTCTGACCAAGGAAGGTTTTTCCCCAGATTTCCTGTTCTATCCAAATGGTTTTAAACCATTAATAGGCAGCAGTCTGAAAATGAAATCGGTAAGGAAATGCCATGATGACTGATATGTGCTTCAAAATAACTGGGGAGAGAGGTGGGAAGAAAGAGAAGATGCAAGATGGACCATGAACAGTTAACAGTAAAGGGTACATGGAGGCTCATCATATCGCTATACTCTCAATTTGTATATGTGCTTTACATTTTTTATAATAAAATAAATCTTGGTATATTTGAAATTATCAGTGAAATTTAGTTCCAAGTGTGACATTTTTACAAAAGTCCATCAAATATTCACCAAGTTAAAAACAACACTACTTTTAAGAAGAGAGAAGTAAGGAAGGGGGAAAAAGAAGAAAGGCAACAATGGAGGGAGGGGAGAGAAAAATAAAGAAAAAGAAAGGAATGAAGAAAGCAAGGGGGAAGGAGAAAAGCCTGTTAAATACATAATCTAATGCAATTTCCCAATCCACCTGAAAACCAATATATTTCAGAAAGGAGTAAACAACTGGATAGACTTGTCAAAAAGTTAAAAATGTACAAAAAAATCAGAGAGGATGCCCAGCTCTATGTTAGGTATACGAGGAGTAAACAGAATTGTGGACTTGGGGTTAAAAACCTTACTGTGTAGAACTCTACATGTGCAGTCTCTCTCAAGGAAAATGCAATCCCACAGTGCACAACCCTGGCTATTTCAAAAGTTCCAGCAACATGCAAACCTCTGAGGATATGTTACATCCACAAAAGGGCATTCAGGAGGTCTTGAACATCTGGTCTAAAAAAGATTTACATAAGCTACTGGGTTGGAAATCCTAAGATCCTCCTGGAAAAATACTTTTGCCATCAGAAACTCCAATAACACAAAGATAACATATGCCATTTCTCCGTTTTCCACTTCATTCAAGAAACATTTCTTAATCCCCCTGTGCTAGAAACACCGGGTCTGTAGACCGTGGTCCCTGAGGGTCCTTAGGAAGACAGAGGAACAACAGGTAACTGCAGGGTGTTTGGAGCAGAAGACCATCTAACTCAACTCAGGGAGACATGTTAGAGATGGTGCCAGGCTTTCTCATCTGAGTTTAGCAGCATCTACTCCTCAAGCTAGAGGGAAGGGCAGAAAGAGGGATGGATGATGTGGAAAGAGAGAGAAGCTGGAGCAATCTGTTGCCTTATGTGTAGCACATCACCCTCAGAATTAACTTGCTTTTCTGTGAAGCAGGTCAGACCTCCTGATACGGTCCACGGTCTAGAAGAGAAAGGCTAATACGGCCAACCTGCTGGCCCTCCTCCTGCCCCTACCTGGGGAAGAAGGCATCACCTTCTGATCTCATGAGTGCCCTCCCCTCTCACGTTCTCCATGTGGTATTCAAGGCAACCTCAGCTGACTAAGCAAAGGTGTCACTGCTCATTTCTCCATGGAGGGGCAAGAAGGCAACTGAACACCACCAACCAAAGGAAGACCCAGTCCCATTCATCTGTTTTTCTTCTCCTGGTCTCCACTGTAGACCTAGTGACCCAACTCTGGGACTCTCTGTGCTTCCAACCCAGGATTCCCCAACTAGCCCTATACATGAAAGAGGTGGACCACCCCTATTAAAAAAAAATTTTTTTTTCCCACATACTGAAGTATACCCACAATGAAGAGATTGCTTCCAAAGGGATCCTTTCAACTGACCCTAATTCAGTGAAAAGGAACCAAATAAATAAATCAAGAATCACTCAAAGATGCCATATATTTAATCTAAATACAGAAGAAACTTTCTTCATTTATTTCATGATTTATGTTTTCTTCACTTACATTTTATTTTTAACCCTAGCTAACGCAGTCTATACTCTCAAACAGCCTTTTCAAGTCAAAATATCTCAAGAAAAATGACTGCTGAGCCTTTTCTCTCTTCCAGAATACCTTCCTGAAAGACACAGCACATTTCCACCCAAAACAGAGCTTATTAGAATAGTGATTTTCCAGGAAATCACCTCAAGAATGATGCCATTTCTCCGTTTTCCACTTCATTCAAGAAACATTTCTTAATCCCCCTGTGCTAGAAACACCGGGTCTGTAGACCGTGGTCCCTGAGGGTCCTTAGGAAGACAGAGGAACAACAGGTAACTGCAGGGTGTTTGGAGCAGAAGACCATCTAACTCAACTCAGGGAGACATGTTAGAGATGGTGCCAGGCTTTCTCATCTGAGTTTAGCAGCATCTACTCCTCAAGCTAGAGGGAAGGGCAGAAAGAGGGATGGATGATGTGGAAAGAGAGAGAAGCTGGAGCAATCTGTTGCCTTATGTGTAGCACATCACCCTCAGAATTAACTTGCTTTTCTGTGAAGCAGGTCAGACCTCCTGATACGGTCCACGGTCTAGAAGAGAAAGGCTAATACGGCCAACCTGCTGGCCCTCCTCCTGCCCCTACCTGGGGAAGAAGGCATCACCTTCTGATCTCATGAGTGCCCTCCCCTCTCACGTTCTCCATGTGGTATTCAAGGCAACCTCAGCTGACTAAGCAAAGGTGTCACTGCTCATTTCTCCATGGAGGGGCAAGAAGGCAACTGAACACCACCAACCAAAGGAAGACCCAGTCCCATTCATCTGTTTTTCTTCTCCTGGTCTCCACTGTAGACCTAGTGACCCAACTCTGGGACTCTCTGTGCTTCCAACCCAGGATTCCCCAACTAGCCCTATACATGAAAGAGGTGGACCACCCCTATTAAAAAAATTTTTTTTTCCCACATACTGAAGTATACCCACAATGAAGAGATTGCTTCCAAAGGGATCCTTTCAACTGACCCTAATTCAGTGAAAAGGAACCAAATAAATAAATCAAGAATCACTCAAAGATGCCATATATTTAATCTAAATACAGAAGAAACTTTCTTCATTTATTTCATGATTTATGTTTTCTTCACTTACATTTTATTTTTAACCCTAGCTAACGCAGTCTATACTCTCAAACAGCCTTTTCAAGTCAAAATATCTCAAGAAAAATGACTGCTGAGCCTTTTCTCTCTTCCAGAATACCTTCCTGAAAGACACAGCACATTTCCACCCAAAACAGAGCTTATTAGAATAGTGATTTTCCAGGAAATCACCTCAAGAATGATCCCTCCCCTCAAAATGATCATTCCAGGGTTTCTCACCGCCAGTCCTGACACTCTGGGCATCTTCTTTAATTCTCTGCTAGGAGAGGTCTGGCAGCATCTGTCCTTTCTACATTTCAGCTATCTGTAGACCATCTCCCAGGTCCTACATTGAAGAATGCCCCCCACTGAGAACCACAAGATTAAATCCTCCTTCCTCCTCTTCTTAAGAATCAGTGTGGGCTTCCCTGGTGGTCCAGTGGGTAAGGACACCACCTGGCAGTGCAGGGGGCGCCGGTTCGATTCCTGGCCTGGGAAGATCCCACATGCCGCGGAGCGGCTGGACCGATGTGTCCAATCACTGAGCCGGAGCTCTGGAGTGCATGCGCCCAGAGCCAGGGCTCTGCGACAACAGAGGCCACCACGATGGGGAGCCCACATGGGCCAAAGAACAAAGATGGATGAAAATAGACAAATGAAAGACCAATAGAAGTAGCCCGCCTGCCCCCCTCCCACCCTACCCCGCCAAATAAATAAATAAATAAATCTTTAAAAAAAAAAAAAAAAAAAGAATCAGTGTGCTGCAACTTCCCTGGTAATCCAGTGGCTAAGACTCTGTAACTAAGAACCAGTGCAGCAAGATAAACAAATATTAAAAAAAAAAAAAAAAAGAATCAATGTGCTAAAGTTACCAAAGTTGACAAAATGGACTGATTAAAAACAGCAGGCAGTGGCGAGGGCAGCAGTGAAGACTATTCTGTATCATATCATAAAACCACCTTCTGTGTTTGCTGTTATTTGAAACTTCACTTGGTGACCACAGTCCTCTTTCTGAAACTGACTTGTCTGCCTATAATCCTTGCAGTTCAGTTCAGTCACTCAGCTATGTTAGACTTTTGCAACTCCATGGACTGTAGTTCACTGGGCTCCTCAGTTCACTGAATTCTCCAGGCAAGAATACTGGAGTGGGTTGCCATTTCCTTCTCCAGGGGATCTTCTCAACCCAGGAACTGAACCCACATCTCCTGCATTGCAGGCAGATTTCTTTTTTATTTTTTAATTTTGGCCTCTTTTCATTGTTTTTTTTTTTGTAATTTTTTGGCCACTTTTATTGATCTTTTTTTTAAGACTTTTGGGGGGGGGCGGGTTGGGGAGGCGGGGGGTGGGCACGCCACTTTCTGTTGGTCTTTCATTATCTATTTTCATCCATCTTTGTTCTTTGACCCGTGTGGGCCTCCCATCGCAGTGGCCTCTAACTGTCACAGAGCACTGGCTCTGAGCACATGCGTTCCAGAGCTCTGGCTCGGTAGTTGGACACATTGGTCTAGCCTCTCCGCAGCACGTGGGATCTTCCCATGCCCATGCCAGGGATCGAACCGGCACCCCTTGCACTGCCAGGCGGTGTCCTTACCCACTGGACCACCAGGGAAGCCCTTTTCACTGATTTTTTATCCATTTATTTTCATCCATTTTTACTCTTTGGCCTGTGTGGGCCTCTCATAGCAGTAGCCTTTCCAGTTGCAGAGCACTGGCTCTGGGTGCAGGCACTCCAGAGCTCTGGCTCGTAATTGGATACACCAGTCCAGCCACTCCATGGCACATGGGATCGTCCCGTGCCAGGGATCAAACCGGTGCCCCCTGCACTGAAAGGTGGACTCTTTACCCACTGGACCACCAGGAAAGTCCCTGCAGGCAGATTCTTTACTGACTGAGCTATGAGGGAAGTCCTATACATATATATATATATATATATATATATACACATATATGTATATATACATGTATCTTTTCCAAGTTCTTCCCCTTTCTAGGTTATTATAAGATGTTTCCTGTGCTATACAGTAGATTCTTATTTATTTTATACATTAATGTGTGTCTGGTAATCCCAAACTCCTAATTTTTCCCTTTCCCTCCCCTTCCCTTTGGAAACCATAGATTTGTTTTCCATGTTAGTTTATTTGTTTGATAAATACATTAAACTGCACCATGTTTTTAGACTCCACCAATAAGTGATATCATATGATATTTGTCTTCTCTGTCTGATTTACTTCCATAAAAAGCTAAGTAATGCCATATACAGCAACATGGATGGATCTAGAGACTGTCATACTTCACTTAATTAAGTGAAGTCATGTGATTCTAATGTGAATGACACCAACCTGAAGAATAAATTACTTCTGAAAGCAGCATTTTTCAAACATGAATACAGAGATCAATCATCGGAGCATCTTGTTAACACGCAGGCACTGACTGAGTGGGTGTGAGGAGGGATCTGAGAAGCTGCTGGCCTGGGAACTAAAGAGACTAAAGTCGCTGCCAGCCACTTGGATCTCCCAGTCCTGCCAGTACATCCCTCAAAGAGCTTGGCCAGCATACATTCAGATGCCTCAGATGTCAGTGTGGTGGGAAGAACATCAGCTGGGGACGTGTGGTCCTTCACTTGGCCCATCCAACTCTCCAGTTTCATTTCTTTAAAATGCTCCTCCACCGACACCCAGCTCCCACCATTCCAAAACACTTCCAGTTCTCACAAACATGAGCCATATGCCACTATTCTGTATTTTTATCCAGTTGTTCTCTCTGCCTGAAATTGCATTCCTAGGTCACCACCTTGGTCAGCATCATGGCCATTTTCTGACTAGACCACTCTTCAGCTCTCATGCTTTCATCTTACCTCAAAGCCCAGTTCCCTAAAGAAGACCTCCCTGCTGCCCATCCTACACCCAGGCTATCATGCCATCGTCACTTCCTCCTTCAGGATCTTGAACAGTGCATTTCTTCTTTATGATCTATTGTTAATAGTGGTGTGTGTGTGTGAGTATGTGTGTGTGTTCAGTACTTCAGTCGTGTCTGACTCTTTGCAGCCCTATGGAATGCAGCCCACCGGGCTCCTCTGCCCATGGAATTCTTCAGGCAAGAATACTGGAGTGGGTTGCCATTTCCTTCTCCAGGGGATCTTCCTGGACCAGGGATTGGACCTGCATGCCTTGCACTGGCAGGCAACTATTTACCACTAACGCCACCTGGGAAGCTCATGGGATAGGTCCATGGAGCATTAAAGACTCATCCATTCAGAGGGAAAAAATTATTTCCTCTGCCCCTAGACATTAAACAAACAAACAAAGAAACAGGTCACTGGTTGCACTGGTATCCCTAGTGAGCCCTTTTTTCTTGTTAATGCCATATACAGCAACATGGATGGATCTAGAGACTGTCATACTTCACTTAATTAAGTGAAGTCATGTGATTCTAATGTGAATGACACCAACCTGAAGAATAAATTACTTCTGAAAGCAGCATTTTTCAAACATGAATACAGAGATCAATCATCGGAGCATCTTGTTAACACGCAGGCACTGACTGAGTGGGTGTGAGGAGGGATCTGAGAAGCTGCTGGCCTGGGAACTAAAGAGACTAAAGTCGCTGCCAGCCACTTGGATCTCCCAGTCCTGCCAGTACATCCCTCAAAGAGCTTGGCCAGCATACATTCAGATGCCTCAGATGTCAGTGTGGTGGGAAGAACATCAGCTGGGGACGTGTGGTCCTTCACTTGGCCCATCCAACTCTCCAGTTTCATTTCTTTAAAATGCTCCTCCACCGACACCCAGCTCCCACCATTCCAAAACACTTCCAGTTCTCACAAACATGAGCCATATGCCACTATTCTGTATTTTTATCCAGTTGTTCTCTCTGCCTGAAATTGCATTCCTAGGTCACCACCTTGGTCAGCATCATGGCCATTTTCTGACTAGACCACTCTTCAGCTCTCATGCTTTCATCTTACCTCAAAGCCCAGTTCCCTAAAGAAGACCTCCCTGCTGCCCATCCTACACCCAGGCTATCATGCCATCGTCACTTCCTCCTTCAGGATCTTGAACAGTGCATTTCTTCTTTATGATCTATTGTTAATAGTGGTGTGTGTGTGTGAGTATGTGTGTGTGTTCAGTACTTCAGTCGTGTCTGACTCTTTGCAGCCCTATGGAATGCAGCCCACCGGGCTCCTCTGCCCATGGAATTCTTCAGGCAAGAATACTGGAGTGGGTTGCCATTTCCTTCTCCAGGGGATCTTCCTGGACCAGGGATTGGACCTGCATGCCTTGCACTGGCAGGCAACTATTTACCACTAACGCCACCTGGGAAGCTCATGGGATAGGTCCATGGAGCATTAAAGACTCATCCATTCAGAGGGAAAAAATTATTTCCTCTGCCCCTAGACATTAAACAAACAAACAAAGAAACAGGACTTCACTGGTTGTCCTGTGGTTAAAAATCCACCTGCCAATGCAGGGGACACAGGGTCAGTCCTGAGTCCAGGAAGACTGCACATGCTGCAGGGAAACTAAGCATGTGCCACAACTACTGATCCTGTGTGCTCTAGAGCCCATGCTCTGCAACAGGAGCCACCGCAATGAAAAGCCCAGGCACCACAACTAGAGCAGCCTCCACAAACAGAGAAAGCCCATGCACGACAAAGACTCAGTGTGATAAATAAACAAATAAAATTTTAAAAACCCAGCAAGATATGGACAATTAAGTTGCAAACAGTACCAATTTAGACATTTAAATTATCTAAACACTTATAATGATCAAAGCTGCCAGTATTATTTCAAGCCAGGTTTCCACTTCTCCACTCCCTTCTGACGTACACCTCCATCCTTCCCACTGTATCCCTGTTGCGCTCACTTTACTCTCAGGTCTCACCACAGTGGATGCAAGTGGACAGATGAGGGACAAGGAGAGCAGCAGAGTCCCTCCTTGGTTGGAAGAATCAACCTGGCTTCGTGTAGAGATGCATCCATGAGCACTTTCTCTCTAATTATTACTTGTAAATAACTGCAAACTTCCATAAAAGCTGCAAGAATAATAATATGTAGACTACTTTTACCAAGTCACCTATTATTAACATTTTGCCCATTTGCTTTATCATTCATATTCTCTCTGTATGTACACATGTAATATATGTTTCATACGTATGGTATATATCTTGTACATATGACATCATTTCCTGCACTACCTAGGAGTAAGCTGCATACATTATTGCCCTTTATATATCACTGTCCCTGTCCTAAAAATACGGATATTCTCTAGCACAACAATAATACAATTATCAACTACAGTAAATTTAAAATCAATCCTATTCTTTCATCTCATCTATGGTCCACATTTCCTTTTTGTCCTTTTGGTCAATAATGTTGTCTCCAGCACTTCCTGATCCAGTCCAGGGTCCAGTTTAGGATCAGGGATTGCATTCAGTTGTGATGTGGTTACAGCTGTTCTTCATTTTCTATGATTATGACATTTTTATAGAACACAACCCTCCACTTTTTCAAAAAGAAAATAGACTACCCATCAATAGGGCTCTATCTGATGATTCCTTGAGATTCAACTCTACTGGAATACTGCTGTAAGGAATGCTGTGTGCATCTGAGGGCATCACCTCTGGTGATAACGGCATCCATCCACTCTGGTCAGCACTTTAAAATAGGAATCGTGGAGATTAATCTGCCATTGCTTGACACCCCTCCTCTGTATTCCATCTTCAGGGGAAAAAGCATCCACTCTGGCACTCACAGTCCCTCCCCAGCTACTGAACACCCTACCCATCAACCCTAGGTTCTCCTCCATGGAGCCTCCTTTCTACCTAAGACAACACCCACATCAGCTCCCCGCCCCCACACATATAGCCCTTATGTGCCCAATGGAAAAAAAATCACACATTTTTTGCCCAGGGAAATGGATGCCAAAGTAGCAGAAATGCTCTTTGACTTGACTGTCGATAGAGCTAGACAAGCTGTTTCCTCCCCATATATTCCTAGCTGGAATCAGCCACCCCCAAGTCTCCCCTAAGCAAAGGAGACACAAACCCAGCTTCGCAAGCAATCCACTGGTAATTTTTTTCAGAAATGCTAAAGTATTTCTGACCCCTGAACAGGAATATATCAGCCTTTGAGTCCCAGAGCCTCAGCAGAGCCTTCTGACTTCATCTCTCTGCCTGACCTCTCTCCTACCTCTCACCTTCCACCTCTACTCTGAGGAGGCCTGAGAATGCCTGCAAACACAGGTCCAGGGGCTTATTCATCACCATGTTCCAAACAGCCCAGCAGACATGTAAGCCTCCCATAACCACTGCTGAATTAGAACGTATTTCCCACCTAGAACACATCTTCAGACACATTCAAAAACTGTTCTCTGAAAAGTAGATCTGGCCTTATTTCCATCTCCTTTACTTTTTTTTTATACTTAGTCAAAAGTTGATACTTTATTATTTTATTTAATATTTCTGTTTACTTTTCATATGTTTTATTACTAGGAAGCTTGACATTTTTTATATCAGTATGTACTCATTTTTAAAATTGAGAAATCCTTCATAATCAATAAAATTCACGATTTTAAAGTATATAGTTCAACAGCTTTTTAATTCAGCGTTGGTATAATCATCACCACTGTCTCATTTCAGAACACGCTCATTAAAACCCTCAAAAACCCATACCTATTAGCAGTCACTGTCCTACCTCTCCCCTTAAGACCTAGCAGTAACTTTTCTACTTTCTGTCTCTATGGATTTTCGACATTCCACATAAACGGAATCATAAAATACATAACCTTTTGTAACTAGCTTCTTTCACTTAGCACAACAGTTTATCCCTGCTGTGGCATGAATCAGTACTTCGTTCCTTTTTATGGCTGAATAATAACCCATTGTGTGGCTATACCACATTTTGTTTATCCATGCATCAGCTTATCGATATCTGAGCAGTTTTTGCTTTTTAGCTATTATGAACAATGCTGTTAGAAACATTCATGTACAAGTTTTTATGCACATGAGCTCCCGCCACACATTGCCTAGCCGGGAAAAATAAAGCCAGGGAAATGGATGCCAAAGTAGCAGAAATGCTCTTTGACTTGACTGTCGATAGAGCTAGACAAGCTGTTTCCTCCCCATATATTCCTAGCTGGAATCAGCCACCCCAAGTCTCCCTAAGCAAAGGAGACACAAACCCACCCAAGCAATCCACTGGTAATTTTTTTCAGAAATGCTAAAGTATTTCTGACCCCTGAACAGGAATATATCAGCCTTTGAGTCCCAGAGCCTCAGCAGAGCCTTCTGACTTCATCTCTCTGCCTGACCTCTCTCCTACCTCTCACCTTCCACCTCTACTCTGAGGAGGCCTGAGAATGCCTGCAAACACAGGTCCAGGGGCTTATTCATCACCATGTTCCAAACAGCCCAGCAGACATGTAAGCCTCCCATAACCACTGCTGAATTAGAACGTATTTCCCACCTAGAACACATCTTCAGACACATTCAAAAACTGTTCTCTGAAAAGTAGATCTGGCCTTATTTCCATCTCCTTTACTTTTTTTTTATACTTAGTCAAAAGTTGATACTTTATTATTTTATTTAATATTTCTGTTTACTTTTCATATGTTTTATTACTAGGAAGCTTGACATTTTTTATATCAGTATGTACTCATTTTTAAAATTGAGAAATCCTTCATAATCAATAAAATTCACGATTTTAAAGTATATAGTTCAACAGCTTTTTAATTCAGCGTTGGTATAATCATCACCACTGTCTCATTTCAGAACACGCTCATTAAAACCCTCAAAAACCCATACCTATTAGCAGTCACTGTCCTACCTCTCCCCTTAAGACCTAGCAGTAACTTTTCTACTTTCTGTCTCTATGGATTTTCGACATTCCACATAAACGGAATCATAAAATACATAACCTTTTGTAACTAGCTTCTTTCACTTAGCACAACAGTTTATCCCTGCTGTGGCATGAATCAGTACTTCGTTCCTTTTTATGGCTGAATAATAACCCATTGTGTGGCTATACCACATTTTGTTTATCCATGCATCAGCTTATCGATATCTGAGCAGTTTTTGCTTTTTAGCTATTATGAACAATGCTGTTAGAAACATTCATGTACAAGTTTTTATGCACATGACGGTTTTTACTTCTCTTGGGCATGTACCTAGGAGAGGAACTGCTGAATAATATGATAACTATATTCAACCTCTGAGGAACTGCTGAACTATTTCACAAAATGGCTGTGTGTGCGATTTTACAATCTCAGCTGTACAAGGGTCCAAGTATCTCCACATCCTCACCAACACTTATTACTGTCCACCTTTTAGACTCTAATCATCCTAGTGGTTTTTCACTATAGCTTCCATTTGCATGGCTCTCACGACTGATGATATGAACATCTTTTAATATGCTAACTGGCCGTGTGTATATTTTCTTTAGAAAATATCTACTCAAATTTTTTACCCATTTTCAAACTGGATTTGTTGTTATGTAGTTCTAAGAGGTCTCTCTTTTTTTTTTTGGTGGAAAGGAAAGTTTATTTCAGATGCCAGCAACTGCTATATCTGTCCAAAGACAGACTCCACCTCACTGACAGTCAGTGGGGAAGAGCTTTTATAGGCTGAGGGAGGGGGCTACATGCAAAAACATTAGTTGTGGAATTTTAAGAATTCTAGATACTAGTCCTTAATAGAAAGATGATTTGTAAGTATTCTCTCCCTTCTGTGAGATGTCACTTTCTTCATAATATCTGTTGAAGGTTTTAAGTTTAAGGACAAACTTAAATTTACCTATTTTTGGTTCACTGTTTTTGCTTTGGATGTCATATCTAGTAACTTCTGGATAATCTAAGTTCATGAAGATTTATATTTATCTTTTCTTCTAGGAGAGTTATGTGTTTTGTTTTTAACTTTCTTTTTTTAATAAGATCTTTGGATTCTTTTGAAAGACCTAGCAGTAACTTTTCTACTTTCTGTCTCTATGGATTTTCGACATTCCACATAAACGGAATCATAAAATACATAACCTTGTAACTAGCTTCTTTCACTTAGCACAACAGTTTATCCCTGCTGTGGCATGAATCAGTACTTCGTTCCTTTTTATGGCTGAATAATAACCCATTGTGTGGCTATACCACATTTTGTTTATCCATGCATCAGCTTATCGATATCTGAGCAGTTTTTGCTTTTTAGCTATTATGAACAATGCTGTTAGAAACATTCATGTACAAGTTTTTATGCACATGACGGTTTTTACTTCTCTTGGGCATGTACCTAGGAGAGGAACTGCTGAATAATATGATAACTATATTCAACCTCTGAGGAACTGCTGAACTATTTCACAAAATGGCTGTGTGTGCGATTTTACAATCTCAGCTGTACAAGGGTCCAAGTATCTCCACATCCTCACCAACACTTATTACTGTCCACCTTTTAGACTCTAATCATCCTAGGGGTTTTTTCACTATAGCTTCCATTTGCATGGCTCTCACGACTGATGATATGAACATCTTTTAATATGCTAACTGGCCGTGTGTATATTTTCTTTAGAAAATATCTACTCAAATTTTTTACCCATTTTCAAACTGGATTTGTTGTTATGTAGTTCTAAGAGGTCTCTCTTTTTTTTTTTGGTGGAAAGGAAAGTTTATTTCAGATGCCAGCAACTGCTATATCTGTCCAAAGACAGACTCCACCTCACTGACAGTCAGTGGGGAAGAGCTTTTATAGGCTGAGGGAGGGGGCTACATGCAAAAACATTAGTTGTGGAATTTTAAGAATTCTAGATACTAGTCCTTAATAGAAAGATGATTTGTAAGTATTCTCTCCCTTCTGTGAGATGTCACTTTCTTCATAATATCTGTTGAAGGTTTTAAGTTTAAGGACAAACTTAAATTTACCTATTTTTGGTTCACTGTTTTTGCTTTGGATGTCATATCTAGTAACTTCTGGATAATCTAAGTTCATGAAGATTTATATTTATCTTTTCTTCTAGGAGATTTATGTAGTTTTAACTCTTATAATAAGATCTTTGATTCATTTTACTTTAACTTTTGTGTATGGTGTGAGATAGAGGGCCAGCTTCATTCCTGTGCATCTGGGAATACAGCTGCCCTATTATCACTTGCTGAAAAGATTATTTTCCAGGCTTCCCTGGTTGTCCAGTGGGTAGGGACACCACCTTGCAGTGCAAGGGGCGCCAGTTTGATCCCTGGTCTGAGAAGATCCCACGTGCTGTGGAGTGGCTGGACCCATGTGTCCAATTACTGAGCCGGAGCTCTGGAGCGCACGCGCCCAGAGCCGGTGCTCTGCGACAACAGAGGCCACTGCGATGGGAGGCCCACACGGGCCAAAGAACAAAGATGGATGAAAATAGATAAATCAAAGACCAATAAAAGTGGCCTGCCCGTCCCCCTCCCTCCCCACCCCCCCAAAAAAAGATCATTTCCCCCTGTTAATTGTCCTGGTAACTATATTGAGAATCAACAGACTATGAATCATGGTTTCATTCCCCTTTACTTTAATCAAAGACTTTGAAATCTAAAATTAACATCACTTCTCAGAAAGTTAAACCAACATACACACATATGCACAAATATATGCTTCCCCAAGAATCTGCCTGCCAATGCCGGAGACACAAGAGATGTGGGTTCAGTCCCTGGGTTGGGAAGATTCCCCAGTAAGAAACAGGAATCCACTCTAGCCTAGAAAACTCCATGAACAGAGGAGCTTGGCGGACTATAGTTCACTGGTTTCAAGAGCCAGACTCCACCTCACTGACAGTCAGTGGGGAAGAGCTTTTATAGGCTGAGGGAGGGGGCTACATGCAAAAACATTAGTTGTGGAATTTTAAGAATTCTAGATACTAGTCCTTAATAGAAAGATGATTTGTAAGTATTCTCTCCCTTCTGTGAGATGTCACTTTCTTCATAATATCTGTTGAAGGTTTTAAGTTTAAGGACAAACTTAAATTTACCTATTTTTGGTTCACTGTTTTTGCTTTGGATGTCATATCTAGTAACTTCTGGATAATCTAAGTTCATGAAGATTTATATTTATCTTTTCTTCTAGGAGATTTATGTAGTTTTAACTCTTATAATAAGATCTTTGATTCATTTTACTTTAACTTTTGTGTATGGTGTGAGATAGAGGGCCAGCTTCATTCCTGTGCATCTGGGAATACAGCTGCCCTATTATCACTTGCTGAAAAGATTATTTTCCAGGCTTCCCTGGTTGTCCAGTGGGTAGGGACACCACCTTGCAGTGCAAGGGGCGCCAGTTTGATCCCTGGTCTGAGAAGATCCCACGTGCTGTGGAGTGGCTGGACCCATGTGTCCAATTACTGAGCCGGAGCTCTGGAGCGCACGCGCCCAGAGCCGGTGCTCTGCGACAACAGAGGCCACTGCGATGGGAGGCCCACACGGGCCAAAGAACAAAGATGGATGAAAATAGATAAATCAAAGACCAATAAAAGTGGCCTGCCCGTCCCCCTCCCTCCCCACCCCCCCAAAAAAAGATCATTTCCCCCTGTTAATTGTCCTGGTAACTATATTGAGAATCAACAGACTATGAATCATGGTTTCATTCCCCTTTACTTTAATCAAAGACTTTGAAATCTAAAATTAACATCACTTCTCAGAAAGTTAAACCAACATACACACATATGCACAAATATATGCTTCCCCAAGAATCTGCCTGCCAATGCCGGAGACACAAGAGATGTGGGTTCAGTCCCTGGGTTGGGAAGATTCCCCAGTAAGAAACAGGAATCCACTCTAGCCTAGAAAACTCCATGAACAGAGGAGCTTGGCGGACTATAGTTCACTGGTTTCCGAAGAGCCAGACATGACTGAACACACGCGCGCGCGCGCGCACACACACACACATGCACATACCATCTATATTCCCCTCTAGTATGTATGAATGTGAAGTGATCCACTGGGTCTGAAAACCCAACTTTCCAAACACAGGAAGAACAAGGATGGTATTCAGAATGGGTCTTGCTGACATATAAAAGCAGTGCAAGACTACATTTCCAGGCTACTTTTCTTTACCGTTAATAACTTTTTAAACAGTGGATATGACAACATACTTGGCAAAGCTAGCTTTGATGAAGTTCTTTTCCAGGAATAAATGCAACTTATAATAACACTGAATAAAGTTCTCCAAAGGCTACAACATTATGATATGGTTTCATGAGCTGTACCAACCAACCAAGAAATTAAGTGAGACTCTCATTTTTATTTCTCCATTCCTTTGTGGTGATGGTTACCAAAGTTCTATTGAGCTTAACTTTGGGGAGCAAATCAGTCTTAGAGGAAGAGACATAGAAATTAGCTCTTAGGACACCATCTTGACCTTCTTCCAAGAAATGTGTCTACTACCATTAATTTTATAGGCCCAGAATACCAACGTTCATACCATAATTTCCACAGTACAATTTCCAAACAGCCCACAGACTATCACATTACACAGATGGCACATAAACATTCACATATAGTTGACAAATGCCGGGAAAGTGTTCTCAATTTAGAAGTCAAAAATTAAAGCTATTTAAACCCTTCTCAAAAAAAAAAAAAAAACGCAAAGCAGGAAGGTCAGTAGAGACGGCCTTCTTCTGAGCTCTAGCTTGTCGACCTCCGAAGAGTCCATATGCATGTCCCCTAGGAAGGTCACTCACAAGACCAAGGTTGGCTTCTTTGCAGAATTACAGAGTCATTTAAGGTCTCAGAAATCCTGGATGCCAATCCCAATGCATGAGGAAGCTTGAGGGAACATGATGAGTAGCCAGAAACAGGGGACGTAATGTCCAAAAATCTGCCCTGAAAGGATAAAAAGCTGAGGTATGCAATGGGACGGTGTTCAGCAGCAGGAAAAAAAAAAAAAAAACACCAGACAAATGACAAAACCACAATATGAATGAATCTTAAGATAGGTATGGTGGACAAAAGAGTGCATGCTGTATGATGTCATTTAAACATAAAATTCTAGGAAACCCACACTCATCTACAGAGGTGAAGCAGATCAGAGTTCCCTCGGGTAGGGACTGGGTGGGGTAAAGAGGGAGAGAATAGGGATTGATAGGGGCAGGATAAAGCGGCTGGTGGTTTAGTTGCTGAGTCGTGTCTGACTCTTCTGACTGTATGAAATGTATCCCACCAGGTTCCTCTGTCCATGGGATTCTCCAGCCATGAATACTGGAGTGGTTTGCCGTTTCCTTCTCCAGGGGATCTTCCAGACACAGGCATCAAACCCAGGTCTCCTACACTGCAGGCAGATTCTTTACTGACAGAGCTAAAGTTCCTGGCTGGATGAGACTTTTAGGGGTGGTTAATATCTTAATTTGGTCATGGTTTCTTAGGTATACACATATATATATATTTTTTGTATGTATACGTGTGTGTGTGTGTAAACTTATCAAATTATACACTTTTAAATGTGGAGTTTGTCTTCCAATTATACCTCAGCAAAGCTATTTAGAACAACAGTAACACAAGACTACATGCACCAGCTCACAATAGTGCATACTGATGTGCCAGTCTGATACTATCAAGCCCAAAATCAATCCAGGACAGAGGAGATCTGACTCACGCTAGTGTCAGGGAAGTAAAGCCATGGCCTCAACGACTCTCAGCTGTAAAAATGTCACCACTGGGTGGGTGAGGACTTCGCTCAAATAACTTCCATTCAACAATTTGCATTTTCAATTCATGTTCAACTTGCAATTTGAAAATTTTCTATTTTCAATATGCTTTTTGACCTCAGTTTCATTAATTAGCATGGCATCATAACCGCAACTGTCTACAGCAACACTCAAGAATTCTAAGAAGGTAAGACCACAGGAAATGGAGGGATTTTTAGACTGTAGTGTGACTGCCCCCTGAAAAACACTGTCAGTTTCTGACCATTTTGCTACCTGAGAACACTCATTAAAAGTGGCTGGATTTGGCTTTCCTGGTGGTCCAGTGAGCAGAGTCCGCCTTGCAATGCAAGGGGTGATGGTTCGATTCCTGGCTCAGAAGATCCCACATGCCACAGAGCAGCTGGACCAGTGTGTCCAATTATGAGCCAGCACTCTGGAGCACATGCACCCTGAGTCAGTGCCCTGCAACAAGAGAGGCCACTGCAATGGGAGGCCCATACAGGCCAGAGAACAAAGATGGATGGAAAGTAAATAAATCAATAAATCAAGAGGAGAAAAAGTTAAAAAAAAAAAAGAAGAAGAAAAGAAAAGAAAAAGTGGCTGAATCTTTTGAATTTTCCCCAAAAGCCAGGATTTTGTGTTTTTATGTAAAGTATGCAATTTTTTTCCAGGGTGGAACAACTAACTCAATTTTTTTCTTTTTCCAAAATTTATTGATGTATAGATGATTTACAATGTTGTATTAATTTCTACAGTACAGCAAAGTGATTCAAAGAGTATATTTTTCATACTCTTTTCCACTATGGTTTATCACAGGATACTGAATATAGTCCTTGTGATACACAGTAGGAACTTATTGCTTATCCTCTCTATAATAGTTTGCATCTACTAACCCCAAACTTAATGTTTAACATCATGCAGGTTAAACAAAAACTCGTGAGAGCAGGAGTCGGCCCACAGGTTGCTGATGTGCAAATCTCTGTGGACAGAGAGGCTGTGAACACAGCTCTAGGTTTAAGACCAGCTCTGACCTTCAGTGCTCTGGGACCTCAGGTAACTTATTCGACCTAAGATCCCATATCCCCACTAGTAAAATGGGGCTAATCATGAAGGATCCACATCTGAGGGGTACAATCAAGATGAAATGTTTACCTAGAAAATCTCCAGTACACATCACCACTATTATTCTCCAACTGAGAGCATGCCTCACGTCAATGGATTTCTCCAAAAACAGAATTTTCTTTCGTACTAAAGCTGCAGATGTCTTAAGGCTTGAAGCGATCTTAAGACAACTGATGAAAGCAAATAGGCTACAACAGGCCAGAGGAAGGAGACAAAACAAATCTCATCACACCTCAACACGGGTTCAACTGTAAAGGTGTCTGTGCGAGGGAGCAAACCCTAAATCACTAAGTAAGATACCAAGAATATATGGATGTGAGTAGTGTGTGTCAGTATTGTTGTTTAGCCACCTAAGTCATGTCCGATCCTGTGCAACGCCATGGACTACAGCATGCCAGGCTCCCCTTTCCTACAATATCTCACAGTCATGTCCATTGAGTCAGCGATGCCAGCCAAACCTCTCATCCTCTGTTGCCCCCTTCTCCTCTTGCCCTCAATCGTTCCCAGCACCAGTGTCTTTTCCAATGAGTAATCTCTTTGCATCAGGGGGCTAAGGTACTGGATCTTTAGCCTCAGTCCTTCCAATGAATATTTCGGGTTGATTTCCTCTAATATTGACTGTTTTGATCTCCTTGTTGTCCAAGGGACTCTCAAGAGGCTTCTCCAGCACCACAGTTTGGAAGCACCGATTCTTTAGCACTCAGGCTTCCTTACGGTCCAACTCTCACATTCGTACGTGAAAAACCACAGCTTTTAGGATACAAACCTTTGTCAGCAAAGTGATGTGTCAGTGTTAAAAACCATCAAAACATGGTGGATGGGGGTGAAGGGACTCATTACTAATGATCCTGTGCACTAATTAGACCACGCCTGAATATGACCTTTAGTTTTAGAAGACACTCTGTAGGAGACACAGTGAAAGGGATACAGTCAGAGAGGTCCCAGGACATCCAGTGGACTTGACATCGTTTCTGGAGGAAAGTGAGTCTTAGGGACCTTAAGTGAGATTACACCTAATTGAGACACTCCAAATCCAGAGTAGGACTCTAGACATACTCATGGAAAACTCTGCACAAAGTTAGAAGTATTTATAAAGTAATGACAGAGCCTTCACTATACTCCCATGTTCTGTATCTTAAAAGGTGGTCCACAACTGTTTTTCCTAAAACTTTTCCACCTTTATTTTTTAATTTTTTTTTTTAATCTGGTCCAACTAAGTTTTACTGAAACAGACACAGAAAACCAAGTAGGGAGAAGATGTCCTTGAACACGTGATGAAAGCAAATAGGCTACAAAAAAAAAAATCTCATCACGACTCAACACGGGTTCAACTGTAAAGGTGTCTGTGCGAGGGAGCAAACCCTAAATCACTAAGTAAGATACCAAGAATATATGGATGTGAGTAGTGTGTGTCAGTATTGTTGTTTAGCCACCTAAGTCATGTCCGATCCTGTGCAACGCCATGGACTACAGCATGCCAGGCTCCCCTTTCCTACAATATCTCACAGTCATGTCCATTGAGTCAGCGATGCCAGCCAAACCTCTCATCCTCTGTTGCCCCCTTCTCCTCTTGCCCTCAATCGTTCCCAGCACCAGTGTCTTTTCCAATGAGTAATCTCTTTGCATCAGGGGGCTAAGGTACTGGATCTTTAGCCTCAGTCCTTCCAATGAATATTTCGGGTTGATTTCCTCTAATATTGACTGTTTTGATCTCCTTGTTGTCCAAGGGACTCTCAAGAGGCTTCTCCAGCACCACAGTTTGGAAGCACCGATTCTTTAGCACTCAGGCTTCCTTACGGTCCAACTCTCACATTCGTACGTGAAAAACCACAGCTTTTAGGATACAAACCTTTGTCAGCAAAGTGATGTGTCAGTGTTAAAAACCATCAAAACATGGTGGATGGGGGTGAAGGGACTCATTACTAATGATCCTGTGCACTAATTAGACCACGCCTGAATATGACCTTTAGTTTTAGAAGACACTCTGTAGGAGACACAGTGAAAGGGATACAGTCAGAGAGGTCCCAGGACATCCAGTGGACTTGACATCGTTTCTGGAGGAAAGTGAGTCTTAGGGACCTTAAGTGAGATTACACCTAATTGAGACACTCCAAATCCAGAGTAGGACTCTAGACATACTCATGGAAAACTCTGCACAAAGTTAGAAGTATTTATAAAGTAATGACAGAGCCTTCACTATACTCCCATGTTCTGTATCTTAAAAGGTGGTCCACAACTGTTTTTCCTAAAACTTTTCCACCTTTATTTTTTAATTTTTTTTTTTTTTTTTAATCTGGTCCAACTAAGTTTTACTGAAACAGACACAGAAAACCAAGTAGGGAGAAGATGTCCTTGCTCCCCTCAAGACACACAAGCGTACCATGAAAACCTGTACTATCGTATGTGAAGAAAATAGCTACTGTCATTGCTCTGTGAGAAAAGGGGATCCTGCAGGGGTGCTGTGTGACAATCTGGAGGAGTGGGATGGGGGGATATACATATGACTAATCTGGGATCCTACATATCTATAAACAACAAAACTCTGTAAAAGGTAAAAGTAAAATTAAAAAAAAAAAAAAAAAAGAATCACACAAGCCTGTTCAGGGGATGTGATCACCATAGGAAGTGTGCAGAATAAAGGCCAAGACCGGTCGTAGTCAGGAAGGCTTGCTTCCTTGCAACCAGGGGTGTGAGGACAAGGACACTCTTGAACTGAGAGGAGAATTTAAGCTTAGCAGAGCTATCCAGAGCTGTGAACAGCCGTGTAGACCTAGGACAGGCACTGAAAGGCTGTGTCATTTCTCCCACTAATACAAAGATTCCCAATGTTCACTGCAGCATTGTTTACACTAGCCAGGACATGGAAGCAACTTAAATGTCCATCAACAGAGGAATGGGTAAAGAAGCTGTGGTACATACATACAATGGCATAGTATTCTGCCATTAAAGTGAATGAAATGCCATTTGCAGCAACATGGATGGACCTAGAGAGTGACATGTAAGTCAGACAGAGAAGAAAAACCATCATGTGACATCCCTTATATAGTTTTAGAAGACACTCTGTAGGAGACACAGTGAAAGGGATACAGTCAGAGAGGTCCCAGGACATCCAGTGGACTTGACATCGTTTCTGGAGGAAAGTGAGTCTTAGGGACCTTAAGTGAGATTACACCTAATTGAGACACTCCAAATCCAGAGTAGGACTCTAGACATACTCATGGAAAACTCTGCACAAAGTTAGAAGTATTTATAAAGTAATGACAGAGCCTTCACTATACTCCCATGTTCTGTATCTTAAAAGGTGGTCCACAACTGTTTTTCCTAAAACTTTTCCACCTTTATTTTTTAATTTTTTTTTTTTTTTTTAATCTGGTCCAACTAAGTTTTACTGAAACAGACACAGAAAACCAAGTAGGGAGAAGATGTCCTTGCTCCCCTCAAGACACACAAGCGTACCATGAAAACCTGTACTATCGTATGTGAAGAAAATAGCTACTGTCATTGCTCTGTGAGAAAAGGGGATCCTGCAGGGGTGCTGTGTGACAATCTGGAGGAGTGGGATGGGGGGATATACATATGACTAATCTGGGATCCTACATATCTATAAACAACAAAACTCTGTAAAAGGTAAAAGTAAAATTAAAAAAAAAAAAAAAAAGAATCACACAAGCCTGTTCAGGGGATGTGATCACCATAGGAAGTGTGCAGAATAAAGGCCAAGACCGGTCGTAGTCAGGAAGGCTTGCTTCCTTGCAACCAGGGGTGTGAGGACAAGGACACTCTTGAACTGAGAGGAGAATTTAAGCTTAGCAGAGCTATCCAGAGCTGTGAACAGCCGTGTAGACCTAGGACAGGCACTGAAAGGCTGTGTCATTTCTCCCACTAATACAAAGATTCCCAATGTTCACTGCAGCATTGTTTACACTAGCCAGGACATGGAAGCAACTTAAATGTCCATCA
Organism: Tragulus kanchil; assembly: GCA_022376925.1. Taxonomy (NCBI): domain Eukaryota; kingdom Metazoa; phylum Chordata; class Mammalia; order Artiodactyla; family Tragulidae; genus Tragulus; species Tragulus kanchil. The sequence goes on from JAIOJX010000030.1 coordinate 175,755,952, forward strand.
ACAGAGGAATGGGTAAAGAAGCTGTGGTACATACATACAATGGCATAGTATTCTGCCATTAAAGTGAATGAAATGCCATTTGCAGCAACATGGATGGACCTAGAGAGTGACATGTAAGTCAGACAGAGAAGAAAAACCATCATGTGACATCCCTTATATACAGAATCTAAAAAAAAAAAAAAATGATACAAATGAACTTATCTACCAAACAGAAAACAGACTCAGAGAATGGCTGCCAGAGGGAAGGACGGGGGGTGGGGGGGAAGAGATAGTTTGGAGTTTAGAATCGACACGTACACACTACTAGATCTAAAATGGACAACCAACAAGGTCCTACTGTATAGCACGGGGAGCTCTGCTCAATGTTACGTGGCAGCCTCGATGGGAAGGGAGCTTGGGGGCAGTGCAAGGGGCCCCGGTTCGATCCCTGGCCTGGGAAGATCCCACGTGATGCAGAGCAGCTGGACTGGTGTGTCCAACTACCAAGCCGGAGCTCTGGAGCATATGTGCCCAGAGCCAGTGCTCTGCAACAAGAGAGGCTGCTGTGATGGGAGGCCCACACAGGCCAAAGAATTATGATGGGTGAAAATAAATAAATGAAGGATTAATTTTTTAAAAAAGAGGCCAAAAATAAAACCAAGCACAGGAATTAACACAAAGGACATGACCACTGTGACTCTGCATACTTTGGAATCTAACCATACAACCAGGAATGGCCCGCCAAGCAAGGAGAGGCAGCTGACAATGAGCACAGCTAAGGAGAATTCCTTATCATGATACATCAGAATCTCCAGATAAAAATTAATCGGGGGCTTCCCTGGTGGTCCAGTGGGTAAGGACACTGCCTTGCAGTGCAAGAGGTGCTGGTTCGATCCCTGGTCTGGGAAGATCCCACGTGCCATGGAGTGGCTGGACTGATGTGTCCAATTACCGAGCCAGAGCTCTGGCATGCGTGCGCCCAGAGCTGGTGCTCTGCAGCGAGAGAGGCCACTGTGATGGGAGGCCCACACGGGCCAAGGAACAAAGATAGATAAAAGATCAATAGAAAAAAAAAATTTAATTGGGAATTGACCTCTAGCCAAACCCAGTTATAGACCTGAATACAGCTTGCCCTCACTTCCACGACTTTCCCTGAGCTCGTCAGTACCTAGAACAGTTCCTAAATCCATTCCCGCAGAACACAAATGCCTCCCTTCCTTGGTGATGCCAGCGGGAAGGCAGCTCTCCAATCTGGAAATCCCACGACACTCCTGTCCACCTTCTCTTACCTTGCTTCTCAGGTACCACCCTAGACGACGGCCTCACTGATCTGCACTCTGAGCTCCACGGGGGCTCAAGGGACATCGTCATCTCCTGCACAGACCCTCTCTCATAGCCCCCCAAAAGCCTTGCTCACTGTTCTGACATAAGGATGCATCTGCTGAACCAATAGTAGCTTCACTTAAGAGCATTATCCTAAGCCAAACTCGCCAGCTGGTGGACTTCAGGCCAAATCCAGCTAGCAGACCATGTTCTCTCTGGCCGGCTCAGTGTTTCAAACACTCCTATTAATTGTCACTATTTTAAAAGGAGGCAATTCCCCCTAAATATCCTCTCCAGCTTTTTATTGAGAGACAAACAAAAGCAGGAATGGGCAATGCCGGGCTCCTGTTTCAGTAAGGCAACAAGTTGTTGGAGGTGAGTGAGAGGACCCCCTTCAGACAGGATACACTCCTACTTCCTCAGCCACTGTCGCCCTCTCTGAGCTCATTTCCTCGCTCACCGCTCTACAGGCATCACTCACGCTTGCTGAATATACTCAGTGAGGGGAAACCCCTTGTTGACAGATCAACACACTGAGAATACCAGCCTCTAGAAGATACATCCTTTTACTGACCCGGAGAAACACTGGCAAGGCAAGTTGCTTTAGCCCCATTTCAACCACATTCCCAATTCCCCACAGACTGACTTCGGTCTTGTCCTGAGGAATAAGCGTGTAGCAGTTGCTGGGTTTAAACTTTAAAAAGGTACACCAGGGAAAGGTGACTGTGGAAAGACCCAGGAGTGGATGGGGAGTTCTGATTATAAGAGCTGTCTAAGACTGTGGGGAGGAGAGATTTCTACTTTTTCCAAAATCAAAAGGATTCTAGCAAAGAGGCAGTCACTTAGCCCAGACAACCCGAAACCAGAAAGGTGACACTTCATACCTTCACTGGGCTAACAGCCTGCTTTGGAGAATTGAAAACCCATCTGTGACCAGTGACTACACCCTTCTGAACATAAATAAACCCCAGGTTCTACCTCTGCCACCTATAATCACAGGCTCAGGAGAGTACAACCACCACTCGACACGAACACTAGACTTGTCATTTCATTTGACTGCTAAGCCTGAGATGTGCCATCAAGATGATGAAATACAGGGCAGTTCTAAACATTATCAGAAAGCAGTACTTTCAAAGCAGGAATGAAAACTCACATAAGATTTTATCTATTTGTTTATGCATTTGGTTTTCAACCACAAAGGCAGACTCTTCACAAGAAACCCTCAAGAACCACAGTTCTCATTTCTTAGCTTATAAGGGAATTTTACTGTAGAGTCTTACCTACAAGCAAGACACAGATACCAGTGCCCACTGAAGTGATTAAACTGGCCTTCTAAGGAGACTCTCCTATACAGGGGATCTGGATTTAACCATGGTGGACTTCAGGCCAAATCCAGCTAGCAGACCATGTCTCTCTGGCCGGCTCAGTGTTTCAAACACTCCTATTAATTGTCACTATTTTAAAAGGAGGCAATTCCCCCTAAATATCCTCTCCAGCTTTTTATTGAGAGACAAACAAAAGCAGGAATGGGCAATGCCGGGCTCCTGTTTCAGTAAGGCAACAAGTTGTTGGAGGTGAGTGAGAGGACCCCCTTCAGACAGGATACACTCCTACTTCCTCAGCCACTGTCGCCCTCTCTGAGCTCATTTCCTCGCTCACCGCTCTACAGGCATCACTCACGCTTGCTGAATATACTCAGTGAGGGGAAACCCCTTGTTGACAGATCAACACACTGAGAATACCAGCCTCTAGAAGATACATCCTTTTACTGACCCGGAGAAACACTGGCAAGGCAAGTTGCTTTAGCCCCCATTTCAACCACATTCCCAATTCCCCACAGACTGACTTCGGTCTTGTCCTGAGGAATAAGCGTGTAGCAGTTGCTGGGTTTAAACTTTAAAAAGGTACACCAGGGAAAGGTGACTGTGGAAAGACCCAGGAGTGGATGGGGAGTTCTGATTATAAGAGCTGTCTAAGACTGTGGGGAGGAGAGATTTCTACTTTTTCCAAAATCAAAAGGATTCTAGCAAAGAGGCAGTCACTTAGCCCAGACAACCCGAAACCAGAAAGGTGACACTTCATACCTTCACTGGGCTAACAGCCTGCTTTGGAGAATTGAAAACCCATCTGTGACCAGTGACTACACCCTTCTGAACATAAATAAACCCCAGGTTCTACCTCTGCCACCTATAATCACAGGCTCAGGAGAGTACAACCACCACTCGACACGAACACTAGACTTGTCATTTCATTTGACTGCTAAGCCTGAGATGTGCCATCAAGATGATGAAATACAGGGCAGTTCTAAACATTATCAGAAAGCAGTACTTTCAAAGCAGGAATGAAAACTCACATAAGATTTTATCTATTTGTTTATGCATTTGGTTTTCAACCACAAAGGCAGACTCTTCACAAGAAACCCTCAAGAACCACAGTTCTCATTTCTTAGCTTATAAGGGAATTTTACTGTAGAGTCTTACCTACAAGCAAGACACAGATACCAGTGCCCACTGAAGTGATTAAACTGGCCTTCTAAGGAGACTCTCCTATACAGGGGATCTGGATTTAATTCCTGGTTTTACCATGGGGTGGTGACGGGTGGGGAGGTGGCAGGACAGGCTGTGCTTAAGAAAATGTCAAAGAAAAACATACACTGACCAGCGATGAAATGAGGATCATACCTGCCTTTCTGATTTCAAAAGCACATCCTGCCCTGGCCACGTTTGTTTCTCAAATTCTCCCGAAGGTCATCTATGACCTAGAGGCTAAAATCAACTGACTTTTCAGATCTCATCCTCCCTGGTCTAGGCATCATCTGACATCCTCCCTCACCCTCTCCCTTGAAGTGTTTGCTCCCCTGCAATTTCCGTATCCCCTCTCTCTGTTGTCTCATTGCTCCTCCTTAAGCCTCTATCTTACCACCTCCTTCTCTGCTTTTAAAAACATCCCTGGGCTTCCCCTGGTGGTCCAGTGGGTAAGGACACTGCCTTGCAGTGCAAGGGGCGCCGGTTCGATTCCTGGCCTGGGAAGATCCCATGTGCCTCAGAGCGGCTGGACTGATGTGTCCAATTACCGAGCTGGAGCTCTGGGGTGCGTGCGCCTAGAGCTGGCGCTCTGCGACGACAGAGGCCACGGCGATGGGAGGCCCACAGGAGCCAAAGTGCAAAGACGGATGAAAATAGGTAAATGAAAGACCAATAGAAGTGGCCTGCCTGCCCATCCCCCTCCCTCCCCACCCCACAAAAGATTAAAAAAAAAAAAAAAAAATCCCTGATCCGAGGCCCCTGCTCCTCACATGTACTGGCTCCAAATAACTAATACATACCAGGCACTACATGAAGCATTTCATATACAGTATCTATGTTCAACAAAATTTCACAACCACCTTTTTGGCTAGACCCAACTATCCTTACCATCCTCATTTTTCAGAAGAGGAACCCAAGTTATACATCATGCAAACGTGAGACCAGGGGAGGGGTCCATAAACCAGGTCTAAATCCAGAGCCCAAGTGCTTTACCTCTCTGCACCATTTCTTCCCTCTCACTTCGGCTTCCACAAGCCATACCGTCTACATGCTCAGTTTTGAATTAAACGTCTGTAGCAGAAACAGTTGCTGTTTACCCCTTCTTAAGAATGCTTTATCACTGAAGTGGTAACGGGCCCAGATTGAAACAAACTCACAAAGCCACCCATGGACATTTCCCAGCCTCCTAGGTAGATGGCCTTGGGGAGGAGTGTTTGGCTGAGGGTTTTAGACAAGGTTCAGTCGGTGGATTTGTGCATCCTTTTGCCACTTCCTCTTTCCCATTTCCTGGAGTGTGAGTGTGATGGCTGGAGCACGAGCGACCATCTTATGGTAATGCGACAGCCTGAGAACAGGCACACACGAGGGATAGGAGAGTAGAAAGACACAGTGGCCTGGTTCTCATTAACCACGTGGTACCACACCAGACATGGATGTTATTTATCTAAATAAAGTTCAACATGTGTATGTATGGCTGAGTCCCTTTGCTGTTCACCTGAAACCATCACAACATTGTTAACCAGCTATACCCCAATATAAAATAAAAAGCTAAAAAAAAAAAAGAAAAAAAAGATGAACCCTTTCCTTGGACTGGGTCCCTGAGAAGGAGATACTGGGACAAGGATTCATATACAAATGATTTATTAAGGAAATGCTCCCAAAATAAACCCATAACGAAGTCGGGGAAGCAAGACAGGGGAGAGAGAAAAGCCCATCAGAGTGGACTGTTTAGACCAGTTCTACAAAGAATGGCTTCACCCGGATCCTATGAGGAACCCCGGGGTATGAACAATATCTCCTGTCTTCCTGTCCTGAGGTTGGGTTGCTAGGTCTTCATTCTGCTCTATCAGTCAGTCCCTGGTGAGGGTGGGAAACTGCAAAGACTCCCAGAGACTCTGAGCTCTCCACGTCTTATTGCAAAGTGGCTCCTGCAGCCATAAGGCAGTCTTCTGATGATGGACTGGGAGCCTGGGCTGTAGGAGGCAAGGGCCCACAAAAACAAGGAGGAGCACCTGGGGACCCCAGGGGAGGCAGGCCAAGCAGTGACAGCTGCCACCACAGCATCACCTGGTTGAACGCCCTGTGACTTCACGCTTCTGCTCTGTAACACCCAGAGCTCATCCGGAGTGATGCCGACTCTTGGCTGAAGACATGCACACTTCAAGCTCCAGCTCAACAGCTCTTCTGAACTCCAGACTAGAATGTATGCGTCTGCTCTCTCTCCCCACATTCGTTCCTCCCTCATCTGGCTCCTTCAAGGACATGCGCAGCTGACGTCGGCCTTGTGTGGTCATGGTAACATAAACCAGTGTGAAACCATCCCTCGCCCTTATCACCACCTGGAATTTGTTGCTTCTCCTAACCCTCTGCTTCATTCACGTCATCACTACCTTCTGGTAAATCAGGAAAGAATACTTCAATGATCTCAACATCCCTCTCACCTTCACATCTCCCAAAGCCAGTGTGGAGGCCCCAGTACATCTCCCTTCCACTTTTGGACACCCCACCTTCAGAGCTACTTCTGCTTTGGTTTTCAGCCCCATAACCTGCACAGGGACTCTCCTGGTAGCCTTTCTGGCTCCAGTCTCCACCACTCTATGCGCGTGGCCTTCTGAAACACTTGCTGACTGTAGCCCTCTCTAGTGGCAGTTTTCAAAGGCCAAGAGTAAGAATCTGAGTGCCTGAAAGCAGCACCGGCGGTGAAGAGGCCTCAAGCCACATTTCCAGTTTCACCTCCCACCTCATCCTGTGCATCTTTAACAATGCATGTCACACCTGCTGTTACTCTGGGCTAATTTTTTTAAAAGTTAATTTAGAGTTGATTTAAGGGATTCCTTTGTAGCTCAGCTTGTAAAGAATCTGCCTGCAATGCAGGAGACACTGGTTTGTTCCCTAGGTTGGGAAGATCCCCTGGAGAAGGACATGGCTACCCCACCTAGTATCCTTGGGCCTCCCCTGGTGGTTCAGACAGTAAAGAATCCACCTGCAATGCAGGAGACCTGGACTCAGTCCTGGGTGGGGAATGTCCCTTGGAGGAGGGCATGCAACCCACTCCAGTATTCTTGCCTGGAGAATCCCCATGGACAGAGGAGCCTGGCGGGCTACAACCTATGGGGTCACAAAGAGTCGGACATGACTGAGGCAACTAAGCACAGAACAGCACCGAATTAATTTACAATGTTGTGTTAGTTTCTGCTGTACACCAAAGTGAACTAGTCATACAAATACACATATCCACTCTTTGTTAGACTGTATTCCCATGCAGGTCACGATGCGTATTGATTAGAGTTCTCTGTGCTCTAGATGAGGTCCTGATTAGAGATCTATTTTATATACAGCAATGAGTATATGTCAATCCCAAACTCCAAATTTTCCCTCCCTGTACTTCTCCTGGAATATGACACAAGTCTGTTTATATAAACACAAAGGCATATGTATTTTCTCATGCCTTAAAATGCAACTACGGTAGAAAACAGTTGCCCTTTCTCTCCTACAGTGTTCTCTACACCTGAATGGATACAGGCCATCGTACTCATGTTTATAGTCCCCTAAGGATTTAGCATCAGAACTTTAAACAGAATTATACGACTTACGATGCTGCATCCAATTGAAGGCTGTAAGGCAAAAAAATCTATCACCAGCCGCCTCACTGCTGCGTTCACTTCTTCCTTAGCTCTTAGATCAAGTAGCTAACGTAAGTCAGACTCTGCCACTGGCCCGGGTCACTCACCATGACTATCACATTCCTTCACTGAAAAATGGAGGGAGGAGCCTAAATGACAAAGCTTGAGAGCGAAGAGTGACCTTACTTCAGCCTCTCATTTATAAATAACAGTAACGCTTACTCATAGAAGGGAAATGATACCCCTCAGTTCACAAACATGCAAACAAAATTCACATGTGGATTTAGCCATGGCTAATGCATTACTAACATGTACTGTCAGATGGGGAACCAAGTGACAGTGAACAAAAGTTACAAAAGCTGAGGTCCCCTGGGTTTAAGAAAGTTTGCGCCTCAGCATATAGCACATCCTGGGCTGTCAGACCCTGGGTCACTTTCCAGCAATGACAGCCAGTGGTTCACGTGGGCCAGCTGAGCTGGGCCCCCAACTCTTCTAATAACATGACTCAGTTCCACGGGGAACCAGCCTCCAGTCACACCAGAGTCCAGTGTTTGAGTGTGGTGCTCACTCAACCTCCCTGCTTCCTCTCTGGTCAAACAGGGATGGTTTCCCCGGGGCCACAGGGCTAGGAGCCCGGGGCCTCTTGAGTGGGCAGGATTTAACTGACTGGAAAGAATGGGCAGAGACATCATCCTTCCCCTGACCTGGTTGACAAGAGCCTGCAAATCCAGGGCTGCACACCGCAGTTTGGGCACCACAGAGGGAAAGACTGCCTGAGCATGAGGGCAAGCCACAGAGAGGCAGAGATAAACCAGGGGGAAAGCAGGGAGTACAGCCCCAGAAGACAGCATCATTTCAGCCCCTGGGCTCTAGCTGGTTTACACTGGCCAACAGCTCCCTGCATGAGCAGGACTTCCGGTTGTCTGGATCCTGAAGGCTTCTGATTCTATAGAGGCTGTGAAATGAAAACAAGAGGAAACACTTCTCTTCAACAGCCAGAAACAAATCACACTGTAGACAAGAGGCTTTATGTTTTACAAGTAATGAGGAAAATCTGATGCAAACACTTAATGTACAATGAATATCACCGATGTGTTGAAGTTAGAAGACAAAATGTGTAACAGATACCAATGATGATTAAATATGTAACATCAAGCAGGACAGTAAACCTAAGTACACAGACTGACTCCTGTACTCACCTTAACCTTCACTGAAAATGGAGAGGAGCCTAAATGACAAAGCTTGAGAGCGAAGAGTGACCTTACTTCAGCCTCTCATTTATAAATAACAGTAACGCTTACTCATAGAAGGAAATGATACCCCTCAGTTCACAAACATGCAAACAAAATTCACATGTGGATTTAGCCATGGCTAATGCATTACTAACATGTACTGTCAGATGGGGAACCAAGTGACAGTGAACAAAAGTTACAAAAGCTGAGGTCCCCTGGGTTTAAGAAAGTTTGCGCCTCAGCATATAGCACATCCTGGGCTGTCAGACCCTGGGTCACTTTCCAGCAATGACAGCCAGTGGTTCACGTGGGCCAGCTGAGCTGGGCCCCCAACTCTTCTAATAACATGACTCAGTTCCACGGGGAACCAGCCTCCAGTCACACCAGAGTCCAGTGTTTGAGTGTGGTGCTCACTCAACCTCCCTGCTTCCTCTCTGGTCAAACAGGGATGGTTTCCCCGGGGCCACAGGGCTAGGAGCCCGGGGCCTCTTGAGTGGGCAGGATTTAACTGACTGGAAAGAATGGGCAGAGACATCATCCTTCCCCTGACCTGGTTGACAAGAGCCTGCAAATCCAGGGCTGCACACCGCAGTTTGGGCACCACAGAGGGAAAGACTGCCTGAGCATGAGGGCAAGCCACAGAGAGGCAGAGATAAACCAGGGGGAAAGCAGGGAGTACAGCCCCAGAAGACAGCATCATTTCAGCCCCTGGGCTCTAGCTGGTTTACACTGGCCAACAGCTCCCTGCATGAGCAGGACTTCCGGTTGTCTGGATCCTGAAGGCTTCTGATTCTATAGAGGCTGTGAAATGAAAACAAGAGGAAACACTTCTCTTCAACAGCCAGAAACAAATCACACTGTAGACAAGAGGCTTTATGTTTTACAAGTAATGAGGAAAATCTGATGCAAACACTTAATGTACAATGAATATCACCGATGTGTTGAAGTTAGAAGACAAAATGTGTAACAGATACCAATGATGATTAAATATGTAACATCAAGCAGGACAGTAAACCTAAGTACACAGACTGACTCCTGTACTTGCCAGCATTCCCAAGTGGGACAAGTAGACGCCAACCACAGAGCAGATTGATATGGCCTCCTGTCCTTGACTCAGATTTGTCATTATTACACAAAGACATGATTCTCACTGCGTTCTGTTTTCAGTTGAAAAACTCTTTAGAGCCCCAGCTCTGAATTAACCTACTGAAGGAGGAATCAAGGGTAAGAAATCAAAAGCAGGAAGACCAATCCTCAAAGCATGTAACATAAAAGAAGTTCTAAACCCTGACTGCAATGCCTTTTCAATTTGCATCTTTAAAAAGTCTGATTATGTAACAGAGTTATGTCAGATCTGACTATTAAACTGACACTGTTCCAAAAGAGGACTTTAAAAACTCAAGTCGAAAGAAACCATCATTTAAATAAGTACCTCACCACCAAAACCAAGCCAGGGTAACCGCTGACATTTAATACTCCGCTATCAGTTCCAAGGGCTATAGGTTTCTGTTATTCCATCATAGGTTTGTCTTCAAAAAAAAATTTAAATGCTTAGTACAAATGAAAAGGTCTTCTAAACACTCCCCCTCAAAGCAAAACCAGTTCAAGGCAAAGATCAGTTGATTTGAACACAGTCGAGTCACTTGAGGAAAACACTCAAGTTACCTTGCCGTTGTTTCTATTTCTTCTTTACATTCCTTAGGCATAATTAACGAAACTCCATTCTGAATGGAAATACATGGAGAGTCAACCAATGAATGCAGTGATGTTGGGGGGTGGGGAGAACACATAGAGAGAGCCAGAGTCACAAGAACGAAGCTTTCTTCTTGCTTCATGGTCTTAAAATAGCAAGGGCAGATTCAGCGGTGAAAAGCCAGGAAGACCAGGACACTGTTATCGCCTAACTTCTAACACTAATTCATTCATAAACATCGATTCGACATCTGCTTTGGGCCAGACACTGTTCTAGAGACACGAGTGGTGACCATGGCAGGTAGGGTCTCTATCCTCACATAACTAAAATTTTAGAGAGAGATAAAAAGAGCGAATAAGTGAGAAAATGATGGAGAATACAGTACTGGAAATAAAAACTACTGTGAAAAGGAATAAAGCATGGAGAGAGATGAAGCAACTCAAGAGATCAAGGTCCTTAGACAGGAAAGTCTGGGGCGGGGGGGCTTCTATCCAGGGTAGTGACATCTATACTGATACATGAGGGAAGTGAGGTGTAAGTCCTGGGGAACAGAGCGGAGAGATACAAATTTCATGCAGCACAAAGGCCATGGGGCAGGAACGAGTTCACTGTGTGCAGAGAACTATAAAGCAGGCCGTATAGTTAGAGCTGAGGGAGCCGGGGGAGCTGCACGAGGCAGGAGCCAGATCCTGTCAAATAGCAGTTCTCAGCCCTGGATGCACCTGCAGATACTCTGATCCAACTCTTCTGTCGCGTGTCCTGGTCAATACAGGGTTTCTGTTGTTGCTGTCATTTTTTAATTTCTCCCGGCTGTCTTAACGTGCAGCCAGCCAAGGCTGAGAACCTGGCTTGACGGAGCAACCTGTAGGATTCTACTGTAAGTGAGCTGGGACACCCTGCGAGCAGGGGCAGTACTTGACCTGAAGGGTTTTTAAGGATCACTCAGGTCTACTGTGGAGAGGGCACAGCTGGAAAGAAAGAGAGCTACTGGAGGACCAGAGCAGTCTTTCTCGCAAAGATCAGTTGAACACAGTCGAGTCACTTGAGGAAAACACTCAAGTTACCTTGCCGTTGTTTCTATTTCTTCTTTACATTCCTTAGGCATAATTAACGAAACTCCATTCTGAATGGAAATACATGGAGAGTCAACCAATGAATGCAGTGATGTTGGGGGGTGGGGAGAACACATAGAGAGAGCCAGAGTCACAAGAACGAAGCTTTCTTCTTGCTTCATGGTCTTAAAATAGCAAGGGCAGATTCAGCGGTGAAAAGCCAGGAAGACCAGGACACTGTTATCGCCTAACTTCTAACACTAATTCATTCATAAACATCGATTCGACATCTGCTTTGGGCCAGACACTGTTCTAGAGACACGAGTGGTGACCATGGCAGGTAGGGTCTCTATCCTCACATAACTAAAATTTTAGAGAGAGATAAAAAGAGCGAATAAGTGAGAAAATGATGGAGAATACAGTACTGGAAATAAAAACTACTGTGAAAAGGAATAAAGCATGGAGAGAGATGAAGCAACTCAAGAGATCAAGGTCCTTAGACAGGAAAGTCTGGGGCGGGGGGGCTTCTATCCAGGGTAGTGACATCTATACTGATACATGAGGGAAGTGAGGGTGTAAGTCCTGGGGAACAGAGCGGAGAGATACAAATTTCATGCAGCACAAAGGCCATGGGGCAGGAACGAGTTCACTGTGTGCAGAGAACTATAAAGCAGGCCGTATAGTTAGAGCTGAGGGAGCCGGGGGAGCTGCACGAGGCAGGAGCCAGATCCTGTCAAATAGCAGTTCTCAGCCCTGGATGCACCTGCAGATACTCTGATCCAACTCTTCTGTCGCGTGTCCTGGTCAATACAGGGTTTCTGTTGTTGCTGTCATTTTTTAATTTCTCCCGGCTGTCTTAACGTGCAGCCAGCCAAGGCTGAGAACCTGGCTTGACGGAGCAACCTGTAGGATTCTACTGTAAGTGAGCTGGGACACCCTGCGAGCAGGGGCAGTACTTGACCTGAAGGGTTTTTAAGGATCACTCAGGCTCTGTACACAGTGGAGAGAATGGCAGAGGGCACAGCTGGAAAGAAAGAGAGCTACTGGAGGACCAGAGCAGTCTTTCTCGACTGTGCCGCTCAAACGTCGAGGGCTGGCAAGTCACCTGGGATCCCGTTCGATGGAGAGTATGAATCAATGGGCCAGGAGAGGGGGTGAAATTGTTATTCCGCAAGAGTTCTGGGTTAATGCCAAGGTGGCTGGGCTCTGGAAATCACCTTTAACTGCAAGGATCAGGCTGAGTGTTTTTCAAACTGTAGGTCATATTGAAACACTGAGTCATGAAATCAATTTAGTGGATTTCAACTACCTTATTTTGCATGAAAGAAGATGAAATATCAGGGTACACTACCAACAGTAAAGGTAAGTACCCATTGTGTGAACCTTTTGTTTTAGTCAGATACACAAATATATATTAATATGTTTCCTAGGTTACAAGAGAAGATGCATTTCTTGGTATAGCCTCCAGTGGAAAAGTCTGAGAAACGCTAGTGTGAGTAACAGATGATGGGAGTTGTGGGCTTGGTGGTGGGAAGCAGGCAGATTTGGAATATGAGTGACGGCAGAACAAGGCCTCAGCTGCTAAGCTGTGATGTGGGATGGAGAGGACTCAGGGAGCAAACGATGCGGCCTGAGTAAAAAGAGTCACCAATACATGGAGCTGGGGAAGACCAGGGGTGAGACAGGTTTAGGGCAGGAAGAATAGCTGTTTGAGACAGATTCCAAGTTTAAGACGCTTCTGAGATCCAATCAAACAGGAGTCACTAACAAAGCTGGAGGGAAAAAATTTGCGAAGGCAGGGAAGGGTCCGGCAAAACTATAAAGCAGGCCGTATAGTTAGAGCTGAGGGAGCCGGAGCTGCACGAGGCAGGAGCCAGATCCTGTCAAATAGCAGTTCTCAGCCCTGGATGCACCTGCAGATACTCTGATCCAACTCTTCTGTCGCGTGTCCTGGTCAATACAGGGTTTCTGTTGTTGCTGTCATTTTTTAATTTCTCCCGGCTGTCTTAACGTGCAGCCAGCCAAGGCTGAGAACCTGGCTTGACGGAGCAACCTGTAGGATTCTACTGTAAGTGAGCTGGGACACCCTGCGAGCAGGGGCAGTACTTGACCTGAAGGGTTTTTAAGGATCACTCAGGCTCTGTACACAGTGGAGAGAATGGCAGAGGGCACAGCTGGAAAGAAAGAGAGCTACTGGAGGACCAGAGCAGTCTTTCTCGACTGTGCCGCTCAAACGTCGAGGGCTGGCAAGTCACCTGGGATCCCGTTCGATGGAGAGTATGAATCAATGGGCCAGGAGAGGGGCTGAAATTGTTATTCCGCAAGAGTTCTGGGTTAATGCCAAGGTGGCTGGGCTCTGGAAATCACCTTTAACTGCAAGGATCAGGCTGAGTGTTTTTCAAACTGTAGGTCATATTGAAACACTGAGTCATGAAATCAATTTAGTGGATTTCAACTACCTTATTTTGCATGAAAGAAGATGAAATATCAGGGTACACTACCAACAGTAAAGGTAAGTACCCATTGTGTGAACCTTTTGTTTTAGTCAGATACACAAATATATATTAATATGTTTCCTAGGTTACAAGAGAAGATGCATTTCTTGGTATAGCCTCCAGTGGAAAAGTCTGAGAAACGCTAGTGTGAGTAACAGATGATGGGAGTTGTGGGCTTGGTGGTGGGAAGCAGGCAGATTTGGAATATGAGTGACGGCAGAACAAGGCCTCAGCTGCTAAGCTGTGATGTGGGATGGAGAGGACTCAGGGAGCAAACGATGCGGCCTGAGTAAAAAGAGTCACCAATACATGGAGCTGGGGAAGACCAGGGGTGAGACAGGTTTAGGGCAGGAAGAATAGCTGTTTGAGACAGATTCCAAGTTTAAGACGCTTCTGAGATCCAATCAAACAGGAGTCACTAACAAAGCTGGAGGTACATACTCATTTCTTGGGAGGTACACGGGGGCTGGAGAAACATTTTGTTAGTGGTCATGTAACCTTGCAGGACTGGGTGAGATCATGGAGAGAATGAATAGGGAGAGAAGAGACGAGGGCCAAGAACAAGGTCCTGGGAAAGAGGGAGAGCCAAAAGGTGTAGCCAGGAAGGTTCTCAAGAACCAACAGGGTAGTGTGTGTGCAAAACCAGGTGAAAAGCGGAATTCATTGCTGCTCTGAACAGAGATTTAAAAACCCACTGGGGTTTCCCTGGTGGTCCAGCGGGTAAGGACACTGTCTTGCAGTGCAGGGGGCACTGGTTCGATCCCTCGCCTGAGAAGATCCCACATGCCATGGAGCGGCCAGACCGATGTGTCCACCTAGCAAGCCAGAGCTCTGGAGCGCATGCACCCATGGCCAGTGCTCTGTAGCGAGAGGGGCCTCTGTGATGGGAGGCCCACACAGGCCAAAGCACAAACATAAATGAATGAAAGATCAATAGAAGTGGCCAAAAAAAAAAAAAAACCCTCACTGTAGGGACTTCCCTGATGGTCCCGTGATTAAGACTGTGCTTCCTATGCAGGGGGCGTGGGTTCAATCCCTGGTCAGAGAACTAAGATCCCAGCTGCTGTGCAGTACGGCTAAAACAAAAAACCCACTGTAATGTTAAAATACATACTCTGTGATAGACTTTTTAAAAAGATACACACAGGGCTTCCTTGATGGTACAGTGGGTAGAGAGCCCATCTTGCAGTAAAAGGGACACCGGTTTGATCCCTGGCCCAAGAAGATCCCACGTGCCACAGAGCAGCTGGACCAGTGTGTCCAATTATGAGCCAGCACTCTGGAGTGCATGCGCCCAGAGCCAGTGCTGTACAGCAAGAGGGGCCACTGCAATGGGAGGCCCACACATGCCAAAAAAAAAAACAAATAAATAACCAAAAAAGACGGAGGAAAATAAATATAAAATAAAAAAGAGGCATGATGGGGAAAAAATATTAAAGAAAAAAAAAGATACACACATACGTAACTAAATGCAGAGAAAAAAGTCTGTACCATCTATTAAGAATAATCAGCTCGGCTCAGGAAGGGAAAAGGAGACAAGCCTTTGAATCAACATCTTGGTTGTCTATGGAGAGACTGTAGTTACCTGTTTCATACAGGAGGGAACGCTCAAACAATGCTGCTTGGCAGCCAGGGCAAGGGATCACTGGACGGGGATGCTCAAGAGGAGTCAGCAGTAGATATCAGACTGAACCAAATGCCCTGGAGGGTTCTGAGATTTCATATGACTGATTTTGTATCAAGGGGACAAAATCAATACAGGGGATGCTTGGCAGCTGAAGTATGCTGAGGGAGAACCTCCCTATACAGCTTCTATTTTGGATTCCAGCAGGCTATTTAACAGAGTCAGATGAGAGGTGTTAAAACTTCTGCAGCTAGAAACCGTCTTCAAGAAGACGCCAGGCAGCTTGATGTGCAGTCATCAAGGACCAAGATGAGATACTAAGCTACTAATTAAGAATACCTGCCCTTTTACTGAGTTCTTTCCCAACTGAGGCAGGTTCTTTTCAGTACCCTTCCCTTTTGCTCCTTTATCTCACTTTATCCCAGGAGCAATGACCTCCAGTAGGCTGTCGGATGCCACGCATTCCAGCCACTATGCAACAGAATTCAATTAATTTGTAAAGGAAAGGAAGCAGAGTCAAGATGCACTGGTCTTTGCACCACTTACTTAAAACAAAGAATATGAACCAGTAGCTTAGGCATAGCCTGGGCTCTTACTGGAGATGCAGGATCAGGACTTCCCTGGGGATTCAGTCACAAAGAACCTGCCTGCCAATGCAGGAGGCACGTTTTCAATCCCTGGTCAGGAACGATCCCACATGCCACAGAGCAACTAAGCCTGTGTACCACAACTACTGAGTCTCTGCTCTAGAGCCCACATGCCTCAACTACTGATGCCTATATGCCCTAGAGTCCATGCTCCGCAAAAAGAGAAGCCGCTGTAATGAGCGAACTCACTGGACAAGACCCTGATGCTGGGAAAGACTGAGGGCAGGAGAATAATGAGTGACAGAGAAGGAGATGGCATCACAGACTCAATGGACGTGAGTCTGAGCAAACTCCGGGACAGAGTGAAGGACACAGAAACCCTGCGTGCTGCAGTCCATGGGGTCGCAATGAGTTGGACGTGACTGAGCGACTGAACAACAGCTGCAGTGAGAAATTCATGCACAACAACTAGAGGAAGCCCACGCATAGCAAGAAAGACCCAGCACAATCAAAAATAAGTAACAAACAAGTGTCTGGTCAGAGGGCAGCTTGGAATTCATTTGTGAGGAGGGTGAGGAGTACCTGTGTGCCTCTAACTTGTTTGGGTAGGTGAGTAACACCCTGACCGAGGTCAGACCAGTTTAACTCTGGTGTTCAACATTCAGAGGCTGCCCCTATTGTTTCCCTCTTTCTAGCTTTCTGTCCCAATAAAGGTCTAGATGGCACTTAAGTGCTTCTCCACTAGCCTTCTGGGATGTCCTGTGGTGTGAGCATCCCGTACCTTCCCACACGCCCCCAGAATGAACTGTAGGGTAAGGAAGAAGAAGAGGAGCCTGCCTTCCTCCAGCAAAGATGGAAAAAATACTGCACCAACAGGTTCCTGAAAATGAAAGTGAGTTCAGTTCGGGAGTTTTGCTGCTTCTCCCACTAAGGGGCAGCCTTCGCATTCTGGGAGGTTAAAAAAAGTACATTTCCTATGCCCCCTCCCTCCAAACTCTTAATGAATTCAGCTTCCTTCTACTAATTAAAAAAAAAAAAAACCCTCAGTAACAGAAATCAACTGCTTTTTTGGCAAAGAGCAAAGGACTAGCTTACAGCAACCTCACTTCCTCTCCTCCCCCTCTCTATCCTTTCAGAAAGACTCTATCTGACGGCTAGGGGTCTTCAAACTTCCTTTTTAGGCTAAAACACAAAACAAACTTGAGCTCCAAGAACTAAGCCACACCTTCTCATCTCTCTAAAAGTTACACTAATTACTTTTAAGAACAATGCTACTTGGGAACAAGAGGAGAATGTGTTGTCAGAAGGAAGGTGTTGGGGTACGGATGCTAAAAACTTCATACACTACAAACTTGATAAGAGTAAGTTTCCCTTTAAATAATATCAAAAGAGGTCCTTGGAGACTATTAAATCATGAGCTCTATTAAAACCTGTGGAGTTCTTGGGTGAGCAAAATCCTCTATTCCTTAAAAGGGATGGGAAAAAGCCCCCAATATTTATTTAAAATTGGGGGCGAGCAGAACCGGAAACAACAACTGGAGGAAAGGTCATCTAGATGACAAGATACAGGGGAAAGCCATGCCCATCCCAGACCTTGGACAAAGCTAAAAAGAAAAAAAAAAAAAAAGAAAAGCAACGTTTCTGAGTTCCAATTTCAAAAGGAAGTTTACACTGCACTATATATATTACGCGCAAACATCTCACTAGTGAGGGATGTAGCACCACTGGCCCTTGTATACACTGAGGATTCTTAAGGACACTCCAATCCAGCACTTGCCCCAGCTTGGAAACAAATCCCACCAAGCGGCAAGCAAGCTCTGGTTCCCAGCTCTGAACTCAATGCAAGTAGGAAATGGTCCTTGACACTGGTGAAGCAGCCCTTTCCAGGAACAACGAGGCCCACAGCTTTACCAAATAAGGCAAGTGAAAGCGAAAAGCCAAGTAACTGCAGGCTCAAGCTGTATCTTTCCTCAAACTAGGAGGAGAGAAATGTGAGGATCCAATCCGACCAGCACGGACTGCAAACACAGAGGGAAAATGGGAAGAAACCAGAGGGAAGAATCCTTTGCCAAGGAGAGGCCCGTAAATGCTCCGATCCCAGCCTCTGCCACTTTCAGGAAGTTTCCAACTTGCTAAGCGGCTAAATGTTCTCTTCTGAAAACTCAAACCGGAACAAGTCTTTGCTGTGAATCGAACGCCAACTTTGTGCTCAATGTCCTATGTGAATAGCTTCACCGCAAAATTTCAGACAAAATAGACATTGTATTAATTTTTTTCCCAATGAAAATATTTACGGGACTACCTGAGTTCAAACATTTATTTAACTGTATTTTCTCTGTTTCCAGACAGGCTCCAAGTCTAATTTCCTGTCTTAGCACATCTCCTTTACAGGAGAAATGGCTTGATTCTTATAAAATCTTTTCTTTCCCATCTTAGCCCATGAATCTTTTACATGCCAAAGATGAATTTTAAATAAATATTGGAGACAGAGGTTGTTCAAATAATGGCTGGGGGTAAAAAAAAGTTGTCTCTAAGGTTGTGATTTAGACTTTGCCACTGTCTTCTGAAGCTTTCCAGGCGACAGCCCAAAGTTCATGGACTTCTTATAGCAAAGGAGGTAGCTGCCCTAAAGCATGCACATCACAGGGGGAAGGACACATTTCATAAATTTTTCCAGAATATCTAACATCGCCTTTACTTCGCTTGAGTCTTTTAGGTTTCTGAAAGCTAATCATCTCACAGAAAAATCCAACAGATGGTAAGGAACCTTCACAGTCATGAGAAGATTAAGACTCAAGAGAAAATGCCATGTCCAATCAACTGCTAGTCCCTTACAAACCAGAATGTGAATCCTCTGTGTTCACTTCCTTCTAATCAACCTGTCCAATCACTTACCGACATAGATCTTTTTTTTTTTTCCTTGAAGTTTGGAGATGAGAACACAAATCACCATGCTGGAGGGCAGGGAAAGGCCCCCCAAACTAGAAGATTGGGATTGACATATACATACTACTATATATAAAATAGGTAACTACTAAGGACGTATTGCATAGTACAGGGACTTCTACTCAATTCTGTTTAATGATGTCTACGGGAAAAGAATCTTAAAAAAACAAAGTGAATATATGTATGTGCATAGGGCTTCCCTGGAAGCTCAGACAGACAATAAAGAATCTCCCTCCAATGCAGGAAATGCAGGTTCAACCCCTGGGTTGGGAGATCACCTGAAGGAGGGCATGGCAACCCACTCCAGTATTCTTGCCTGGAGAATCCCATGGACAGAGGAGCCTGATGGGCTACAGTCCACGGGGCTGTAAAGACTCAGATACAACTGAGCAAGAGACACATGTATGTGTATAACTGACTCACCTTGCTGTAATGAATACAACACTGTAAGTCAACTATACTTACATAAACATTACAAAAAAAAAAAAACCAGTGCTATAGAGAGGGGCCCGAGTCTCTATCCATCTCTAAATACAACTCTGCTGCCAGGTGGGACATGGAGTTGGCAGCTGTCCACTCTCCACAACATCTGGACAAGTGCATCATCTCGGCTCCCCCTGCACACATTCAGACTGTGGGGTGGGGGTGTGGGCTATGGAGCATTGTCCTATAGACGGGGCAGGAACACCTCTGAGGTATTAAAATAACCAGCTATTCCTTTGGCTCCTTCCAAATTTTCTGGATCCAAAAGCTCATATATTTGCTGGGGGAGAAGAAACTTGACTTCCAGATAAGAACCAGAATTGTGTACCCTCTGAGTACAGAGCTTGATGTCTGATGCTGGTCTGAGAATACTGGCAAACCCCTTCCTTGGGAAGACGACTCAGACCAGGACAAGTGCACTGGAATCTGTAAGCCTCACAGGTGGCAGAGATCAAGAAACAGCATCATCTACATCCGTAACTCTACTGAAACCGACACAAGACTGTAAACAGTATCAGCCTTAGGAGATGTGGTGAAGATCTGAAAAGGCATGAACAACCCTGACTTTGGATTCCTCCTACTGGCAGTCTGTTTATTTCCATTTCTCTTTAAGTCCTAAAAAAACACAAAACTCAAAAAAAAACTTCAAGACTCAAATACTAGACTATTTCTTTTAGGCAATCAAAAAAAAAACAGCCTGCCTGTCTAAATTATTTTCCACTTCCCTAACAGTTTATGTGGGCAAGATGACATTTCAGATCCACAGGGAAAACGGCAGGTCCCTGCAACACCAGAAAAAAACCCTTTGGGAAAGACCTAGCAAAACATGGTTGTAGGGCACAATTTCTGACCTATACTAGTTAGTCATAACCAGGGCAGCAAACAACTCAGTTCCCCCTACAGTCTTTTATGCATCACAAATGGTTTCAGAGCATTTGGTTATTTTAAGCCCTTCGTACAGTGGCGTCTGCATGAAGCAAAAATAGCTGTTTGCTTCATAAAAAAGAAATCTTATAATGGGGTGGGCGTTGCCTGTTGTCCTAGACTCATTTAATACTGAGGAGGGATGGTTCCCAATATAGACTACCACAGCCAAGCTATATTTTCCTAAAAGAGGTTTATATAGAATATGGCAAGCAACCCAAAATCACGTAAAAATGACCGACGTATACAACATCGGTCTGGGAACAACAAAGGCGGCTTTCCTGGGAGTTGAGAGCCCTCCAACTGGGCTAACCTCTGGACATGAGCCCATAGCATCACCACCGATATGTCTCTTCCACACAGGTGGGCCCTGGGACAGGAATGTCACGACCGCTCCGGAGCTCAGGAGGGACTGTTAGTTGACATTCTTCCTCTTCCTTGCTTGTGCTGCCTCAACAAAAACACTCGGCAAGATGGTTGGGCTATCAGAACGCATCTGGGCCACTTCGCATGTGTCTTAGGGGAATTACTTTGAATTTTCACCAGTGCCTGAAACAGGAAGCATTTCCAGTTTCTCAAATGTTTCATTTGATCTGAGAGGGGATGGGTTATATTCCAGGACCAACACATTTAAATCCTAAGGATTACGGAATCTGTAGAAAAAAATCATCTACATCCGTAACTCTACTGAAACCGACACAAGACTGTAAACAGTATCAGCCTTAGGAGATGTGGTGAAGATCTGAAAAGGCATGAACAACCCTGACTTTGGATTCCTCCTACTGGCAGTCTGTTTATTTCCATTTCTCTTTAAGTCCTAAAAAAACACAAAACTCAAAAAAAAACTTCAAGACTCAAATACTAGACTATTTCTTTTAGGCAATCAAAAAAAAAACAGCCTGCCTGTCTAAATTATTTTCCACTTCCCTAACAGTTTATGTGGGCAAGATGACATTTCAGATCCACAGGGAAAACGGCAGGTCCCTGCAACACCAGAAAAAAACCTTGGAATGACCTAGCAAAACAGGTTGTAGGGCACAATTTCTGACCTATACTAGTTAGTCATAACCAGGGCAGCAAACAACTCAGTTCCCCCTACAGTCTTTTATGCATCACAAATGGTTTCAGAGCATTTGGTTATTTTAAGCCCTTCGTACAGTGGCGTCTGCATGAAGCAAAAATAGCTGTTTGCTTCATAAAAAAGAAATCTTATAATGGGGTGGGCGTTGCCTGTTGTCCTAGACTCATTTAATACTGAGGAGGGATGGTTCCCAATATAGACTACCACAGCCAAGCTATATTTTCCTAAAAGAGGTTTATATAGAATATGGCAAGCAACCCAAAATCACGTAAAAATGACCGACGTATACAACATCGGTCTGGGAACAACAAAGGCGGCTTTCCTGGGAGTTGAGAGCCCTCCAACTGGGCTAACCTCTGGACATGAGCCCATAGCATCACCACCGATATGTCTCTTCCACACAGGTGGGCCCTGGGACAGGAATGTCACGACCGCTCCGGAGCTCAGGAGGGACTGTTAGTTGACATTCTTCCTCTTCCTTGCTTGTGCTGCCTCAACAAAAACACTCGGCAAGATGGTTGGGCTATCAGAACGCATCTGGGTCACTTCGCATGTGTCTTAGGGGAATTACTTTGAATTTTCACCAGTGCCTGAAACAGGAAGCATTTCCAGTTTCTCAAATGTTTCATTTGATCTGAGGGGAGTGGGGAATGGGTTATATTCCAGGACCAACACATTTAAATCCTAAGGATTACGGAGCCCAGAGGTACACTTTAATCAACTGTTCTGGCATGTAACAACATACTGCTTGGTATTTAGAGAAACAATAAATATTTGCTGGACAAGGTGGGAACCTGCATTCCTCTCACCTGATGTTTTCCCCCGTGGGGGAATTTTCCCAAGGGTGACACTCACAGCCTCTCTCTAGTTCCCTTTGACCTCTCTTCTTGGTTGGAGGAGGAGAGGACTGGGAGAAGCTGGGCATGTCCCTGTGGCTTGTCTGTTCTGATCAGTTCAGTCAGGGAAACTCTGTCCCTGCAAGGGGTTCAGGATAAAGCCAGTTATGGGGGATTATTAACAAGCCTGTGAGGTAGCAAGGCCAAAGCCGCCTCCTTCACTCACTGCAGCAGTGAGCTGTAAAACCCGAGCACAGCGTGCCCTCCACTCTGCTCATCTGTGACCTCCCTGTGGCACTTGTTCTTGCTGCCAGGAACATCAGATTAGATAACTAGTCTGCTGTTGAATAGCTGACTTTGTAGTTTTTATAACGAAAAATGTGGGGAATTTGTGGGCTTCTCTTGCTCTGACTACCCTTCAAATGGGTGACATGGGTCATAAGCAACATCTAGATAAGTAAATTTGAAAACCACTTCTCTGAACCATCAACCAACCAGTTCCTATTTAACTAACTTGAACCTTAACCTTCCTCTTCCACTTAATGCTTATTATCATTAAGATTCTCCATCAGGGGCTTCCCTGCTGGTCCACTGGGTAAAGAGTCTGTCTTGCAGTGCAAGGGGTTTGATCCCTCGCCCAGGAAGATCCCACGTGCCATGGAGCAGCTGGACCGGTAATTACGAGTCAGTGCTCTGGAGCGCATGCACCCAGAGCTGGTGCTCTGCAACGAGAGAGGTCACTGCAATGGGAGGTCCACACAGGCCAAAGAATAAAGATGGATGAAAAATAAATAAATAAATAATCAATAAAAGGGGCCAAAAATTAAAAAAAAAAAAAATTCTCCATCAGGAGGTCTTACAATGTATCATAGGGCTTTTTTTTTTTTTTTAAAGGCTTGATTTAACATTCAAAATGCACTTATATCTAATTATCCAATCCAGACAAAATAGTCTTGTAGTCTACAGATGATAAGATGTACTTTAAAGACAAAGCAATGAAGGCAAATGATTCCACTTAAGGTCCTTGTCCAACCTCATCTCATATCCACCGAAAGGAACACACCATACCCTCTGAGAATGGGACTTTTCAATTCTCTATCATTAAAATAAAAACTCAAGGTCAATGTCATGGTCTAAAGTCAATTTTCCTATAGAAAGGAACTCAGCTCAGTAATAAGACTTTCTATTAAAGGGAAGCCACTAAAGGAGGACATATTCTGTCAGTGATTAACCAGTATTTCCTCTCTCCAAGCACCTCCAGAGCCAACACCCCAAACACCCCACAACCATTCATCCCAAAAGGAGAAAACAGATCTCCGTGAAGACAGCTCTGACCAAGTTACAGGATCTACACAATCTAATAGATGCTCATGTATTATTCTAAACATTAAAGCTATATGATATGTAGTCTGCAATACTTATTATATATAAAACAAGTATTTAGAAATACTTATTGATATTAGCAAGGTGTTACAATCACCATTATATGAAAAAAAAAAGGAACAGAGCTCAACAAATGCTCAATTGCACTACTATTATCAAGTGCTTACAATGTTACATGTGCTACGTAAGTACTGTATATCATCATCTCATCTCTGCCTCAGAGGGAGGGACACATCTTTTAGGAAAAACCAAGGCTTGGAGGCTTACGTAACCTTCTCTGATAAGCTGTGGGCTAGAAATCAAACCCAGGCAATCTGACTCCAGGCTGTCACTTCACAGTCACTGCACAAATGGAGCTTCTTTGCATCAAAATGTTCAGGTCCTGACAGTCATGGGATAACACAAAATTGGTTGGGTAGAACCAAATAAAACACTTTTATAGGTCAAAACTGGCAGTGTCATGTAAGTCACATTTGTTACAGTCATAAGTATGGAAGCCTCAAAATTACAACCGAAAGGGGTCAAGCCTCGATCCCTTGAGTCCTAACCCCTCTCAATGACAATGTCAAGTTCACTGTTATCTACTTCATTTGGTCGGTCCCGTCACAGATCAGTAATAAGGACTCCGGACTTATACAAGCAAAATGTAAAGGGAACCACCACACTCTCCACCTCCAAAGTCTACGATAATAAAAACTTTCTGAGATGTGGTCATCTTCTAATTCTTCTGCTGTTCCTTGGAAATACTACATATTTCATTACAGTCATTAGGAGGGACCATACAGTCAAATCTCACATAGAGATGTTGACTGGGAGGTTACTGAACACAGGCATCCTTAAAGGAGGAACTCAGCTCAGTAATAAGACTTTCTATTAAAGGGAAGCCACTAAAGGAGGACATATTCTGTCAGTGATTAACCAGTATTTCCTCTCTCCAAGCACCTCCAGAGCCAACACCCCAAACACCCCACAACCATTCATCCCAAAAGGAGAAAACAGATCTCCGTGAAGACAGCTCTGACCAAGTTACAGGATCTACACAATCTAATAGATGCTCATGTATTATTCTAAACATTAAAGCTATATGATATGTAGTCTGCAATACTTATTATATATAAAACAAGTATTTAGAAATACTTATTGATATTAGCAAGGTGTTACAATCACCATTATATGAAAAAAAAAAGGAACAGAGCTCAACAAATGCTCAATTGCACTACTATTATCAAGTGCTTACAATGTTACATGTGCTACGTAAGTACTGTATATCATCATCTCATCTCTGCCTCAGAGGGAGGGACACATCTTTTAGGAAAAACCAAGGCTTGGAGGCTTACGTAACCTTCTCTGATAAGCTGTGGGCTAGAAATCAAACCCAGGCAATCTGACTCCAGGCTGTCACTTCACAGTCACTGCACAAATGGAGCTTCTTTGCATCAAAATGTTCAGGTCCTGACAGTCATGGGATAACACAAAATTGGTTGGGTAGAACCAAATAAAACACTTTTATAGGTCAAAACTGGCAGTGTCATGTAAGTCACATTTGTTACAGTCATAAGTATGGAAGCCTCAAAATTACAACCGAAAGGGGTCAAGCCTCGATCCCTTGAGTCCTAACCCCTCTCAATGACAATGTCAAGTTCACTGTTATCTACTTCATTTGGTCGGTCCCGTCACAGATCAGTAATAAGGACTCCGGACTTATACAAGCAAAATGTAAAGGGAACCACCACACTCTCCACCTCCAAAGTCTACGATAATAAAAACTTTCTGAGATGTGGTCATCTTCTAATTCTTCTGCTGTTCCTTGGAAATACTACATATTTCATTACAGTCATTAGGAGGGACCATACAGTCAAATCTCACATAGAGATGTTGACTGGGAGGTTACTGAACACAGGCATCCTTAAAGGAGGAGGATTCAAATGACAGGTACTCCACAGCTGAGCCCGCCACAGAACGCAGAACTACTGGTTTACCAAGGCCCGTTCTCATTACAGAGATACTGCAGGTCGTGCAAGTCCAAGTGTCAAAGGAATCTGGAACAACAACTGGATTAACGCCCCTGTAATCAGACATGGAAATTTCTAATTGAACCTGAGGGCCACATACAATGGAAGGAAATGAATCAAGGAGACTGAACTGAAATTCTCCCTGTGATTTTCTGTATTCAATACGGTTGCTCAAAAGATGAGAAAATCACCTTTAAGGTGGGGAGAGTGGCAGAGAGAATCTGTTTTCTATACAATCTTCTGTAATTAAGATTTTACCCTCATATCAAACAACTTAAGAAACACACCTACACAAAAGCTCCGTTTATTCACTTATGCCCTTTTAAAAGCCCAATCGTGTCAACCATGATAGCAATTTGAGAGTAATCATTTTTCTCCTTCTGCCTGCTATAAACAACTATGAGCTGGAAGTGAAAGGGCTAATATTCTAAGATGTGTATGGAATGTGCGGTTTCACTGGCCTGGGCTGTTGGAAGAGCTTCAGGTAATAATCTACTCTCTTCAAGACATTCTGTGCCACACAATGTGCTATACTGTGCACTAACGTAGCATTGAGACAGGGAAGCAGAAAAAGAAACCAGTGCAGCTTCTAGCCAAACGTACACATATAGAGCACCCCAATATAGATATCCCCAGCGTCCTTCCAATTTACTTTATAACATTTGTCACACTTGTAATTACAGTCTGTGCTGCTATAATGTAATAGTTGGTGAATTCAAGAAATCTGGTTTTACCCAAAATGAGGTTATAATTTTTTCAATGAAAATGCGTTCAAATGGACTCGCAATCATAAAGTTGTTTTTCTGGATGAATTTCAACAGCGAAAGTATTGCTGTAGTTACAATGAACCTATTTATAATTACAAGCTGGGAAAAAAAAAAAAAAGATCAGTTGATGCAAACTAACAAAAACCCAACTACTTATCATGGAGGAGATCTTCAGTGACTCAGAAGAGCCTCTAAATATCTCCAAGTTTCTCAATTTTTGCTGTTCAAGTTGTGGGTCACCTAATGCCAGCAGCAGCATCCTGGGGGAGCCTGCAGGACCTCAGCCCTCACTCTCAACCCACAGAACCTGCATTCTTAAGAAGACACCTTGGTGATAGCCTTGCACAGTACATTTTAACGCCCTGTAATCAGACATGGAAATTTCTAATTGAACCTGAGGGCCACATACAATGGAAGGAAATGAATCAAGGAGACTGAACTGAAATTCTCCCTGTGATTTTCTGTATTCAATACGGTTGCTCAAAAGATGAGAAAATCACCTTTAAGGTGGGGAGAGTGGCAGAGAGAATCTGTTTTCTATACAATCTTCTGTAATTAAGATTTTACCCTCATATCAAACAACTTAAGAAACACACCTACACAAAAGCTCCGTTTATTCACTTATGCCCTTTTAAAAGCCCAATCGTGTCAACCATGATAGCAATTTGAGAGTAATCATTTTTCTCCTTCTGCCTGCTATAAACAACTATGAGCTGGAAGTGAAAGGGCTAATATTCTAAGATGTGTATGGAATGTGCGGTTTCACTGGCCTGGGCTGTTGGAAGAGCTTCAGGTAATAATCTACTCTCTTCAAGACATTCTGTGCCACACAATGTGCTATACTGTGCACTAACGTAGCATTGAGACAGGGAAGCAGAAAAAGAAACCAGTGCAGCTTCTAGCCAAACGTACACATATAGAGCACCCCAATATAGATATCCCCAGCGTCCTTCCAATTTACTTTATAACATTTGTCACACTTGTAATTACAGTCTGTGCTGCTATAATGTAATAGTTGGTGAATTCAAGAAATCTGGTTTTACCCAAAATGAGGTTATAATTTTTTCAATGAAAATGCGTTCAAATGGACTCGCAATCATAAAGTTGTTTTTCTGGATGAATTTCAACAGCGAAAGTATTGCTGTAGTTACAATGAACCTATTTATAATTACAAGCTGGGAAAAAAAAAAAAAAGATCAGTTGATGCAAACTAACAAAAACCCAACTACTTATCATGGAGGAGATCTTCAGTGACTCAGAAGAGCCTCTAAATATCTCCAAGTTTCTCAATTTTTGCTGTTCAAGTTGTGGGTCACCTAATGCCAGCAGCAGCATCCTGGGGGAGCCTGCAGGACCTCAGCCCTCACTCTCAACCCACAGAACCTGCATTCTTAAGAAGACACCTTGGTGATAGCCTTGCACAGTACATTTTAAGTAGCAGAGCTATACACTATCCAAATAAATCACAGAGGCTTGCATTAAGTCAGAAAGACAGGGCCACTCAAACCACATGGATAGCTGCATGGCTCATCATGGATCCGAGTCCTCATTTCAATAATACTGTTATCCATAGGGCGCTGCATAATGCAAACCTTAGTTCCTAATAAAAGAACTCTGCTATATTTAACCGGCATCATGGGAGAAAGAACTCACAGTAAGAGAAATTCCTGTGCTTATCCCCAAATTGACTCCTTTGTCAGACGACAAACTCTACAAGGGCAAAGACTGTATCTTTTTTATTTTTTCTTTGACAACACAGGGCCAAGCCCAGGACTGAGCATGTAGTTTGTGCTCACTCAGTGTCTGACCAGCGAACAAGAAGGGGGATGGTTACTCATCTGGCGATGGCTGGATTTCAGTCAAAGCTCTGCCGACCTCTCCCAAGTTACTTCCCTGGCTCTGGGCTTCCCAGCCTTTTCCAATGACAGGTAAGAAAAAGAAGCTACTCTGAGATCAGTTTCAGCTCTGATGTCTTAAGGCACAAATTCCTCTAGAGTGATATTTGCATTTACGCATTAATCTCATTCTTAAGCCACCTTCAACAAGTGCAGATCCTAGCATTCGATGGCTGCCAGGTTCCACAGCTATTTGTTCCAGCGTCAGTCCCTCCAAAGTCAGAGACGATTCACCACGTTTGCTCCTTTGCAGACAGTCTCTGTTTCTATCCTGGGAATCAGCCTGCCTCCTCACTGAAGCTACTGGGGGGTTTTCTTTTTTTTTTTTCCCACTTCCAAGCAGATGCCTTTCCCCAACTCCTCCTCTCACCCGCTACCTTCACTTCCTGTCATCACCTCTCACAGCATTCTTGGTGAACCAACCACACGTTCCCAGCACTAGGCTTCCATTCCGGTACTCAAAGAACCTGGGGGCAGGACCTAGGAATCTACTGTCAACTGGTTAACGAGGTATTTCTTCTGCACTCGTATGTCTGGAACCAACTATTGAAAGACTGATTTGGGTGCTATCTACTCTAAGGATTTTAACTGCCCAACAATTTTAGTCTCTGCCTGACAGTTCCTGCTATGAGCTCAAAATGCTCACACATGAGAAATCAGCTTTATACCACCTTGGAAGGCTGGCTAATTATTGCCTATTAGAAATCTGTTCCATCATCATGATGAAAAGAAACAATAAAAACATTCGGTCTCATCAGACTCTTTCCCAGTCAACAGCACGTAAAAGGGCTTCCCTTGTGGCTTGGTGGTCAAGACTCCGTCTGCCAATGCAGGAGATACTGTGGGTTTGATCCCTGGGTTGGGAAGATCCTCTGGAGAAGGAAATGGCAGCCCACTCCTGTAGTCTTGTCAGAGAAATCCCATGGAGAGAGGAGCCTGGTGGGGTGCAGTCCATGGAGTCACCAAAGAGTCAGACATGACTCAGTGACTAAACAACATTTAAAAAAATAATTATGTCAATTACTAGTCCACTACCGCTAACATATACAGAGCACCAACACCACTCTCCCCCCAGTACAGGGTCACTGCTAGTCATTAGTAGCAACTATTTCACAGTAACGAAACACACCAACAGACCAACCTCTCCCAAGTTACTTCCCTGGCTCTGGGCTTCCCAGCCTTTTCCAATGACAGGTAAGAAAAGAAGCTACTCTGAGATCAGTTTCAGCTCTGATGTCTTAAGGCACAAATTCCTCTAGAGTGATATTTGCATTTACGCATTAATCTCATTCTTAAGCCACCTTCAACAAGTGCAGATCCTAGCATTCGATGGCTGCCAGGTTCCACAGCTATTTGTTCCAGCGTCAGTCCCTCCAAAGTCAGAGACGATTCACCACGTTTGCTCCTTTGCAGACAGTCTCTGTTTCTATCCTGGGAATCAGCCTGCCTCCTCACTGAAGCTACTGGGGGGTTTTCTTTTTTTTTTTTCCCACTTCCAAGCAGATGCCTTTCCCCAACTCCTCCTCTCACCCGCTACCTTCACTTCCTGTCATCACCTCTCACAGCATTCTTGGTGAACCAACCACACGTTCCCAGCACTAGGCTTCCATTCCGGTACTCAAAGAACCTGGGGGCAGGACCTAGGAATCTACTGTCAACTGGTTAACGAGGTATTTCTTCTGCACTCGTATGTCTGGAACCAACTATTGAAAGACTGATTTGGGTGCTATCTACTCTAAGGATTTTAACTGCCCAACAATTTTAGTCTCTGCCTGACAGTTCCTGCTATGAGCTCAAAATGCTCACACATGAGAAATCAGCTTTATACCACCTTGGAAGGCTGGCTAATTATTGCCTATTAGAAATCTGTTCCATCATCATGATGAAAAGAAACAATAAAAACATTCGGTCTCATCAGACTCTTTCCCAGTCAACAGCACGTAAAAGGGCTTCCCTTGTGGCTTGGTGGTCAAGACTCCGTCTGCCAATGCAGGAGATACTGTGGGTTTGATCCCTGGGTTGGGAAGATCCTCTGGAGAAGGAAATGGCAGCCCACTCCTGTAGTCTTGTCAGAGAAATCCCATGGAGAGAGGAGCCTGGTGGGGTGCAGTCCATGGAGTCACCAAAGAGTCAGACATGACTCAGTGACTAAACAACATTTAAAAAAATAATTATGTCAATTACTAGTCCACTACCGCTAACATATACAGAGCACCAACACCACTCTCCCCCCAGTACAGGGTCACTGCTAGTCATTAGTAGCAACTATTTCACAGTAACGAAACACACCAACAGACAACCCACAATCATTTATTTCAGCGCTCATTCATCCATCCAGTCATCCATGCAGGCAGTGAAATAGGCCTGGAGAGACAATTATCAACAAGTTCCCTGAAGGCAATGATACTTTTAGCACATATCTTTGCCTTTTAAAGCAATATTTTATCCTCTAAGCATGCTATCATAGAACTAGAATCTAACCTACTTATTCTTGTTTATAGAAATCCTATCGTGTATGGAGGAAGCCAAGAAAAGATGACAGATGAATTCCACTTAAATTTTCTCTCTGATTTTCCTCCATCCCATTGAAAGATGAGATTGATCCCTTTTATTTGTGCTCCTATAACAGGCTTTCTTTAATTCCAGCACTAATCTGATCTTCTATTTGATTATCTCCACCAAGAGGAGATCTTCTGGCAGATAGGAATTATCGTTGGTTTGTTTTCTTAAATATCTTTTACTGAAGTATTAAAGAACATACACCACTCATAAGCAGAGAAGCTGAATTTTCACACAGTGAACATGCTGTGTAACTGAAAGTCACTCAGTTGTGTTCAACTTTTTGCAACCCATGGACGAATCATGAAATTCTCCAGGCAAGAATACTACAGTGTGGGCTTCCCTGGTGGTCCAGTAGGTAAGGACACCGCCTTGCAGTGCAAGGGGCGCGGGTTCGATCCCTGGCCTGGGAAGACCCCACGTGCTGCGGAGCAGCTGGACTGATGTGTCCAATTACCGAGTCAGAGCTCTGGAACACATGCGCCCAGAGCCGGTGCTCTGCGACAACAGGGGCCACCATGATGGGAGGCCCATACAGGCCAAAGAACAAAGATGGATGAAAATGGACAAATGAGGGCTTCCCTGGTGGCCCAGTGGGTGGGGACACCGCCTTGCAGTGCAAGGAGCGCCGGTTCGATCCCTGGCCTGGGAGGATCCCACGTGCCGCGGAGCGGCTGGACCGATGTGTCCAATGACCGAGCCGGAGCTCTGGCGCGCATGCGCCCAGAGCTGGTGCTCTGCGACAACAGAAGCCACCGCGATGGGAGGCCCACGGGAGCCAAAGAACAAAGATGGATGAAACTAGACAAATGAAAGACCAGTGGAAGTGGCCCGCCCACCCCCCACCCTTCCCAACCCGCCGCCCCCCACAAAAAAAAAAGACAATGGACAAATGAAAGACCAACAGAAGTGGTCCACCTGCTCCCTCCCTCCCCACCTCACCCCAACCAAAAAAAAAAAAAAAAAAAAAACTACAGTAGGTAGCCTTTCCCTTCTCCAGGGGATCTCCTGAACCACCTAGGGATCAAACCCAGGTTTCCTGTATTGCAGGCAGATTCTTTACCATCTGAGCCACCATCGAAGCTGAAGAATTCTGAAGTAGGTAGCCTATTCCTTCTGAGGGGATCTTCCCGACCCAGGAATTGAACCGGAGTCTCCTGCATTGCAGGAGAATTCTTTACCAGCTGAGCTACAAGGTAAACCAGCATGAACATGTTGGGTAAGCAACCCTCAAATTGAGAAATTAAAAACGGTGTTTGCAATCATCTTTCAATCTCTTGCAATGACAGACCCCTGATTACCTACCCAAAGTCTGGCAGATAGGAATTATCGTTGGTTTGTTTTCTTAAATATCTTTTACTGAAGTATTAAAGAACATACACCACTCATAAGCAGAGAAGCTGAATTTTCACACAGTGAACATGCTGTGTAACTGAAAGTCACTCAGTTGTGTTCAACTTTTTGCAACCCATGGACGAATCATGAAATTCTCCAGGCAAGAATACTACAGTGTGGGCTTCCCTGGTGGTCCAGTAGGTAAGGACACCGCCTTGCAGTGCAAGGGGCGCGGGTTCGATCCCTGGCCTGGGAAGACCCCACGTGCTGCGGAGCAGCTGGACTGATGTGTCCAATTACCGAGTCAGAGCTCTGGAACACATGCGCCCAGAGCCGGTGCTCTGCGACAACAGGGGCCACCATGATGGGAGGCCCATACAGGCCAAAGAACAAAGATGGATGAAAATGGACAAATGAGGGCTTCCCTGGTGGCCCAGTGGGTGGGGACACCGCCTTGCAGTGCAAGGAGCGCCGGTTCGATCCCTGGCCTGGGAGGATCCCACGTGCCGCGGAGCGGCTGGACCGATGTGTCCAATGACCGAGCCGGAGCTCTGGAGCGCATGCGCCCAGAGCTGGTGCTCTGCAACAACAGAGGCCACCGCGATGGGAGGCCCACGGGAGCCAAAGAACAAAGATGGATGAAAATAGAGAAATGAAAGACCAATACAAGTGGCCCGCCCGCTCCCCTCCCTCCCCAACCTGGACAAATGAAAGACCAACAGAAGTGGTCCACCTGCTCCCCTCCCTCCTCATCCCACCCCAAAAAAAAAAAAAAAAAAAAACTACAGTAGGTAGCCTTTCCCTTCTCCAGGGGATCTCCTGAACCACCTAGGGATCAAACCCAGGTTTCCTGTATTGCAGGCAGATTCTTTACCATCTGAGCCACCATCGAAGCTGAAGAATTCTGAAGTAGGTAGCCTATTCCTTCTGAGGGGATCTTCCCGACCCAGGAATTGAACCGGAGTCTCCTGCATTGCAGGAGAATTCTTTACCAGCTGAGCTACAAGGTAAACCAGCATGAACATGTTGGGTAAGCAACCCTCAAATTGAGAAATTAAAAACGGTGTTTGCAATCATCTTTCAATCTCTTGCAATGACAGACCCCTGATTACCTACCCAAAGACTCCCAGGAGTCTACAGACCATGTTTAACCATCACTGGCTCTAAGAGACTAGGAAGACTGAAACAGACTTCTCAAAGCCACAAGGAATCATGCATAAGCAAAGACTGTGTTCCAACCCTATGACATGATCACTGCAATGATGCACTGTGGAAGCTCTCTTCCACAGCACAGAAGACCATTTAAGGTAGAAATGCCTAGCTCAGCGAGCATGTGCTCATCCTTTAGCATCAGCTGAGCGCTTCCATCAGAATAACTCCAACACAAACCCAGCTGGGGGAAAACAAAGCCATTACACATAATTCTAATCTCAGAGCCACTCAAGTACAGGAGGGCAGGTTGGAGTGCCAGGAATATCCCAAACAACCTGGGAAGAAAAGCTCGTTGTTTTTAACAATTTGGTAACTTTTATAAGGAGAGTAAGAGGAAATTCCATTATGTACTTCAAAGACTTGTCAAACTGCCATCACCCCTACAGAATGAATTTTCAACTTTGCTTTATGCATTAAAACCCATTTCCGGCAATGCAAATGAGGCATGGCCCTCACATTACAACAAGAAATGGGATGGCAGGTAATACAAAGCAGCCAAGACTCATTTAGGAAGGGTGATCTGGGGTCAAGAAGACAGGCAAACAACTCCCACCAGCTCTTGAACTTTTTTTTTTCTGTAAGAGGTTGGATGAGGCATCTATCTATACCTTCCCACCCAGATCTCTTGAGCAACAGCCATCAAGTGAACAATGGCTGGTGAAATCAGCTGGAGGAGGAGGAAAAACTACAGGCATTCTCCTTAGAAGTCCCCACTTAGGACACCAGGTGTATACTACGTATCTCTGTCACCAGGACCTAAGCTGTTTAGACAGAAGGGTACAGAGTGTTCTCTTATTCATTCAACAAATATTTATTAAGCATCTCTGAAGTGCCACTTGTGCAGATGCCCAGAGAGTATTCATGGTGCTCAGATTTCTCTTGGAGAAGAAAACTAACAACACTGTCACAAAATAAGTATAGCAGGATGTCAAAGGGGCTTTGCAGGTGGTAGAGAATCCACCTGTCAATGCAGGAGACATAAGAAGCAACGATTCAATCACTGAGTTGGGAAAGTCCTCTAGAGTAGGAAATGGCAACCTACTCCAGTATTCTTGCCTGGAGAATTCCATGGATAGAGCAGCCTGTGGGCTACAATCCATTGGGTCACAAAGAGTCAGACACGACCAAGTACACCACACACATGATGCCAGCGAGTAGTAAGTACTCCCAATGCAGGAGGTCCAGGTTCCATCCCTGGCCAGGGAGCTAGATCCCAGGTGCTGCAACCAAAGATCCTATGTACCGAAACTAAGACCCGGTGCAACCAAATAAATAAATGTTTAAGAATAAATTAAAAGTAAAATAAAATAACCATTCTGGCACCTCTGTGGAGAACAGACTAGAGACGGTAACTGTGGAAACAGGAGACCAGTTGGAAGACCACTGCCGTAGTCCCCACAAGAACCAGTGGTGATTAGAAAACTGGTGACAGAGATGGACGAGATCAGAAACAGTGGATGGGGGATATACTCTGAGCATAAATAAGGAGGATTAGCTGATCAATTTCATTACCTATCTAATATAAATTAAGACGATGGCTTTTGGGCTTCCCTGGTAGTCCAGTGGGTAAAGAGTTCCCTTTGCAGTACAAGGGGCACCAGTTCGATTCCTAGCCCAGGAAGATTCCATGTGCCATGAAATGGCTGGATGGATGTGCCCAATTACGAGCCAGTGCTCTGGACCGCATGCGCCCAGAGCCAGTGCTCTACAACAAGAGGTCACAGGGATGAGAGGTCCACACAAGCCAAAGAATAAATGTAAATGAAAATAACTAAATAAAAAAAACAATAAAAGAGGCCAAAATTTAAAAAAAAAAGATGGATTTCATTATCTATCTAATATAAATTAAGATGCAGAGTTACATAGAGGCTAATTCTTGGATGTAGACAAAATGGAACTCTTGTGTACTACTGGCAGAATTGTAAAATGGTGCAACTGTTGTGGAAAATGGTATGGAGGCGCTTCAAAAAATTAAAAATAGGGCTTCCCTGCTGGTCCAGTGGGTGGAAAGTCCACCTTGCAGTACAAGCGGCGCCAGTTTGATCCCTGGCCCAGGAAGATCCCACATGCCAAGGAATGGCTGGACTGGTGTGTCCAATTATAAGCCAGCGCTCTGGAATGCATGCGCCCAGAGCTGGTGCTCTGCAAGGAGAGAGGTCACTGCAATGCGAGGCCCACACAGGCCAAAAGAATAAAGATAGATTTAAAAAAAAAAAAAAACAGTGAATAAGAGAGGCCAAAATTAAAAAAAAAATTAGAACTACCATATGATGCAACAATCCCACCTCTGGGTACATAAATCCCAAAGAACAGAAACAGATATTTGCACACCCATATTCATCGAAGCACTCTTCACAATGTGCAAAATGAGAGGGCAACTATACACTCATGGGTGGACCAACAAAGCGTGGTCTATACCTACAATGGAGTATTATGCAGTCTTAAGAAGGAAGGAATTCCTGCCACATGCTACAACATGAATGAACTTTGAGCATATGTCAAAAAGCCAGTCACAAAAAGACAAAAAACATATTTCCACTTCTATGAGGCACCTAAAGTAGTCAAATTCATAGACACGGAAAGCAGAGAGGTAGTTAACCAAGGCTAGGGGGGGAGCTGAAAAAGGGGAGTTGTTGTTAGTCGATAGAGTTTCAGAGTTGTTACCCATAAAAATGGTTAAGAGGGCAAAGTCTACATAAAGTGTAAACTGTAAATTACCACATAGTAAAAAATGAAATTCACGTTTAAGACACATTTAAGCATGTACTGTGTTTAAAATAGTTATAAATGAAATTCTGAAGCATCCGAAAGGACAAGACTACAGATTTCATCCTTATCATCTTAAGTCTGAAAGTTTATTTCCTTTTATAATGTACATATTACATACATATTAGAACTGCAGTATATGCATATAAAAATAAATACATGACCAAACAACAACAACAAAAGATTCCGACAAAAACAGTCTTAAACAAATGGGAAACTGGAACTACCATTTATGATAAAAGACTGAGAAGTGCAGGTTTATGAGGAGGAAATCAAGCAGACTAGTTTGAGATGTCTGCAAGATAGATCCAAGTGGAAATGTGGCATAAGATACAGTGTATGTGAGCCTGGAGTTCCAGGGAGAAGGCTAGGCTGGCGTCAGAAATGTGTGAGTCATCAGCATTGGGACAGTGTTTAAAGTCATGGGGCTAGACCAAGTCAGTAGGTGAAGGAGTGAACACATAGATAAAAATCTGAAAACTCAGTCCTGGGAGACACAAAGAATAGACCCAAGAATGACCAATCAATGAGCAGGAGGCTGGGAGGGGAATTTGAGCCTGACAGATTCAGACAGAGGTACGATGGGTGCCTGAACTGAAAGGCCATGTAGAATTGGCACTGAGGAGTCCGTGATGGGTCGTGAACAAGAAAGAAGCTGAGCTAAGAGAAACTATTTGGATCCTCACAAACAAAAATTTGCACACCCATATTCATAAGCATCAAATGAGAGGGCAACTATACACTCATGGGTGGACCAACAAAGCGTGGTCTATACCTACAATGGAGTATTATGCAGTCTTAAGAAGGAAGGAATTCCTGCCACATGCTACAACATGAATGAACTTTGAGCATATGTCAAAAAGCCAGTCACAAAAAGACAAAAAACATATTTCCACTTCTATGAGGCACCTAAAGTAGTCAAATTCATAGACACGGAAAGCAGAGAGGTAGTTAACCAAGGCTAGGGGGGGAGCTGAAAAAGGGGAGTTGTTGTTAGTCGATAGAGTTTCAGAGTTGTTACCCATAAAAATGGTTAAGAGGGCAAAGTCTACATAAAGTGTAAACTGTAAATTACCACATAGTAAAAAATGAAATTCACGTTTAAGACACATTTAAGCATGTACTGTGTTTAAAATAGTTATAAATGAAATTCTGAAGCATCCGAAAGGACAAGACTACAGATTTCATCCTTATCATCTTAAGTCTGAAAGTTTATTTCCTTTTATAATGTACATATTACATACATATTAGAACTGCAGTATATGCATATAAAAATAAATACATGACCAAACAACAACAACAAAAGATTCCGACAAAAACAGTCTTAAACAAATGGGAAACTGGAACTACCATTTATGATAAAAGACTGAGAAGTGCAGGTTTATGAGGAGGAAATCAAGCAGACTAGTTTGAGATGTCTGCAAGATAGATCCAAGTGGAAATGTGGCATAAGATACAGTGTATGTGAGCCTGGAGTTCCAGGGAGAAGGCTAGGCTGGCGTCAGAAATGTGTGAGTCATCAGCATTGGGACAGTGTTTAAAGTCATGGGGCTAGACCAAGTCAGTAGGTGAAGGAGTGAACACATAGATAAAAATCTGAAAACTCAGTCCTGGGAGACACAAAGAATAGACCCAAGAATGACCAATCAATGAGCAGGAGGCTGGGAGGGGAATTTGAGCCTGACAGATTCAGACAGAGGTACGATGGGTGCCTGAACTGAAAGGCCATGTAGAATTGGCACTGAGGAGTCCGTGATGGGTCGTGAACAAGAAAGAAGCTGAGCTAAGAGAAACTATTTGGATCCTCACAAACAAAATAGCCCAAACTCTTCAGCAGTCTAAATACCAGTGAGAAAGGCTTGTCTTGGGTTTTCTACTTTCATGTGTCTGTGAGTTTGCCTATTCTGTTTGTAGCAACCTTGAATGGGTTTCTGTTCTTTACCACCAAACAATTTCTGATGTAATCCTAAAGAAGGGGAATTCCTGGTGGTCCAATGATTAGGAACTGGCCTTGCAATGCATGGGAGGTGAATTCGATCCCTGGCTCAGGAACGAAAATCCCACATGCTGCAGAGCGATGGGGCCTGTGTGCCCAACAAAAGACCCCTATAATGCAACAAGGACACAACACAATCAAATAAATATGCTTTATAAAAATCCTAAAGCAAGCAGACA
The DNA here is from genome assembly GCA_022376925.1 of Tragulus kanchil. Classification (NCBI taxonomy): domain Eukaryota; kingdom Metazoa; phylum Chordata; class Mammalia; order Artiodactyla; family Tragulidae; genus Tragulus; species Tragulus kanchil. Next base: position 175,794,459 of record JAIOJX010000030.1, read on the forward strand.
ATGTATGTGATGGGAAAGAAGTGAAACAAGTTGGTCTCCATCAAAATTCTATATTTTACAGGATGGACTGCAGCATTTGGCCTGAGTCCTTCACTTCACCCTGCAGCCACGCCCTCTGCCTTGTAACTTTGCAGTGCGCACCTTCCATGGGGGGGCTGGCCTGGGCTGCCTCTCAACTTAGGGCTCAGCCCAGAGTGACGTGCTTTGGTCAGCAGACATGACGCAAGCAGAAGTTTTGTGGATTTGCACACTGGGGCTGGCTCCCTGGAGCCACTGCTTCTGCCAAGACTGAGGGAGAAGGAGAGATGGGTGTGGCCGAGCCAAGTCACCTCACCCCATCCTACAGCCAGCCAACCCTAGACACAGGCACACTCACCCCATCAGCAGGACCAGTGACACCAGACACACGAGCAGTAAACACTTATCATTGTGTGCTTCTTGATGTCATTTTTCATCCAGAAATGTGTGAGTCATCAGCATTGGGACAGTGTTTAAAGTCATGGGGCTAGACCAAGTCAGTAGGTGAAGGAGTGAACACATAGATAAAAATCTGAAAACTCAGTCCTGGGAGACACAAAGAATAGACCCAAGAATGACCAATCAATGAGCAGGAGGCTGGGAGGGGAATTTGAGCCTGACAGATTCAGACAGAGGTACGATGGGTGCCTGAACTGAAAGGCCATGTAGAATTGGCACTGAGGAGTCCGTGATGGGTCGTGAACAAGAAAGAAGCTGAGCTAAGAGAAACTATTTGGATCCTCACAAACAAAATAGCCCAAACTCTTCAGCAGTCTAAATACCAGTGAGAAAGGCTTGTCTTGGGTTTTCTACTTTCATGTGTCTGTGAGTTTGCCTATTCTGTTTGTAGCAACCTTGAATGGGTTTCTGTTCTTTACCACCAAACAATTTCTGATGTAATCCTAAAGAAGGGGAATTCCTGGTGGTCCAATGATTAGGAACTGGCCTTGCAATGCATGGGAGGTGAATTCGATCCCTGGCTCAGGAACGAAAATCCCACATGCTGCAGAGCGATGGGGCCTGTGTGCCCAACAAAAGACCCCTATAATGCAACAAGGACACAACACAATCAAATAAATATGCTTTATAAAAATCCTAAAGCAAGCAGACAATGTATGTGATGGGAAAGAAGTGAAACAAGTTGGTCTCCATCAAAATTCTATATTTTACAGGATGGACTGCAGCATTTGGCCTGAGTCCTTCACTTCACCCTGCAGCCACGCCCTCTGCCTTGTAACTTTGCAGTGCGCACCTTCCATGGGGGGGCTGGCCTGGGCTGCCTCTCAACTTAGGGCTCAGCCCAGAGTGACGTGCTTTGGTCAGCAGACATGACGCAAGCAGAAGTTTTGTGGATTTGCACACTGGGGCTGGCTCCCTGGAGCCACTGCTTCTGCCAAGACTGAGGGAGAAGGAGAGATGGGTGTGGCCGAGCCAAGTCACCTCACCCCATCCTACAGCCAGCCAACCCTAGACACAGGCACACTCACCCCATCAGCAGGACCTCAGTGACACCAGACACACGAGCAGTAAACACTTATCATTGTGTGCTTCTTGATGTCATTTTTCTGTAGTTGTGGAGCTGTGTCTAACTCTTTGCAACCCCATGGACTGTAGCCCACCAGGCTCCTCTGTCCATGGGATTCTCCAGGGAAGAATACTGGAATGGGTTGTCATTTCCCTTCTCCACAGGATCTTCCCATTCCCAGCCCAGGGAATGCAGCTGCATCTCCTGTATTGGCAGGCAGATTCTTTACCACACTGCCCCCAGGGAAGCCCAAGGTGCCCATAAGGTTTTATAATTGCTGTGGAGCAAGTCACTATGTAGTAAAGAGAAATGATACATAAATAATGCTAAGTGGATTTGCTTGACTTATTTTCCATTTACAATTATCCCCACCGATTGAGGACAAACTTTGGGTCCCCCCAAATGGCCAAATATAGACAAAACGTAACTGATATAACAAAAAAGGAGCTTCAAAAATATCTAGGTGATTTACGATCTGACAGATCTACCCCAATCTCTGTAGAACTACATACAATTTTAAAGTTCATGGTAAAATAAATGAGCAGAAAAACAAGTAAAATAATATAAAAAGACTGAGGTATGCACTAGATGTTTATCAACAGATGAATGGATAAAAAAGCCATGGCACACATATTCAATGGAATATTACTCAGCCATAAAAAGGAATGGATCTGAGTCAGTAGTGAGGTGGATAAACCTAGAGCCTATTATAGAGAGTGAAGTTAAGTCAGAAAGAGAAAAACAAATGTCATATACTAATGCATTATGAAATCTAGAAAAATAGTACTGATGAACCAATTTGCAGGGAAGGAATGGAGGTGCAGATGTAGAGAACAGACTTATGGGCCCAGCAGGGAAAGGAGAGGGTAGACGAATCGAGAAAGGAGTACTGACATATATACACTAATAAGTATAAAATAGATAGACAGTCAGAAATTGCTATATTACACAAGGAAACCAGCCTGGCCCTCTATGTTGACCTAGAGGGGTGGGATGTGAGAAGGAAGAGAGACTCTGATGGGAGGGGAAATATATAACTATGACTAATTTGTATTGTTGTAAAGCAGAAACCAACACAATTTTGTAAAAGAATTATGCTCCAATTAAGTTTTTTAAAATAATAATAATAATAATAAAAGAACAGAAAAGCTCTATTAAAGAAATAAAAAAGAAAAAAAAAGACTGAGGTATTCGGTCTCCTTTACTCATGATTTGCAATTAAAAACTCAAGAAACAGTCTTATTATTTCAGCATAAAAACATCATTTATCTTCAGAGAGTGGTTACACGCTCTATTTGTACTGTTACGTCAAACTGTACATCGATTCCAAAAACATTAGAGAATGATTTCAGGGAAATTCAAGTTAGTACAGCTCTCATAAATGCTATTTACAGACTAAGAAATTATGAACATAGAGCTCTGAACATAAAATTGGCAAACATTTTATGAGAAGTGCAAAAATTCTCAATAAATTGACATTAATATTTCAATAGTCCATACTTCTATTCTGATAACATCATGAGGCTCAGGAACTTAAGAAGACTGAAACTAGCTCAACAACTTCTTATTTGCTTCAGATCAAGTTTGAAATTTTGTCATTTTCCCTCAGTAACTGTATTTGTATTACACATTGAAACAGTAAGCCTCAAAGTTGAAGTGTGAAAAACACGCAATGTTTCAAATTGAAGGGTAGCTCAATTGTAGAGCTGGGAGAAGAGAAAAAACAAACAGCAACAAAACCCTTAGCAATTATACGCGGGACTCCTGGAGTCAAGGATACCAATAAATACCAGTCCTTGGTCAGCCCACAGTTTAAAAATATTAAATCCCCACAGGAAGTCCTTTCCTAGAACCTGAGTCTAATTGTCTTATGGTCTTTAATAGCCATTCAAAGAACTTAAATATGCCTGAAAGGATTCAGCAGCTGGTCTTCAGAAACCATGTTATTCTAGAGTTCAATGTGAGCAGTTCAAGGTTAAAGACTGGTTTCCAAAACTATGAGACTCTCATGATGAGCCTAAAGACCTATTCTTTAAATACCGAAACACTCATGCACACTTTGAAAGGCATCCATAAAACAGCTGTGTTACCTATGCTGGCAAACACATGGGATCACAGTTTTCCAGTTTAGGGATCACAAGTTCTGGAATGTCTCATAATACACAGAAATAAAGGTAAACATTTTTAAAACACCAGAGATCTGAGTTGAGAGTCTTTTAGCTTATGGTTCTCACACATTAAGCATTTTCACACATTAAGCATTGTCCTTTGACACTCAATATTGATTTTTCTATAGAAAAATGTTTGTCACAAAAATGACTTTACTTACAGAAATGTAGGATATCATTTGTCTAAATACGCATGAAAAGTATTGCTATAATGTTGTACAGAGACACTGTAAAAAATACATTTTAGAGACATGTACACATGTACATAGATATACTATCATAATGCTAGAAACTAAACATTTTAAATCAAATTTTAAATTATATGGGAAAGACTGGATGTAAGAAAATACATCTTCCACATAAGCATCAGAATTAAATTATTTTAAGCCAAATTGCAATGGTTTTTTTTTTTAAAGATTTTATTTATTTATTTATTTATTTATTGGAGGGGGCAGGTTGGGGAGGGAGGGGGCGGGTGGGCCACTTGGTCTTTCATTTATCTATTTTTCATCCGTCTTTGTTCTTTGGCCCGTGTGGGCCTCCCATCGCGGTGACCTCTGTTGTCGCAGAGCGCCGGCTCTGGGTGCATGCGCTCCAGAGCTCCAGCTTTATCAAGCTGGACACATTGGTCCAGCTGCTCCGAGGCACATGGGATTTTCCCAGGCCAGGGATCGAACTGGTGCCCTTTGCACTGCAAGGCGGTGTCCTTACCCATTGGACCACCAGGGAAGCCCAAATTGTAATGATTTTTAAGACATTTTCTGGCTAAACAATTTTACAAATTCGTCCAAAGTCCACGTCTTGAAGAGAGCCTAAAAGAACCTATCCCTCTGCGGCCATACCACCCTGAACGCACCCGATCTTGACTGATCCCAGAAGAACCTGTCCCTTACAGCCCTCATCGGCACCTCCAGCCTCATCTGGAACCACTCCTGACCTCAAGAGCCAAGCACCCTCCACTCCAGCCACACAACTCCGTTTTAGTCAAAGTTCTGGATGTTCAATACACAGAAACCCATTTTCAACACTATGTTAAAGCATTGCTGTGTTACCTATGCTGGCAAACACATGGGATCACAGTTTTCCAGTTTAGGGATCACAAGTTCTGGAATGTCTCATAATACACAGAAATAAAGGTAAACATTTTTAAAACACCAGAGATCTGAGTTGAGAGTCTTTTAGCTTATGGTTCTCACACATTAAGCATTTTCACACATTAAGCATTGTCCTTTGACACTCAATATTGATTTTTCTATAGAAAAATGTTTGTCACAAAAATGACTTTACTTACAGAAATGTAGGATATCATTTGTCTAAATACGCATGAAAAGTATTGCTATAATGTTGTACAGAGACACTGTAAAAAATACATTTTAGAGACATGTACACATGTACATAGATATACTATCATAATGCTAGAAACTAAACATTTTTAAATCAAATTTTAAATTATATGGGAAAGACTGGATGTAAGAAAATACATCTTCCACATAAGCATCAGAATTAAATTATTTTAAGCCAAATTGCAATGGTTTTTTTTTTTAAAGATTTTATTTATTTATTTATTTATTTATTGGAGGGGGCAGGTTGGGGAGGGAGGGGGCGGGTGGGCCACTTGGTCTTTCATTTATCTATTTTTCATCCGTCTTTGTTCTTTGGCCCGTGTGGGCCTCCCATCGCGGTGACCTCTGTTGTCGCAGAGCGCCGGCTCTGGGTGCATGCGCTCCAGAGCTCCAGCTTTATCAAGCTGGACACATTGGTCCAGCTGCTCCGAGGCACATGGGATTTTCCCAGGCCAGGGATCGAACTGGTGCCCTTTGCACTGCAAGGCGGTGTCCTTACCCATTGGACCACCAGGGAAGCCCAAATTGTAATGATTTTTAAGACATTTTCTGGCTAAACAATTTTACAAATTCGTCCAAAGTCCACGTCTTGAAGAGAGCCTAAAAGAACCTATCCCTCTGCGGCCATACCACCCTGAACGCACCCGATCTTGACTGATCCCAGAAGAACCTGTCCCTTACAGCCCTCATCGGCACCTCCAGCCTCATCTGGAACCACTCCTGACCTCAAGAGCCAAGCACCCTCCACTCCAGCCACACAACTCCGTATCCTTCACTCAAGCTTTGGCCTCTTGCATCTTCTTGATGTTGCAGGCTCTACTGGGTTTACTCAAGTGCTTTGGTCAACATCTACCCATGTTGCGAGACCTACCTCAACTGAAGCTATCCCCACCCTTCATGGCCCAAGGCACACTCCGTCCTCAACACACAGGGACAGTGTGATATGGCCAGTACTGCACACCATGATCTTCCCCCTTCAGGAGAAAGGACCTACAGGGGATGGATAGTGCCTCCATACAACTTGGCAGCCTGCCAGGGCCTGGCATCTAATCAGTATTCAACAAAGCTCATATCCAAAAGTCTTCACATAAAACTCTATAGTAAGTACCATCATGTCCGTGGCCCGATTTTGTAAAAACGAACAGACTTTTCAATGTCCTCCTCTCTCCACTCAGGTCCCTTGCATTCAGGCTCCCCACATCTACTCCCTGCAATGGCTCTGCCATAGTCTCCCAGCGGCCACACATCTGCTAGACCCAGGGGAGGCTCCTTTACTTCAATATCTGGTTTGTGTCTGGTCTGTGGGGAAGATGATGGTCTTGAACCTGCATTACTAAACCTGCGGTCTCGCCCTGGCATCCAGGACAGTGCCTTGGATGCTCCATATCTCCCCCACTGCACCTGCGCCTGGGTTCTTTCCTTTCCCTTTACTTCCCCAGATGTTGATGTTTCTTGAATTTCCAGGCTTTATTCTTTTGCCCCTCTTCCTTTCCCTTTACTTCCCCAGATGTTGATGTTTCTTGAATTTCCAGGCTTTATTCTTTTGCCCCTCTTTTTTCAATGCCATCTCATCCATCCCCTAAATTTTTAAGTATCATCTCCTACTGACTTTTGAACATGTACCTGAATTCAGCCCTATCTCACTCATAAGCCCCTTTTCCCTGCCTATAGGCTACTGAAGAGAAGGAGAAGACGAAGACAGAGGATGAGATGGTCGGATGGCATCACTGACTCAACAGACGTGAGTCTGAGTAAGCTCGGGGAGATGGTGAAGGACAGGGAAGCCTGGAGTGCTGCAGTCCAAGGGGTTGAGACAAGTTGGACACGACTGAGCAACTGAACATCAGTGAATGGGTACTGAACATTATCTAAACTGAATACACCCTAAACAGCTCAACACATCATCCTCTCCTTCCAGGGCAGAAACTTCGAAGGGCCTTCCAGAAGCTCCCTCTCTATTACTACTCATATCCAGCGTATGCAGAGTCCTGTCAAAGTCCTTCTCAGATTTCTCTCCCTTTCACCTCTAGAACCCACGTTCCCCTCCATCTGTCATTCATACTATACAGTATGGTCACAGAAGTTGGCTTTCTAAGTCATCCCTCCCCCACATCTGATGGATAACGCTAGCATGGCTGTCCACCTAACCTGCAAATATAAATGCAGACGCATTCCTCTGCCAAAGCCCTTTAACTGCACCCCTGACTAGAGCTAAAGGTCAAGCTGTTTCACTACCCATAAGACTCTCCATGATGTGGGTGTCTGATTGCTCACCCTCACCTTTCCTGGACCACGACCCCTCATCCTCCCCTCCAGACACACAGTCCTGCCTACGCTGTCTGTATCTCCACTATTTTACTCATGAAGTTCTTCCTTCTTGAAATTCTTTCTATCTTGTATGACTGGAAAGTGCCTTTTCATCCTTTAAGAACTAGTTCAAGGGCTTCCCTGGTGGCTCAGTGGTGAGGAGTCCAGCTGCCAATCTGGAGAACATAGGTTCAATCTTTGACCCAGGGAGATCCTACAGAGCAACTAAGCCCATGTGCCGCAACTCCAGAGGCTGGGAACTGCAACTACTGAAGCCCAAGTGCCCCAGAACCTGTGTTCTACAACTAGAGAAGTCACTGCAATAAAACAAATGTCCACACAGCTGCAACTAGACAAAAGCCCATGCACCAACAAAGATCCAGCACAGTCAAAAATAAAGAAGAAAAAGAAAAAGAACTAGCTCAAGTGTCACCTCCTCAGTGAAGCCCTCCATGATAACCCTTGCTCCCAAGCTGACAGTTGAACACTGCCTTCCTTTGTCCTACCTCTAATCTTGTTTTTTTTTTCTTGGAGTCCAGCACTTTCTACACTACACTGCAATCCTTTCTTGGCATATCTGCTTTCCTGATACACTAAGTTACAAGAAAAGAGAATTTATCTTATTGTGTTTTATCTTTTCACTTTCAACCTGGAGTATTACGATTTTCAAGAAGGAACTGATTTATCAGCAATCACAACTTTTCTTCTGATCACTAGGGCTGCAAGAGCACATTAAAAAAGGAAGAAATAAAGCGAAATACATAATAATTGTCCAATGTCCCCCAGGTAAGAACTGAAGGGTATGACGAGAACCACATACTTCCTCTTCAATTAACACTAACTTAACACATCACAGGCCACACCCTAAGAGCTGATCACATTATCTCATCTAATTTTGTGATCAAATGGGTAATATTAATATCCCAATTTATCTGATGAGGAAACTGAGGCAGAGAAGCTAAATAACATCTCCAAGGTCTACATAAAGGTTCTAAGTGGCAGAACCAGGACTCAAATTCAGGCAGTCTTCACCTATCCTGAATTTCCTCCCAAAATACACATCTCAGAGAAACAGAGCTGAACTGGGAACAGAGAGAAGACAGAATAAGAAAGCAATCTAACGAGCACACAAGTCTCCCAAGGAGAAATTAAGAGAAGGAAAATGTCTCAATTACTGTGGGGCCAGGGGAATATCTGTTGCTGTTGCTGAGTTACTGTGTCATGTCCAACTCTCTGTGACCTCCTGGACTGCAGCATACCAGGGTTCCCTGCCCTTCACTGTCCCAGGAATTTCCTCAAACTCATTTCCACTGAGTCAGTGATGCCATCCATCTTGTCCTCTGCTGTCCCCTTCTCCGCTCAGTGGTGAACCATGTGGGAAATTCAATCTTTGACCCAGGGTGATCCTACAGAGCAACTAAGCCCATGTGCAACTCCAGAGGCTGGGAACTGCAACTACTGAAGCCCAAGTGCCCCAGAACCTGTGTTCTACAACTAGAGAAGTCACTGCAATAAAACAAATGTCCACACAGCTGCAACTAGACAAAAGCCCATGCACCAACAAAGATCCAGCACAGTCAAAAATAAAGAAGAAAAAGAAAAAGAACTAGCTCAAGTGTCACCTCCTCAGTGAAGCCCTCCATGATAACCCTTGCTCCCAAGCTGACAGTTGAACACTGCCTTCCTTTGTCCTACCTCTAATCTTGTTTTTTTTTTCTTGGAGTCCAGCACTTTCTACACTACACTGCAATCCTTTCTTGGCATATCTGCTTTCCTGATACACTAAGTTACAAGAAAAGAGAATTTATCTTATTGTGTTTTATCTTTTCACTTTCAACCTGGAGTATTACGATTTTCAAGAAGGAACTGATTTATCAGCAATCACAACTTTTCTTCTGATCACTAGGGCTGCAAGAGCACATTAAAAAAGGAAGAAATAAAGCGAAATACATAATAATTGTCCAATGTCCCCCAGGTAAGAACTGAAGGGTATGACGAGAACCACATACTTCCTCTTCAATTAACACTAACTTAACACATCACAGGCCACACCCTAAGAGCTGATCACATTATCTCATCTAATTTTGTGATCAAATGGGTAATATTAATATCCCAATTTATCTGATGAGGAAACTGAGGCAGAGAAGCTAAATAACATCTCCAAGGTCTACATAAAGGTTCTAAGTGGCAGAACCAGGACTCAAATTCAGGCAGTCTTCACCTATCCTGAATTTCCTCCCAAAATACACATCTCAGAGAAACAGAGCTGAACTGGGAACAGAGAGAAGACAGAATAAGAAAGCAATCTAACGAGCACACAAGTCTCCCAAGGAGAAATTAAGAGAAGGAAAATGTCTCAATTACTGTGGGGCCAGGGGAATATCTGTTGCTGTTGCTGAGTTACTGTGTCATGTCCAACTCTCTGTGACCTCCTGGACTGCAGCATACCAGGGTTCCCTGCCCTTCACTGTCCCAGGAATTTCCTCAAACTCATTTCCACTGAGTCAGTGATGCCATCCATCTTGTCCTCTGCTGTCCCCTTCTCCTTTTGCCCTCCAAATTTCTCAGCACTAAGATCTTTTCCAGTGAGTCAGTCCTTCACATCAGCTGGCCAAAGAACTGGAGTTTCAGCTTCAGCAACAGTCCTTCCAATGAGTATTCAAGGTTGATTTCCTTCAGGACTGACTGCTTTGATCTTCTTGCTGCCCAAGGAACTCTCACAAGTCCTTTCCAGCACCACAATTTAAAGGCCTCACTGAGTCACCAGAAAAACCTATGGAGAATATCTAGTAGTGGTCAAAACCAGGACAGTTTGGGAAATATCCAGAATCATATGGGTTTGACAGGTGGAAAAATGCAGGGAAAGTGGGCAGAAAGGCATCCTTTTTGTGTTCAGGACGTTAAGAACTTGGGCAACAGCTCAAGTCAGTATGTGCATGTGCATCTGTCTGTCTGTCTCTTGGGCCAAACACCACTGGCTATTTCTCTCCACTCCCAACAATAACCATATCTAGCCTCATTCTTGGTGGCACCGAATCACTGCTTCCTCACCTTACCTACTTCTTCATTCAGAGCTGAGGTTCTAGGGGCTTAATTCAACAGAGAGAGGCTTGCTCATAGACAAGACTGGAATAAAGGTCAATATATTCTGAGGAAATATATCCTTTGCAAAAAACCTGGCTGATAAATAGTCAGGGTTCATTCAATAAATGGTCCTTTGGAAATTTTAAAGACATAAGTTGAGGGCAGTGCTCAGAAAATCTATCCAAAATGAGAAGGAAGGAATACTCATTAAAAGTTTAAGATTCAGTTTCCACTTTGACTCCTAATGTGGCTTATAAATTCTTGCAAGTCATGCTTTTTTTATAGTTATTTGTTCTGTGAATTTATCTTCTCCTCCACTGCCAAACACACTTTGCTGAAGTTCACTTGAGGATATGTTACAGCTTGTTGTATAGGGATGTGGCCACCAGGAAGGACAATGGGCAAGGCAGGGCCAACACTGAGGCACTCAGATCATTAAGATTGAGACATCGGAACTTCCTGGCACAAACCCCAGTCTAAAGTTGTAACAAATGAAAAGGAGCAAGCAACAACGGCCATCGCATGTTCTGAACCGTCAATATTACCTCCAGCCTTAATATACATAGTCAAACAGCAGAGTCACTCTTCACACTTCTCTGACCTTCATCTCTGAATTTCTGGGGTTGCACTCAATTTAACTTCCTAGAAGTTAAAACTGAAAATCTATTTCAGAGGGTCAACTGTTCCAGTCTAAGTTCAAAGAGAATCAGAGTACCATTCAGACCTTCTCCTTGGGTGCTCGAGGCAGTAATCAATACAGCCTGCTCTCTATTAAAGCAGGCTCTCCTGCATCATAAGGGGAGCTCTTGACTCCAAGCAGGCAAGAACAAACTGTTTATTTCTTGGCACCAGGAGACCAAATTTAATTCTACTTAGTGTTCATGAGCTTTTCATCTTCAAAGTGCTTCACAAATATTAACAAATTAATCTTCGTGGCACTGCTGCACAATGACAGGATCTTTCAAGTTTAAAGACCAAGGGAGGCAGGGAAGAGCAGCAGAAGAGAAGGAGGAAGATAAGAGACTCCTTTTACCTAAAGGTGTTGTTCATATTCACAGTGCTTCCCACCACCGTGAAGGTTAGTAGGTTAAGGGTGAACAGAAAGGGCTTCCCTGGTGGTCCAGTGACTAAGAATTCACCTGTTAACGCAAGGGACATGGGTGCCATCCCTAGTCTGGGTTAAGGAAAACCAGGCCCATGTGCTGCAACTAAGCCTGCACACCGAGCACCGTGCTCTGCAACAAGAGAAGCCACGGCAACAAGAAGCCCACATACCACAACTAGAGAGTGGCCTCCACTTGCTGCAATTAGAGAGAAGCCCACACACACAGCCAGGAAGACCCAGTGCATCCAGAAATAATTTTTTTTTTTAAGATGAGTATGAAAAACGGTGTTGAAAAAAGAGCTGCTGTGGCGACATAGTCCAAGCTTCCTTACACAACTAGGCCTCCGTTTCCTCCAGGGTAAGTGAGGTTGACTGTAGAATCATCTCTAGAGGGTAAGTACAAGGATTCAACAAGGCGACACACATCAAGTTCTTAGCACAAAGGATGCCGGTGAGTGCTCGATCAACACTAAGCTGTTATAAATCAAAAAGGAGCCATGGCTTTCCCAGCGCTGGAACTGGAAAAATGGGCTCCACAGCTTCAGCAAATCTGCAGACATTGTTTACTTTTCCGTCTGTGAGACACACTGAATGCAACTGCATTATACGCAACTCTGTTAAGCACTGAATTGTCTCCTCTCCCCACACCAGATTCATGTGTTGAAGGTCTAACCCTCAGTAACTCTGAATGACCTTTCTGGGAAATTGGATTACTGTAGAGAAGAGGTCATACTTGAGCAAGGGAGGCCCTAATTCAGTATGACTGGTGCTTTATAAAGAGGGGACAGTTGGGGATGCACACACACACAGAGGGAGAATGCCATGCGATGAAGGAAGGGATCGGGGTGATGCAGCACAGTCAAGGAATGCCAAAGACAGTCAGCAAAGCACCAGAGGCCAGAAGAAAAAGACAGTGGGATACATTTCTTCATTCTCAGCTTTCAGAAAGCTGCCAACACCTTCATGTAAGTGAGACAATGGATTTCTATTGTTTAAACAATACACTTTGTGGTGTTTTGTCACAGCAGCTCTAGCAAACTCACTATACCCTCTTGTGTGTTAGCTGCCCGCCTGTGCCTGACTCTTTGCGATCTTAGGGACTGTCTGTCAGGCTACTCTATTCAAGAAATTCTCAAGTCAAGAGGACTCGAGTGGATTTCCATTTCCTTCTCCACATATACCCTTTTTAAAAAGTCAAATTTGTAAAAAAAAAAAAAAAAAGAGAGAGAGAGAGAGAAAAAAAGAAAAGAAACATGAATCTACCAAATTCCAAAAGCAAGTATGTTGGTCTGTTGATTCACAGATACCCAAAACACCCCGGAGGAACAAATCCAGTGCAGTCTCCTCTCCTTGCCAAAGAGTGAGTGAGCAAATTAGAAAGCTGGGCACTGGAAATCCACCATTAGCTTGAGGAACTAATGACAAAAGCTTCTGCTGTTTGGTAGGAAGTCACCTGAACTTTGCAAGGCTAAGCAGAACTCAAATTTATGTAGTGTTAGGCTGGCCAAAAATTCATTTAGGTTTCTCCATACGATCTTACAAAAGATCCAAACTTTTTGGCCAAAGCAATACTTCTCAGTATCTAGGCAAAGAGACCAAATTACTGCTTGCAGGGCCTTGTGTGGTCTTCCCTGGTGGCTTGGTGGTAAAGAATCCGCCTGCCAACGCAGAAGATGAAGGTTCGATCCCTGGATTGAGAAGACCCCCTGGAGAAGGAAATGGTGACCCACTCCAGTATTCTTGCCTGGGAAATTCCATGGACAGAGGTGCCTGGTGGGCTACAGGCTGTGGGGTCACAAAGAGTCAGACACTGGGTGGCTCAACAGCAGCAACGAGAAGGATCTTGAGCACCCCTCTAAAGCGGGACGGGTTAGGAGACAGTGACGAGCTCCCCGACATCCAGCTTTCCTACTTCTCCAACACTCTTCACGCCCACGTCACGGCTTTCCCCCTGGGCACTGCCAGGGTCTGGCACACTAGTCCCCAATAGCTCCCATGTCCAGCCTCTCTTAGACTTTTGAGTATCAACCCATACATTATCTTCTCCAGAAGATTCCTTCACCACTTCATTCAGTGCTGGCCCCACCACCCCACCCCAGCGACACTGCATCCTACCATCTTATTTTACACTCTTGCCAGCATGTAGCACTCTCTGGTGCACCCAATTTACTTGTGACTGTTAACTTAGGGACTGTCTGTCAGGCTACTCTATTCAAGAAATTCTCAAGTCAAGAGGACTCGAGTGGATTTCCATTTCCTTCTCCACATATACCCTTTTTAAAAAGTCAAATTTGTTAAAAAAAAAAAAAAAAGAGAGAGAGAGAGAGAAAAAAAGAAAAGAAACATGAATCTACCAAATTCCAAAAGCAAGTATGTTGGTCTGTTGATTCACAGATACCCAAAACACCCCGGAGGAACAAATCCAGTGCAGTCTCCTCTCCTTGCCAAAGAGTGAGTGAGCAAATTAGAAAGCTGGGCACTGGAAATCCACCATTAGCTTGAGGAACTAATGACAAAAGCTTCTGCTGTTTGGTAGGAAGTCACCTGAACTTTGCAAGGCTAAGCAGAACTCAAATTTATGTAGTGTTAGGCTGGCCAAAAATTCATTTAGGTTTCTCCATACGATCTTACAAAAGATCCAAACTTTTTGGCCAAAGCAATACTTCTCAGTATCTAGGCAAAGAGACCAAATTACTGCTTGCAGGGCCTTGTGTGGTCTTCCCTGGTGGCTTGGTGGTAAAGAATCCGCCTGCCAACGCAGAAGATGAAGGTTCGATCCCTGGATTGAGAAGACCCCCTGGAGAAGGAAATGGTGACCCACTCCAGTATTCTTGCCTGGGAAATTCCATGGACAGAGGTGCCTGGTGGGCTACAGGCTGTGGGGTCACAAAGAGTCAGACACTGGGTGGCTCAACAGCAGCAACGAGAAGGATCTTGAGCACCCCTCTAAAGCGGGACGGGTTAGGAGACAGTGACGAGCTCCCCGACATCCAGCTTTCCTACTTCTCCAACACTCTTCACGCCCACGTCACGGCTTTCCCCCTGGGCACTGCCAGGGTCTGGCACACTAGTCCCCAATAGCTCCCATGTCCAGCCTCTCTTAGACTTTTGAGTATCAACCCATACATTATCTTCTCCAGAAGATTCCTTCACCACTTCATTCAGTGCTGGCCCCACCACCCCACCCCAGCGACACTGCATCCTACCATCTTATTTTACACTCTTGCCAGCATGTAGCACTCTCTGGTGCACCCAATTTACTTGTGACTGTTAACTTACTTGGTGTCAGTCTCACCCGACTAGACAGGAAGTTCTCTGAGGACAAAGATTCCTTTCTCTCATTCATCACTGTGTCCACAGTGATAAACACGGTGCCCAGTCCTTTGCAGGCACTTAATATTTTTTTGAAGGAATAATTGAGTATCACCTTCAAAGGTGTGAGTTATTTTCAGCTAAGTGCAAAATCCTGCAATTTATTCAAGAGAGAACCCCAAGCTGGTGTAAGGGTAAGATTCTGGTAAGTCTCAACATCTATAGAGTTGGCAAACCTAAAACCTAAGATACTGGAAATGTGTATTTAAGTGATTCTCCTATAAACAATTTGCTCCGGGTAATATAAACATGTCACATATCCTTTCCTAACTAATCTCAGCTTAAATAATTAGTCCAACTGCTTCACCCACTCAATTTTTCACACTCCATCAGCTAAAAAAAAAAAAAAAGATTACCACAGAACAAGTTTTTAATAAAATTGGGGATTATTATAACCCAAAAGACAAGCCTATATGTTGAAATGTAACATTTCAACCTAATAATGTTTCTTATAAATTTTTTTTAAAAATTTAGAATATGAAGACATCTTGATAAACTATATCTAAATTTCAATGTTTCACACAATCAGAAAATAAACAAGCATTAATAACAAAGCCAAGCGTCAGTGACCAAAGAGCTATTCATTTCAGCTTGTCTAAATTACTGTTCTAAGAAAAATAGCCATCCTGAGAGTCATAAGCTCTGAATCCTGAATGTGACCTTTATAGCAAAACAAACAATTATCTATTTGTATTTTAAGACAGTTATTGGCAAGTCTATTACTCATGTTCTTTAATGCCATATCAAAAAAATATAATTAACCTTTAAGTCATTTAGGCTAAATTATAAATATTAGAAGTCAAAGCCATGAATTAAGAAAAAAAAAAAAAACAAAGCTGCCCCTGGGCAAACACGGCTGCTCAGGTGCTCAGTCGTGTCCAAGTCTTTGTAACCCCACAGACTGTATATAGCTGGCCAGGTTCTTCTGTCCATGGAGTTTCCAGACCAGAACACTGGAGTGGGCTGCCATATCATCCTCCAGGGGATCTTCCCAACCCAGGGATCAAACCCACAACTCCTGCGCTGGCAGGCAAATTCTTTACCAGTATGTCACCCGGCAAATGTTAACACTGCCCAAAATTCACCTTAGATCCAAACATCAGAGATACAGTTAATATACATTCTTATTGTCTCCCCGCACCGCCCCCCCCACCCCGCTTTTGGTCAGTTTATCATACCAGACCCAAAAAGGTCATTAAGCATGACACTACACATAGACTTTGATAGGTATACAAATTCTAAAATAATTATGTACTAGCAAAGTTCAGGAGATTAAAAGAAAAGGTCTAGTCAATGTAAGATTTCTGGAGCCATCATTAACCACTCAGTCACAGTACATTACAGGCACGAGAATGGGTCATTTCTTATTTGGAAAATACAGGTAGACAACGGGGAAAATTTCCCTGCTATCCTTGCCAATAAGGTCACTTACTGCCGTCGCTAAGATGGAATTTCACTCACATCATTACAGAACAATCAGCTACTAGGCCAAAGAGATCATCTCCCTCCATCTGACACTGCTTATCCAAAACTACCTGGTGTTTACTAAGGCCTGTTATACAACAGTAGTCAGCAGCATCACAACCAACCAGGTCAGTTGCTGAAAACGGATCAGGAGGCATTCAACACAAGACTGCCCACCTCCCCACCGCCCCATTCTCTGTACACCTCCAATAGAGTCCAGAGATAACCTAACGCTCTATCAGCCTACATCCTCAACACATCAAGTGCCATCTCAGAAGGAATTCACCGGTCTCGCAAGTTGCGCTCATCTCCTAGATGATAAACAACTACGTTTTAGTCAAGTCCTACAAGGTCAAAAAAAAAAAAATGCATCAAACCACAAGGAGTTTTGGAGTCATTCTTAACTGCTTCCTCAGGTTATAACTCACTGTCACCTCTACTTTATGAGACTTTGGGGATAGATTACGTGACAGAGGTTAAATGACTGCATCTAATCTCCAGGCACTGAAGCTTCTTATCTAGGCCCCCAGAGCCTTTCGAGATTTCAACTCAATACGACTAAGATTTTTCTTGCTTTCTCCTCAAAAGGAAAGCCTACAGTCAATTTTCTCTCCTTCTACCAAAAGCTAAACATAATAGTTGCCTTTCATGCTTCCTGATAATTCAAATGATTTGAAGAATGAAGACAAGACAAAAAGGAATAGTTAGAAAAATGGATATGAACATTTAGTATCAAGAAATCTACCAACAAAACATGAACCTGATGGAGAAGCATGAACCTGGTGGAGAACATTAAGAGAGTCCTTCACAAGCCACTATACATTCTTATTGTCTCCCGCCCCCACCCGCTTTTGGTCAGTTTATCATACCAGACCCAAAAAGGTCATTAAGCATGACACTACACATAGACTTTGATAGGTATACAAATTCTAAAATAATTATGTACTAGCAAAGTTCAGGAGATTAAAAGAAAAGGTCTAGTCAATGTAAGATTTCTGGAGCCATCATTAACCACTCAGTCACAGTACATTACAGGCACGAGAATGGGTCATTTCTTATTTGGAAAATACAGGTAGACAACGGGAAATTCCATGCTATCCTTGCCAATAAGGTCACTTACTGCCGTCGCTAAGATGGAATTTCACTCACATCATTACAGAACAATCAGCTACTAGGCCAAAGAGATCATCTCCCTCCATCTGACACTGCTTATCCAAAACTACCTGGTGTTTACTAAGGCCTGTTATACAACAGTAGTCAGCAGCATCACAACCAACCAGGTCAGTTGCTGAAAACGGATCAGGAGGCATTCAACACAAGACTGCCCACCTCCCCACCGCCCCATTCTCTGTACACCTCCAATAGAGTCCAGAGATAACCTAACGCTCTATCAGCCTACATCCTCAACACATCAAGTGCCATCTCAGAAGGAATTCACCGGTCTCGCAAGTTGCGCTCATCTCCTAGATGATAAACAACTACGTTTTAGTCAAGTCCTACAAGGTCAAAAAAAAAAAAATGCATCAAACCACAAGGAGTTTTGGAGTCATTCTTAACTGCTTCCTCAGGTTATAACTCACTGTCACCTCTACTTTATGAGACTTTGGGGATAGATTACGTGACAGAGGTTAAATGACTGCATCTAATCTCCAGGCACTGAAGCTTCTTATCTAGGCCCCCAGAGCCTTTCGAGATTTCAACTCAATACGACTAAGATTTTTCTTGCTTTCTCCTCAAAAGGAAAGCCTACAGTCAATTTTCTCTCCTTCTACCAAAAGCTAAACATAATAGTTGCCTTTCATGCTTCCTGATAATTCAAATGATTTGAAGAATGAAGACAAGACAAAAAGGAATAGTTAGAAAAATGGATATGAACATTTAGTATCAAGAAATCTACCAACAAAACATGAACCTGATGGAGAAGCATGAACCTGGTGGAGAACATTAAGAGAGTCCTTCACAAGCCCACTACTTGCTTTTCCTTTTTCTTATTTGTCCATCACCTGCCAATTCACCCACACATATTCCAGGTACAGTGTTTTCAGCTGTAGTTATTTAATTTTTTCTTTATGTATGTACCACACATACTGCTCCAGAGTTTTATAAATAAGAAACCATTAAATCTCATAATGGACTATGAGGCAGGCCTTTTACCCCCATTTCACAGATGGCGGAACAGACCGATTATATAGCTCACCCAAGTTCACAAAGCTAGGAAGTACCACAGTCAAGATGGAAACCAGGCAGTCTAGCTCCAGAACCCATACTTTGAACCAATATACGATGCTGTCTGTTAAAAGACCAGCATCTCCATCAAAACTGAGAGGCCCTGTATGGCCTAGTGATTAGCAGCTCAGGGGCCAGCATCAGAAAGACTTTGTTCAAATACAGGCTGAGTCACAAACTAACACAGATAACCCTACACGAAGCTATTCAATTCCCTTGGGTGTCAGGTCCGTTGTCCATACACTGGGGATTCTCCCAATGGTATGGTGAGGATTAAATAAAGTAATATATTTGAAGCCCTTAGTGGTTGGCACCTAGTAAGGAATCCATTAGCTGTTAGCTTAAAAAAATAATTACAATTTCATATGGCAAAATGCCTCGGCAGAGTCGTCCACATACTGCCCTCTGTGACTCAACTGAAAACTGAAAAACCCTTGGGGAAAAACATGATTTTTTCACTTCTGTAAGCAGAATCCTGCCAAAATAGTTGATAAATAAGCGTCCCTACATTAAAGATGTTCATATTTAAGCATTAAAAAGAATTTTTACTAAAATATACTCAAAGGTAAGGAGAACACATTATGGCTTTTAAATATATAAAATTTTAAAGTGTTAAATCAAATTAAGTCAAGCACATTTTTAATATAAAATACTGTTCATAAAGTCAGTTGCATGTTGTGTTGTTCACTTGCCAAAGCGTGTCTGCTGCAACTGCAGCACCAGCCTCCCCTTTCCTCCATTATCTCCCAGAGTTTGCTCGGATGCATGTCCACTGAGTTGGTGATGCGGTTTAACCACCTCATCCTCTGCCATCCCCTTCTCCTTTGCCTTCAATCTTTCCCATCACCAGGGTCTTTTCCAATGAGTCGGCTCTTCATTTCAGGTAGCCAAAGTACTCAAAGTACTTCACGCCCATATTTCTAATATCAAATACCATTCATTAAGTCAACTATATAATAAAAAGCAAAAGCAAACTAGTCTACATTAAAAAGACTAGCAAGAGAGTAAAGAGATACATGCCCACGTACGAGAAGGGGCCTTGTTTAGAACAACATTTGAACATTTTAACTATTAAAACATTTTTTTTTTAGAAAATCAGAAAATTCACCTCATTCTTTGTTCACCTCCAACAGAGTCCACAGATAACGCTCTATCAGCCTACATCCCCAACACAACAAGTGCCATCTCAGAAGCAATTCACTGGACCATTCTCCAATATGGTAATGACAGAAACTGCTACTTGTACCGGATGTAGTAATAATACTATACTTATCTAAGATATCTTTTTCATCTTGAGGTTTAATTGTTATATAGGTGAAACAGCATGACTATTTTTTTTTTTTAGTATCCTAACCAAATAGAAAAAAGAAGATAAATGAAATAACAATGGTAAAACATGGAATGTTAAATCTGGCAGACAGGTTCAGGGGATTTACTGTATCTATTTTGGGGGGATTTGGAAATTTCCATCAGAAATTAATCAAATTAACTTAAAATGAAAAGGAAAAATGCCTCTACAGAGAGGATGCATTCTTTTTGGTTTTTTATTTAAATTTTTTGGCCTCTTTTATTAATTTATATTTTTATTTTCATCCATCTTTACTCCCTGGCCTGTGTGGGCCTCCCGTTGCAGTGGCCTCTCTCATGGCAGAGCACTGGCTCCAGGCACATGTGCTCCAGAGTGCAGGCTTGCAATTGGACACACGGGTCCAGCCACTCCGCAGCACGTGGGATCTTACCAGGCCAGGGATGGAACTGGGGCCACCTGCCAGGTGGACTCTTTACCCACTGGACCAACAGGGAAGCCCCAAGGATGCATTCTTTAACTTTTTTGTTATTTCTCAGTAATTTTTTTCTCTTAAAAAAGACTACTTTAGTATTTTCTTGCCTGTGAATGTTTTCCCTATTTTTTAAATGTAGTCCCTTTTAATTCTTGCTCTATCACCTTCAGCAGCTCTTAACTTCCCTGCTGTGACATTTCTGGGCTCCTCTGTCACTGTTCCAGGTCTTTCCATAGCTTATCATCTCTCTGACATAATTTTACTTTTACATCATCAAGATTAGTGACAATGTTTTTGAATCATGAGTTTTCTACTTCGTCTATAAAATGGCCCTGTTTTATTTACGATCTTGTAAATACTGTTCAAAGCCTACCAGATAAAGTAGTATGAATATACTTCATTTTTAGTTCCATTTTAGTTTCTCCTGGAGTTTCTAACTGCTTTTCTTTTTTCTCACACAATTTTCCAGTAGCATATCCTTGACTTTCTTCAACTCCTCATTATATCAAATATTCAACAGGATGGCTTTAAGTCCAACTAAGATTTTTTACTTCCTATGCTTTAGACATACCAAACCTGTCACATGAAAGAAGAAACTCTCGCTCAGAAAACAGGTTCCAAAGCCTATTTTTCCCCATTTTTAAACCAAACTGAGAAGTTCACTTGTTTGAGGACTGTCCAAACACATCCATAAACTTATTCAGAGTGGGCTGCGAATGTTCTTATAGGAAAGGAGGTGGAGGTGAGGGGAACAGCTTATGCAGTTCAAACAAAGCTTATGGTAAAATTCAGTGGATACACACCATACAGTTACGAACATCAGTGGATTTACAACGAATGCTGAAACCACTGCATTTTTAGAGAAGTAAGGTATATCCACATGAGTTGCCTGATTCATGTTTACATTTAGAATAACTGGGAACAACTTTATCCTCATCCAAGTTTGAGTCATAGCCATGCACTAAAACTTTGATAGAGAGGGAAAATACTGAATCTACAAAAATAACCTGTAGGAAATAGAAATCTCAGACAGAATTACTTTACTTCATAGGGGACTGTGCGCATGCTCCGTCGTGTCTGACTCTTTGCAACCCTATGGACTATAGGCCGCCAGGCTTCCTTGTCCATTTAAGTTTCCAGGAGTGGGTTGCCATTTCCTACTTCATAAGCTTAATTTCAAGTGCTAAAGAAAGACAAAGAAAGCTAAAAAGACACAGATGACTATTAAAAAGTCCAATCAAAGCTTCAGCCAAAGTATTTCATCATATGGAGGCCCAAGTGAACACAGTCAAAAGGAAATTAAGTACTATTAAGAATTGAGGCTGGGACTTCCTGGTGGTCCAGTGGGTAAGGACACTGTCTTGCGGGTGCCAGTTCGATCGCTGGCCTGGGAAGATTCCACATGTCGCAGAGCAGCTGGACCGATGTGTCCAACTAACGAGCTAGAGCTCTGGAGCACATGCGCCCAAGGGGGAACACGGGTAAAAAAAAAAGGAAGATCTAGATTTTTCCATTTTTTAGCCTTTTTACTGCTTTTCTTTTTT
The DNA here is from genome assembly GCA_022376925.1 of Tragulus kanchil. Lineage (NCBI taxonomy): Eukaryota > Metazoa > Chordata > Mammalia > Artiodactyla > Tragulidae > Tragulus > Tragulus kanchil. The sequence goes on from JAIOJX010000030.1 coordinate 175,816,396, forward strand.
CTCACACAATTTTCCAGTAGCATATCCTTGACTTTCTTCAACTCCTCATTATATCAAATATTCAACAGGATGGCTTTAAGTCCAACTAAGATTTTTTACTTCCTATGCTTTAGACATACCAAACCTGTCACATGAAAGAAGAAACTCTCGCTCAGAAAACAGGTTCCAAAGCCTATTTTTCCCCATTTTTAAACCAAACTGAGAAGTTCACTTGTTTGAGGACTGTCCAAACACATCCATAAACTTATTCAGAGTGGGCTGCGAATGTTCTTATAGGAAAGGAGGTGGAGGTGAGGGGAACAGCTTATGCAGTTCAAACAAAGCTTATGGTAAAATTCAGTGGATACACACCATACAGTTACGAACATCAGTGGATTTACAACGAATGCTGAAACCACTGCATTTTTAGAGAAGTAAGGTATATCCACATGAGTTGCCTGATTCATGTTTACATTTAGAATAACTGGGAACAACTTTATCCTCATCCAAGTTTGAGTCATAGCCATGCACTAAAACTTTGATAGAGAGGGAAAATACTGAATCTACAAAAATAACCTGTAGGAAATAGAAATCTCAGACAGAATTACTTTACTTCATAGGGGACTGTGCGCATGCTCCGTCGTGTCTGACTCTTTGCAACCCTATGGACTATAGGCCGCCAGGCTTCCTTGTCCATTTAAGTTTCCAGGAGTGGGTTGCCATTTCCTACTTCATAAGCTTAATTTCAAGTGCTAAAGAAAGACAAAGAAAGCTAAAAAGACACAGATGACTATTAAAAAGTCCAATCAAAGCTTCAGCCAAAGTATTTCATCATATGGAGGCCCAAGTGAACACAGTCAAAAGGAAATTAAGTACTATTAAGAATTGAGGCTGGGACTTCCCTGGTGGTCCAGTGGGTAAGGACACTGTCTTGCGGGTGCCAGTTCGATCGCTGGCCTGGGAAGATTCCACGTGTCGCAGAGCAGCTGGACCGATGTGTCCAACTAACGAGCTAGAGCTCTGGAGCACATGCGCCCAGAGCTGGCGCTCTGTGACAAGAGAGGCCACTGCGACGGGAGGCCTACACAGGCCAAAGAACAAAGATAAATATATGAAAGATCAATAGAAGTGACGAAAAACAAAAAAAAAAAAAAGGAATTGAGGCTCTGGAGTTGAGGAAATGTGAGTTCAAGTAACCAACTGCCACTCACTAAATGGGTGATCTCATTTGGTGAGAACACAAACTGTTGCAACAACTACAGGAAACAATATGGAGATTCTTCAAAATATTAAGAATAGAATTACTATAAAATGAGCAGTCCTACTTCTGGGTGTATATGCAAAGGAACTGAAATCACTATCTTTTAAGAGTTATCTCTACTTCCATGTTCACTGCAGCATTACTCAAAATATTCATGATACAGAAACAATTTAAATGTTCGTCAACCTATGAATAGATAAAAATAACATATGTCTCTGTGTATATGTCTCTGTGTGCATATGTCTCTGTGTATGCGCACATGCACATACACACATGACAGAGAATTACCTAGCCATGTAAAAGGAGGATATCTTGCCGTTTGAGACAACATGAATGAACCTTGAGGGCATTATGTTAAGTGAAGTTAAGCCAGAAGAAGAAAGACAAACACTGTCTGGTGTCACTTATGGTAGAATCTAAAAAAGGTTGAACTCACAGAATTCACCAGAACAGTGGTTACTAGGAGTAAGGGACAGAGGAAAAGGGGAGATACCTGTCCAAGAGTACAAACTTCCAGTTGTAAGCTGAGAAAGCTCTGGGGATCTAAGGCACAACAAGGTGATGACAGTTAACAATACTATATTATATAAGGACCAGTGGCTAGGCGAGAAGATCTTAAATGGTCTGGGATTAGCTAAAGGGCTAAAGAAAGAAAAAACAAAAATGACTATTAAAAAGTCCAATCAAAGCTTCAGCCAAAGTATTTCATCATATGGAGGCCCAAGTGAACACAGTCAAAAGGAAATTAAGTACTATTAAGAATTGAGGCTGGGACTTCCCTGGTGGTCCAGTGGGTAAGGACACTGTCTTGCGGGTGCCAGTTCGATCGCTGGCCTGGGAAGATTCCACGTGTCGCAGAGCAGCTGGACCGATGTGTCCAACTAACGAGCTAGAGCTCTGGAGCACATGCGCCCAGAGCTGGCGCTCTGTGACAAGAGAGGCCACTGCGACGGGAGGCCTACACAGGCCAAAGAACAAAGATAAATATATGAAAGATCAATAGAAGTGACGAAAAACAAAAAAAAAAAAAAGGAATTGAGGCTCTGGAGTTGAGGAAATGTGAGTTCAAGTAACCAACTGCCACTCACTAAATGGGTGATCTCATTTGGTGAGAACACAAACTGTTGCAACAACTACAGGAAACAATATGGAGATTCTTCAAAATATTAAGAATAGAATTACTATAAAATGAGCAGTCCTACTTCTGGGTGTATATGCAAAGGAACTGAAATCACTATCTTTTAAGAGTTATCTCTACTTCCATGTTCACTGCAGCATTACTCAAAATATTCATGATACAGAAACAATTTAAATGTTCGTCAACCTATGAATAGATAAAAATAACATATGTCTCTGTGTATATGTCTCTGTGTGCATATGTCTCTGTGTATGCGCACATGCACATACACACATGACAGAGAATTACCTAGCCATGTAAAAGGAGGATATCTTGCCGTTTGAGACAACATGAATGAACCTTGAGGGCATTATGTTAAGTGAAGTTAAGCCAGAAGAAGAAAGACAAACACTGTCTGGTGTCACTTATGGTAGAATCTAAAAAAGGTTGAACTCACAGAATTCACCAGAACAGTGGTTACTAGGAGTAAGGGACAGAGGAAAAGGGGAGATACCTGTCCAAGAGTACAAACTTCCAGTTGTAAGCTGAGAAAGCTCTGGGGATCTAAGGCACAACAAGGTGATGACAGTTAACAATACTATATTATATAAGGGACAGTTGCTAGGCGAGAAGATCTTAAATGTTCTCACTATACAAAACAAACAGTAATCATGCAACATGATGCAGGTGTTAGCTAAGGCTATGGTGGTAACAATAGGTAAACCTATGAAGCTAACAGGCTGTAATGCCTTAAATCTACACACCTTAAACTTATACAATGTTTTACGTTAATTACAGGTCAACAAAGCTGAAAAAATAAAAGAGGGAGAGAGTGAGGGAGTGATCTGGGGTCATAAAAACCTTACCACAGTGTAGCTTACTGAAACTAAGAGATTCAGTCTGATGAGGTGCTGTAGAGACTAAGAGCCATAAAAAACATTTAGGTCCAGTGGTTAAGAATTCATTGCATGGAGCACAGGTTCGATCCCTCATCAGAGAACTAAAATCCCACATCCCATGTGGTGCAGCCAAAAAAAGAAAAAAAAGTTAAAAAAAAATGCATAGGGTGGGAGGGAGGCTCCAAAGGGAAAGGATCTATGTATATGCATAGCTGATTCACTTCTTTATACAGCAGAAATACAACATTGTAAAGCTATTATATTATACTCCAATAAGAAAATAACTCAGAAGCCATCTTGTGTTTGAACGTTTGGCCATTTCTTCGTAAAAAAAAAAATTGCTCTGGCAGTTCTATTTTTCTGTTGCTCAGGCACAGAAATAGTTACGTATGTGAACACAGAGCTAGGTAGATAAAAAGCAACATAATGGGGCTTCCCCTGGTGGTCCAGTGGGGAAGGACACCGCCTTGCAGTGCAAGGGGCGCCGGTTCGATCCCTGGCCTGGGAAGATCCCACATGCCGCGGAGCGGCTGGACCGATGTGTCCAACTACCGAGCCGGAGCTCTGGAGCGCATGTGCCCAGAGCCAGTGCTCTGCGACAACAGAGGCCACCACGGTGGGAGACCAACAGGAGCCAAAGAACAAAGACGGATGAAAATGGACAAATGAAAGACCAATAGAAGTGGCCCGCCTGCTCCCCTCCCTCCCCACCCCCACCAAAATAAATAAATAAATCTTTAAAAAAAAAAAAAAGAACACGGGCCTTGGAACTGTACTGCCTGCATTCAAATCCTGGCTTTGAGCCATGAGCACTAAGCAAATTATTTCATTTCTTATCTATTTCAATTTCCTCATCTGTAAGACAGATAAGCCTCATGAGGCATTTATAAGATTAAGTTAGTTAATTTTAGTACAGCATCTGACACAAAGTAGGGGGTGGGCTGTATAAATTTTTGATACATAAATTGCAGTACAGTTCATACAGATATAGCTGCATCATGCAACAAATGCCTCCTCATGCTCTGACATACCCATAGTATGGAATCATCTTCAATAGCTGAAAAGAAGCAGGCACTGACTTTTTAAAACATGGGTGAAACAAATATGACCAGGTAAGAAAATCAAGTTGCAGAAGAATAATTACAACACTAAGATAACTCATAAAAATCTACAAGTGGGGCTTCTCTGGTGGTCCAGTGGGCAGAGAGTCCGCCTTGCAGTGCAAGGGGTACCAGTTTGATCCCTGGCCTGGGGAAGATCTCACATGCTGCGAAGTGGCTGGTGTGTGCAATTACCAGCCAGCACTCTGGAGCACATGCGCCCAGAGCCGGTGCTCTGCAACAAGAGAGGCCACTGCAATAGGAGGCCCACACATGCCAAAAAATAAAATATGGATGAAAATGAACATAAAACTAAAAAAGGGACATGATGGGGGGAAAATCTACATGTGTATATACTTGTATATGCCTTTCAATGAACAGGAAATATTCTGGAAGGATAGACACCAAACTGCTGGGAGGGATCCCTGCCCTCTGAGGATCTAGGTTCTGCTCTTGGCACTATAACAAGTAGCTGTACAACCTTAGCCGTGCTGCCTAACTTAGCTAACACTCAGGAAGAGCCTTCCTTAAGTCAGGTAAAATTAGGGGTGACTGGATTCAGCAATCTCTCCAATCAATTCCATCACCCCAAATTCCCTGCCTTTGATTACAGAATTCTGGTGCTGCTTTCTAAAAATAATAACACTGAATTTTCCAACACTCCACTCTGCTCAGTATTTACCAAAAACCCTATGGAACAGGGCACACTGTTTCAAAAGCACAGCCCGTGCCAGATGGAAACACATTCCGTGTGGGTTCAGTTGCACCCGCAGATCACGCTCTTGGTAATGAACTCTTTCTTCACTCCCAGCCCCCACACCGGTGCCTGTGTTGCTACAGAAGGGACAGCTGCTCTATCAATGGACACATGAGCAATGGCTCTCTTATTGCTATCTTTGCTTTTTCTCTGGACTGTCATCGGAAATATATTTATACCATCATTTATTGACAGACATATGTGACCCAATTAATCTACCCACAAACAGGAAGACACTAAGACCCTGTCACTGTACAATCAGGGTTATGTTTCCATCATCCGCCCAATGACCAACAAGAGATGCTCGGTCACTGACACCAGTCGTGATTCTTGGTTACTGTTGAGTGAACCAGAGCTTCAGTTACTTTAAAGTATGGAATCATCTTCAATAGCTGAAAAGAAGCAGGCACTGACTTTTTAAAACATGGGTGAAACAAATATGACCAGGTAAGAAAATCAAGTTGCAGAAGAATAATTACAACACTAAGATAACTCATAAAAATCTACAAGTGGGGCTTCTCTGGTGGTCCAGTGGGCAGAGAGTCCGCCTTGCAGTGCAAGGGGTACCAGTTTGATCCCTGGCCTGGGGAAGATCTCACATGCTGCGAAGTGGCTGGTGTGTGCAATTACCAGCCAGCACTCTGGAGCACATGCGCCCAGAGCCGGTGCTCTGCAACAAGAGAGGCCACTGCAATAGGAGGCCCACACATGCCAAAAAATAAAATATGGATGAAAATGAACATAAAACTAAAAAAGGGACATGATGGGGGGAAAATCTACATGTGTATATACTTGTATATGCCTTTCAATGAACAGGAAATATTCTGGAAGGATAGACACCAAACTGCTGGGAGGGATCCCTGCCCTCTGAGGATCTAGGTTCTGCTCTTGGCACTATAACAAGTAGCTGTACAACCTTAGCCGTGCTGCCTAACTTAGCTAACACTCAGGAAGAGCCTTCCTTAAGTCAGGTAAAATTAGGGGTGACTGGATTCAGCAATCTCTCCAATCAATTCCATCACCCCAAATTCCCTGCCTTTGATTACAGAATTCTGGTGCTGCTTTCTAAAAATAATAACACTGAATTTTCCAACACTCCACTCTGCTCAGTATTTACCAAAAACCCTATGGAACAGGGCACACTGTTTCAAAAGCACAGCCCGTGCCAGATGGAAACACATTCCGTGTGGGTTCAGTTGCACCCGCAGATCACGCTCTTGGTAATGAACTCTTTCTTCACTCCCAGCCCCCACACCGGTGCCTGTGTTGCTACAGAAGGGACAGCTGCTCTATCAATGGACACATGAGCAATGGCTCTCTTATTGCTATCTTTGCTTTTTCTCTGGACTGTCATCGGAAATATATTTATACCATCATTTATTGACAGACATATGTGACCCAATTAATCTACCCACAAACAGGAAGACACTAAGACCCTGTCACTGTACAATCAGGGTTATGTTTCCATCATCCGCCCAATGACCAACAAGAGATGCTCTCGGTCACTGACACCAGTCGTGATTCTTGGTTACTGTTGAGTGAACCAGAGCTTCAGTCCTCAGACTCCTTTCCTCCCCATGTTATCTCATGGATGAGACATGCAACCTCACTTTCACTCCTTCCCATCTGGCCTCCTTACCTCCCTACAGTCTCTGTCCCCACAGCTCAACTCACCAATGAGCTCACCACTTATGTCCCCAGCTCCTGCCATGGTGCCCAACACACAGCAGGCCTAAAAATCTTAGTTCAAACGATTCATGCCACACCCTCCCACCCCCGACACACCCTATTAACTCAGTCAGTGCATACTATTACCAGTTTAATGTTCCTAAAGCAAACTACTGATTACTCGACTGGGTAAGAAATTTCTTCTCTCAAACCCTGGTAGACCAACACTGTACTCTCTTCTGATGATAAAAGAATGATATATCACTCCCACCCTTATGAAATGCTAGGCTTTCAGATCTCGGTGGGTCTGACTTCCTACCCAAGAGAAAAGAATTTATCACCAACTCTGCTGCTCAGTGACTGCGTGGTCTGAGTTTTAGTGGCCCCTGAAAATTATGGAGACTTGGGGAGGGACTGGGTCATGAGGCAGAGCTCTGGTGAATGGGAGAGTGCCCTTAGAGAGAGAGGTGAGAGAGTCCACGCCTCTTCCCTCAATGTGCCACAACCCCTGTCATTCCACTCATCTCTAACTCCTATCCATCCTTCATCACCCAGCTTAGGATGTCTTCTTGCCAAGTTTCCCTACTTTTGTCAACAACCTCTTTCCCAACAGACTTCACCTATGCTCCCAATGCACTTAAGACACTGATAAAACAGCACCTCATCTGTTCTTTAGAGATTCAATAAGATTATGTTAAAAAAAATTGTTTGCTGCTGTTGACGACCTGTTGGGAATCCTGCAGTCAACAAGAAAAATGCAATCTCTGGCCATACTGTAGCAGGATGGTACATACAGACTAATCATTACTCAAATAATTTCTTCATCAAAATTGTGGTAAGTACCCTGAAAAACAGATAAAAGTACAAATAGGATTGCTGCTGCTATATTGAGAGGCAGATTAACAGCCAATCTGTTTCAACATGGTATCTCCAGAATGTACTTCATAAATGTTCACTGTAGTCAACCAAATTATCTTTTCTATTATAAGTAGATTTAGAGCAGGGAACATGCCTTAGAAAAGAAAAACAAAGTAGCTGCAGCTCTAAGTCTGACTTACCACTGATACAACCTCAATCTGACCTCTTTGACTTTCCAATTCTTTACTGGTATTAGAGAAAAAGTCTTTAGAAACTGTTAAAAGCACTGCACATGGTGTATTGCCTTTTTCATCCATCCCACTGCAATAAGCATATATTATTAATATATCAAAGAACTAAAGAAGTGTTTATTGCAATGGTGCTAAACCAGTGGTCAAGAGTGGGGCTAGCTCTCTTACGACCTTTTTTCAGTGGCAAGGGCCAATGTCATTTGTGAAACATCTACTCAATCCTTTATAATGAAGATGTGGAATAAACTCTAGATACGAAGCAATTTCTTGGCAATGCTTAAGGGATGAGAAAACTGTCTTCATAAAAAAGCTCTGTACACTGAAACAATGAGAAGATGACATCTTTCTAAGGAGATGTTTCTGTATGATTTCACACATCTCAATCTCAGTCCCAACAGGGAGAAGCAAGGAAGAAAAAAAAGGCTGTCTTCTTACAGTCCCATTACTCTAAGGGGTCCTTAGAGAAGAGTGAGAGAGTCCACGCCTCCCCCATGTGCCACAACCCCTGTCATTCCACTCATCTCTAACTCCTATCCATCCTTCATCACCCAGCTTAGGATGTCTTCTTGCCAAGTTTCCCTACTTTTGTCAACAACCTCTTTCCCAACAGACTTCACCTATGCTCCCAATGCACTTAAGACACTGATAAAACAGCACCTCATCTGTTCTTTAGAGATTCAATAAGATTATGTTAAAAAAAATTGTTTGCTGCTGTTGACGACCTGTTGGGAATCCTGCAGTCAACAAGAAAAATGCAATCTCTGGCCATACTGTAGCAGGATGGTACATACAGACTAATCATTACTCAAATAATTTCTTCATCAAAATTGTGGTAAGTACCCTGAAAAACAGATAAAAGTACAAATAGGATTGCTGCTGCTATATTGAGAGGCAGATTAACAGCCAATCTGTTTCAACATGGTATCTCCAGAATGTACTTCATAAATGTTCACTGTAGTCAACCAAATTATCTTTTCTATTATAAGTAGATTTAGAGCAGGGAACATGCCTTAGAAAAGAAAAACAAAGTAGCTGCAGCTCTAAGTCTGACTTACCACTGATACAACCTCAATCTGACCTCTTTGACTTTCCAATTCTTTACTGGTATTAGAGAAAAAGTCTTTAGAAACTGTTAAAAGCACTGCACATGGTGTATTGCCTTTTTCATCCATCCCACTGCAATAAGCATATATTATTAATATATCAAAGAACTAAAGAAGTGTTTATTGCAATGGTGCTAAACCAGTGGTCAAGAGTGGGGCTAGCTCTCTTACGACCTTTTTTCAGTGGCAAGGGCCAATGTCATTTGTGAAACATCTACTCAATCCTTTATAATGAAGATGTGGAATAAACTCTAGATACGAAGCAATTTCTTGGCAATGCTTAAGGGATGAGAAAACTGTCTTCATAAAAAAGCTCTGTACACTGAAACAATGAGAAGATGACATTTTTCTAAGGAGATGTTTCTGTATGATTTCACACCTCTCAATCTCAGTCCCAACAGGGAGAAGCAAGGAAGAAAGTTCATCCCCCAAACATAACAATGCTGGCTGATTCTAACACACTCTTCACAGTCCCATTACTTCTCTCTCTGGACTCCAGCAGCTGGTCTTCATCTTTTTTCTTTCTTTGTGCAGACCAAGACCAGAATGAAAACAACAGAAGACATGCTGTAACAGAGGGACTTCCCTGCAGCCCCTCCTTGGCGTCCCAACCTCTGCTGTGAGACGTCACAGCTGGCATCATCTCTTCCAAGTCACCACCCCTTTACGTACGTAGCGCTTTCAATCTGCCTGCTCAACACTGTAGGGGGAAAGGAACTCCGTGTCAGACGTAAACAGAAGGTCAGACAGCCCTCTTCTGGTCTCAGCCTTCCTCCTCCTCTCCATTTTGGTTCCTAGGGAGTCATCTTAAACTTCCACAAATCAATGCTCCAAATCTACTCCAAGGCCACACTGGTGAAGCATGTCACTTGTATTAATAGCATGGATAAAAATCTAACTTACAAAGATAATCCATCTGATTATGGGCTTGTGTTTTCTATTTTGTTTTTGAACAGTTTAGGAACATTATGTATGTGGCACAAGAAACACAATCATTTTCATTATTTATCCTGTTCCAGGCACTAAATGATCTATCTGAAATGGACAATAAAGTCAACATTGCCACTCTGTCAGGTAGGGCCAGCCGGTCAGTGGATGATGCGGGCAGATATGTCAGGGTCTTTATGCTGTCATTTGGGCTTGGTCTCTACCTAATGGGTTCCAACTGTACAGAAGGGCTGCCTGTTGCCTGTATCAGAAAACTCCGAGATGGTCCTACTCAGTGAATGATTGTGTCTTGGGGAACTTTTAATAGCCAGAAATCAACCCACTCCTGCAAGAACAGCATTCTCTCTGGGATGTGCCGAGTTGTTCGCTGACTCAATGACAGGTGAATGTTACAGCTACAAAAAGGCAGATGGAAAGCACAGGAAATGCTGCAGACACTGATTTCATCAGCAAAAATGGCCTAGCAAAGAAAACACGGACACTGAAAGAATGTCTCAAGAAGAAAATCTTGTTTCTCCCCTTGCGGGCAGGGTAGAAAACTACCGCCATTGGCTTTTCAGTTAGTAGAAAGAGCCATCTCCTTTCCCTTTGCCCATTTCCTTCGTCTGAATGCCCACATGGTGCAGGGCATTGACTAGACCAGATTCAACACCACAGGAGAAAATGCGCAGAAAATGGTCCAGAGAAATAAAGTAATACTTAACAATGACATTTGCTTCCTCTCAACAATTCAAGTTAAGAGTTTGGAGGAAAAAAAATTCACAATGTTTTAGGCTAAAAAAAAAAATCTCTCCCATATGCAACAGAGATGTTTGTGAGAAATGAACAAAGCACTTGAATCTTTCGTTCACAGTGGAGCTGTCAGGATTTTGTAAACTTGGAATTTTTCTTTTCTTTTTAAATAAGAGAAAAATAATTTTAAGCCCCTCTTCTTTTAACAGCCCTGGTGAGTCTAAGTTATCGCTGACTTTAGTTTTAAACAGCGCTGTGATAAAACAGAAAGGATTGCAAAATAACCATATCAGTGCATTCACCGATCATGAAAAAGCAAACCACAGTATTTAACTAAACATTTACTACAGAGAAAGTTACTATTTCAAAACTTATTTTCATGTTATAATTCTCTTATTAACCAATAATTTCTAAAAGTCAGAAGACGAAGAGGGACTACATGTTTGTTTCTGCTAAATGGATGGGGGTATTCTGTATTACTTGCCCTCCATGACCAAGAAGAAAAACAAGCCATGCTCTCCTGAAGAGTGATTCCTTAGAAACATGAGATCCACCCATCAGCTTTCTGTTTCAGAAATAATTTTTTTTTCTTTTCCTCTGAGAAAGGCAAGTTAACAACCTAGATTTTCTTAATAGAGTTTACAGATTAGGTGAGAACTGGAACAGTTTTACTCCAAGTGTAAAATACAAACACGTTTACAGAGAATGTGAGGTACTGGGAAGTTCTTTTTTTTTAATTTATTTTTAATTGAAGGATAATTGCTTTACAATATTGTGCTGGTTTCTGCCATAGAACCATCAGGCATAGGATACACATGTCCTTTCCCTCTTGCATTTCCCCCCACCTCCCACCCCATCTCACCCATCTAGGTTCTCAGAGAGCACCTGGTTGTTCTCCCTGGGAAGTTCCTCAAGATGAAAAGATCTTAGTTGTTAGTCCCAAAACTTAGCAACCAACTTGAGCAAGACATTCTTTCTCCCTCCCATAACATCTTTTGTGTCACCTTGAAAGAACGGAAGTGACCAGGGTAAAGCAGAGTGGCACAACTCCAATCAACAGGACAAAGGGTTCCTTCATCGCTACCTGTACATTTCCAGAGGAGGCATACGGGCTTTAGGAAAAGGTGCTGAGATTTATTTTCTGCATGAGGGAAATCACACAGCCGCAAAACTGTGTAAACTATATTAAACTTATGTGCCATCTGAGAAATGAGAAATCAAGTACAGAGTATTTACTAGAAAGATGAGAATATCCTAGCTCCACACAGAAGCATACCCCTCTTTTATTTTTGAAAACATGCTCTCAGATTTTATTCATTCCTTTTACAGCACTATGTCCTAGATTAACATTTCTTTTTTATTCCATACAAATTCCGTTTATTATTCTTATTTTTGACAGGGTTTTGTTGTTCTAGAACCATACAGCTAGATACCGTGAGAAAGGAAATCCCAATTTGGTTTTTGAAAGTGGTACAGAGGCAAAAAGCTCATGAAAAACACTGACTAAGACACAATTCTCAATTAATTAACCAAATTCAATTCCACTGGTTTTAATTCAAGTGTAATCGAATCTTGGCAATGTTTTGCCATTTAAGTTAGAAGAAGGTCCTACTAACTTTGTCTACTACTCGTGACAAACCTGAGCAGGATGCAGGGTGATTTCATTTAGAGAAACAGAAACATGATCATATTTTCTAACACTTCCTGGGCCAGTACTCACTCAATCACGCTGCATATAACCCTGACCAGTGTCTGCAGTTATCAGCGAATCTGGTTATTAATTCAACATGGGAAATAAGAAATGCGAGGGCTGTGTCAGAGGCAGGTATCCAGACAGAGCCAGGCTTGTAACCATGCTTCGGAAGTGGGTACAGAAGTAAATGTGACTTGAGGGAAATAAAATGATCTAAATGATATCTCAGCTCCTCCTGCCAAGCAATGGTCTGGTAATCTGTTTCCAATGCTACCCACCACCCTACAACTCTCAATTCTGGCAGGGCAGGAAGGAGGAAGATGTGTTTCCCTGGTGGCTCAATCAGTAAAGAATCTGCATGCAGGAGACCTGGGTGCAATCCCAGGGTTGGGAAAATAGGAAGGAAATGGCAACCCACTCCAGTATTCCTGCCTGGAGAATCCCCATGGATAGAGGAGACTGGCAGATTGCAATCCATGGGATCTGAAAGAGTCAGACACAACTGAGTGACAGCACAGCACAAGGAGGAAGATGACTTTGGTGTGTTTGAAGCTCAATCCCTTGGATGTGAGTGAGTGACTTCTATCCCAACATGACTGGGTAGGAAGGGTGTTGGTAATGAACATTCCTATGTGCCCGTGACGTTCACAACAGACCATCTTTTTGATGGGGATACTATTTTCCAGCTTCAGTAACTGAGCTCCTGAGATACAAGCACATAGTAAACAGCAAAACTAATATTTGAACCCAAGTTTCACTATAACGTGTCTGTTATCATGCCATATACCACCACGTGCCAACACGTTCAAGTCCTCTAAAGCCATACGGGATCAGCGAACAAGTACGAAAGGCAAATTCATGTCATCAATGGGGACATGGAGGTAGGGAACCCAGAAGCATAATACAAGCAATCGACCTTTCCACTGCTTCTGTTAACTAAGGTTTTCCATTCTGATTTCTGGGTAAATTTAGACACTAACTTCAATTCATGGTTTTAATTCAAGTGTAATCGAATCTTGGCAATGTTTTGCCATTTAAGTTAGAAGTAGGTCCTACTAACTTTGTCTACTACTCGTGACAAACCTGAGCAGGATGCAGGGTGATTTCATTTAGAGAAACAGAAACATGATCATATTTTCTAACACTTCCTGGGCCAGTACTCACTCAATCACGCTGCATATAACCCTGACCAGTGTCTGCAGTTATCAGCGAATCTGGTTATTAATTCAACATGGGAAATAAGAAATGCGAGGGCTGTGTCAGAGGCAGGTATCCAGACAGAGCCAGGCTTGTAACCATGCTTCGAAGTGGGTACAGAAGTAAATGTGACTTGAGGGAAATAAAATGATCTAAATGATATCTCAGCTCCTCCTGCCAAGCAATGGTCTGGTAATCTGTTTCCAATGCTACCCACCACCCTACAACTCTCAATTCTGGCAGGGCAGGAAGGAGGAAGATGTGTTTCCCTGGTGGCTCAATCAGTAAAGAATCTGCATGCAGGAGACCTGGGTGCAATCCCAGGGTTGGGAAAATAGGAAGGAAATGGCAACCCACTCCAGTATTCCTGCCTGGAGAATCCCCATGGATAGAGGAGACTGGCAGATTGCAATCCATGGGATCTGAAAGAGTCAGACACAACTGAGTGACAGCACAGCACAAGGAGGAAGATGACTTTGGTGTGTTTGAAGCTCAATCCCTTGGATGTGAGTGAGTGACTTCTATCCCAACATGACTGGGTAGGAAGGGTGTTGGTAATGAACATTCCTATGTGCCCGTGACGTTCACAACAGACCATCTTTTTGATGGGGATACTATTTTCCAGCTTCAGTAACTGAGCTCCTGAGATACAAGCACATAGTAAACAGCAAAACTAATATTTGAACCCAAGTTTCACTATAACGTGTCTGTTATCATGCCATATACCACCACGTGCCAACACGTTCAAGTCCTCTAAAGCCATACGGGATCAGCGAACAAGTACGAAAGGCAAATTCATGTCATCAATGGGGACATGGAGGTAGGGAACCCAGAAGCATAATACAAGCAATCGACCTTTCCACTGCTTCTGTTAACTAAGGTTTTCCATTCTGATTTCTGGGTAAATTTAGACACTAACTTCTTAGCCAAATGTTTTTTTAAATGCATATGTGGGGTTTATCCATATTAAGTAAGCACAGACGGTAAACTGGAGGGACTGGTATGTGCTTCTTATAACCAAGATGCAAGAACAAAATGTTAGACCTAACCTTTCATAAACTAGAGATTAAAAGTAATCATCACCTGTAAATAAGGCCTAACACCACCCAAGACACAAACCACTGAACCCTTCTACAAGGACAGAAACCCAAAGGAAGGGAGAATTCAACCAAGAAGCCTGGTGGGGAAAAAAAAAAAAACTCCATACACACAGACACACACAAAGAAACAAAAATTAACTTAATAATGAAACGTCAGAGAAACACTGCACAAATGAAGGACCAAGCTAGAGAAACACCGCTTCAAATGACAGAGGAGGAGATAGACAAACTATCTGAAAGAGAATTCAGAAAAGCTATACTAATGAGGATGCAAAACACCGAAAACAGAATATTAGAGGAAATTAGTGCATTGAGAAAAGACATGCAGGAAATGAAAAATAAGCAAATAGAGACCACCAACTCAATTGCTGAACTCAAAAATACTATAGAAGGTCTCAACAGTAGAGTATCAGAGGCTGAAGAACGGATAAGTGAGCTGGAAGACAGAATGGTGGAAATAAGTGCTGAAGAACAGAACAAAGCCCAAAGAATTAAAAGAACTGAGGATAGCAGCAGGGACCTATGGGACAATATCAAACGCACCAACATTAGAATTATAGGAGTTCCAGAATAAGAAGAGGAGAAGACAGACTATGAAAAAATTCTTGAAGAGATTATAGTTGAAAACTTCCCCAGCATGGGAAAGAAAATAGTCGACCAAGTCCAAGAAGCACAAAGAGTTCCATACAGGAAAAACCCCAGAAGAAACACACCAAGGCATATTCTAATCAAACTAATGCAGACTAAATACAAAGACAGATTACTAAAAGCAGCTAGGAGCAAACAACAAATAACATATAAAGGAAACCTCACACGTTTAACTGCGGATCTCTCAACAGAAACCCTACAGGCCAGAAGAGAATGGCAAGACACATTTAAACGGCTAAAAGAGAATAGCCTCCAACCTAGAATTCTCTACCCAGCAAGAATCTCATTCAATGGGGACATGGAGGTAGGGAACCCAGAAGCATAATACAAGCAATCGACCTTTCCACTGCTTCTGTTAACTAAGGTTTTCCATTCTGATTTCTGGGTAAATTTAGACACTAACTTCTTAGCCAAATGTTTTTTTAAATGCATATGTGGGGTTTATCCATATTAAGTAAGCACAGACGGTAAACTGGAGGGACTGGTATGTGCTTCTTATAACCAAGATGCAAGAACAAAATGTTAGACCTAACCTTTCATAAACTAGAGATTAAAAGTAATCATCACCTGTAAATAAGGCCTAACACCACCCAAGACACAAACCACTGAACCCTTCTACAAGGACAGAAACCCAAAGGAAGGGAGAATTCAACCAAGAAGCCTGGTGGGGAAAAAAAAAAAAACTCCATACACACAGACACACACAAAGAAACAAAAATTAACTTAATAATGAAACGTCAGAGAAACACTGCACAAATGAAGGACCAAGCTAGAGAAACACCGCTTCAAATGACAGAGGAGGAGATAGACAAACTATCTGAAAGAGAATTCAGAAAAGCTATACTAATGAGGATGCAAAACACCGAAAACAGAATATTAGAGGAAATTAGTGCATTGAGAAAAGACATGCAGGAAATGAAAAATAAGCAAATAGAGACCACCAACTCAATTGCTGAACTCAAAAATACTATAGAAGGTCTCAACAGTAGAGTATCAGAGGCTGAAGAACGGATAAGTGAGCTGGAAGACAGAATGGTGGAAATAAGTGCTGAAGAACAGAACAAAGCCCAAAGAATTAAAAGAACTGAGGATAGCAGCAGGGACCTATGGGACAATATCAAACGCACCAACATTAGAATTATAGGAGTTCCAGAATAAGAAGAGGAGAAGACAGACTATGAAAAAATTCTTGAAGAGATTATAGTTGAAAACTTCCCCAGCATGGGAAAGAAAATAGTCGACCAAGTCCAAGAAGCACAAAGAGTTCCATACAGGAAAAACCCCAGAAGAAACACACCAAGGCATATTCTAATCAAACTAATGCAGACTAAATACAAAGACAGATTACTAAAAGCAGCTAGGAGCAAACAACAAATAACATATAAAGGAAACCTCACACGTTTAACTGCGGATCTCTCAACAGAAACCCTACAGGCCAGAAGAGAATGGCAAGACACATTTAAACGGCTAAAAGAGAATAGCCTCCAACCTAGAATTCTCTACCCAGCAAGAATCTCATTCAGACTCGATGGTGAAGTCAAAAGCTTCACAGACAAACAAAAACTATAAGAATTCTGTACCACAAAACCAGCCCTACAACAAGTGTTAAAGGGCCTGATATAGCCAAGAAATAGAGTAGGAGAAGCCTTACAAATTAAACCCCAAATTTCTAAGAAGATGACAATAGGAACATCCGTATCAATAATTACTTTGAACGTAAATGGACTAAATGCTCCAACCAAACGACACAGGCTGGCTGAATGGATCCAGAAGCAAGACCCATATATATGCTGTTTACAAGAGACCCACTTCAGACCTAGAGACACTCATAGACTGAAAGTGAAAGGCTGGAAAAAGATATTCCATGCAAATGGAAATCAAAAGAAAGCTGGAGTAGCAATCCTTATATCAGACAAAATAGACTCTAAAGTAAAGAAGATTCTAAGAGACAAGGCAGGTCACTACATCATGATTAAGGGATCTATCCAAGAGGAAGACATAACAGTCATGAATATCTACACACCCAACACAGAGGCACCTGAATACATAAGACAGATACTTTCAGACTTAAAAGAAGAAATCAATAATAACACAATAATAGTAGGAGACTTTAACACTCCTCTCACACCAATGGACAGATCATCCAAACAGAAAATTAATAAAGAAACACAAACCTTAAATGCCACACTGGAAAAGATGGACCTCATCGATATCTTTAGGACATTCCATCCAAAAGCAGAAGAATACACTTTCTTCTCAAGTGCTCATGGAACATTCTCCAGGATAGACCACATCTTAGGCCACAAATCAAACCTCAGTCAGTTCAAGAAAACCAAAATTATATCAACCATCTTCTCGGACCACAAGGCAATGAGACTAGAGATCAACTACCAGAAAAAAAAAAAAAAAAAAAAAAACCCTAAAAATACAAACACATGGAGATTAAACAATACATACCTAAAAAACCAACTGATCATTGAGGAAATCAAAGGGGAAATTAAACAATTCCTAGAAGAAAATGACAATGAACACATGACAGTGCAAAACCTATGGGATACTGCAAAAGAAGTTCTAAGAGGGAAATTTATAGCAATACAATCCCACCTCAAGAAACTAGGAAAATATGAAGCAGATGACCTAACCTTCTGCTTAAAACAATTGGAGAAAGAAGAAAACACCCCAAAGCCAGCAGAAGAAGAGAAATCATAAAGATCAGAGCAGAAATAAATGAGAAAGCAACAAAAGAAACAATAGTAAAGATAAATAAAACAAAAAGCTGGTTCTTTGAAAAGGTAAACAAAATTGACAAGCCACTGGCCAGACTCATTAAGAAAAAGAGAGAGAAGAATCAGATCAACAAAATCAAAAACGAAAAAGGAGAGATTACAACAGAGAATGCAGAAATCCAAAGGATTCTAAGAGACTATTATGAACAGCTATATAGCAACAAACTGGACAACCGGGAAGAAATGGACAGTTTCTTGGAGAGGATTAATCTCCCAAGACTGAGCCAGGAAGAAACAGAAACTTTGAACAACCCAATCACAAGCTCAGAAATCGAATTTGTGATTAAAAATCTACCCAAAAATAAAAGCCCAGGGCAAGATGGCTTCACAGGTGAATTCTACCAAACATTTAAAAAAGAGTTAATGCCTGCTGTCCTTCGAAAACTCTTCCAAAGAATTGCACAGGAAGGAAAACTTCCAAACACATTCTACGAGGCCACCATCACCCTGATACCCAAACCAGGCAAAGACAACACAAAAAAAGAAAATTACAGACCAATTTCTCTGATGAACTTAGATGCCAAGATCCTCAACAAAATCCTAGCAAACAGAATTCAACGACACATCAAAAAATTCATACATCATGATCAAGTCAGGTGCATCCCAGGCATGCAAGGATTCTTCAACATCTGCAAATCAATCAATGTGATACACCAAATCAACAAACTGAGAGACAAAAATCGCATGATCATCTTAATAGATGCAGAAAAAGCCTTCGACAAAGTACAGCACCCATTTATGATAAAAACTCTTCAGAAAATGGGCATAGAAGGAACCTATCTCAACACAGTGAAAGCCATATATGAGAAGCCCACAGCGAACATTATCCTCAACGGTGAAAAATTGAAAGCATTCTCTCTAAGATCAGGAACAAAAAAAAAAAAGGAACAACAACAAAAAAAAGATCAGGAACAAGACAGGGGTGTCCACTTTCACCATTTCCCATTACTATTCAACACAGTCCTGGAAGTTCTAGCAACAGCAATAAGAGAAGAGAAAGAAATCAAAGGAATCCAGATTGGAAAGAAAGAAGTCAAGCTCTCTCTTTTTGCAGACGACATGATATTATACATAGAAAATCCCAAAGACTCTATTACAAAGCTACTAGAGCTAATCAACGAATTCAGCACAGTCGCAGAATACAAAGTCAACACACAGAAATCACTGGCATTCCTATACACAAACAATGAAAAATCAGAAAACGAAATCAAAGAGGCAATCCTCTTCACCATCGCAACCAAAAGAATCAAATATCTAGGAATAAACCTACCCAAAGAAACAAAAGAATTGTACACAGGAAATTACAAGACACTCGTGAGAGAAATTAAAGAAGACTTAAACAGATGGAAGGATATTCCATGTTCCTGGGTCGGAAGAATCAATATTGTGAAAATGACCATACTACCAAATATCATCTACAGATTCAATGCAATACCTATCCAACTACCATTGACATTTTTCACAGAACTAGACCAAATAATAACACAGTTCATATGGAAATACAAAAGACCACGAATAGCCAAAGCAATCCTGAGAAAGAAAAATGGAGCTGGAGGGATCAGCCTCCCTAACTTCAGACTCTACTGCAAAGCAACAGTCATCAAGACAGTATTGTACTGGCACAAAAACAGAACTATAGACCAATGGAACAAGATTGAGAACCCAGAGATCAACCCACACACCTATGGGTACCTTATTTTTAACAAAGGAGGTGAAACTATAAAACGGGACAAAGATAACCTCTTTAACAAATAGTACCGGAAAAATTGGATAGCTACATGCAAAAAAATGAAGTTGGAACATTCCCTGACACCATACACTAAGATCAACTCAAAATGGATTAAAGACCTAAATGTAAGACCAGAAACCATCAAACTCTTAGAGGAGAATATAGGCAAAACCCTGAAGGACATCAATCAAAGCAAGATCTTCTCTGACCCACCTACTAAAATAGTGGAACTGAAAAGAAAAATGAACACATGGGACCTCATGAAACTTAAAAACTTTTGTACAGCAAAAGAAATCACCAAAAAGTTGAACAGACACCCCACAGAGTGGGAGAAAATCATAGCAAATGAAACAACAGACAAAGAATTAATCTCCAAAATCTACAAACAACTCAGACAACTCAGCACAGGGAAAACGAGCAGCCCAATCAACAAATGGGAAAAAGATCTAAAGAGACGCCTCTCAAAAGAAGACATACAGATGGCCCAAAAACACATGAAATGATGCTCAACCTCGCTTATTATCCGAGAAATGCAAATTAAAACCACAATGAGATACCACCTCACACCCGTCAGAATGGCCATCATCAACAAATCGACAGACGACAAATGCTAGAGAGGGTGTGGAGAAAAGGGAACCCTCTTGCATTGCTGGTGGGAATGTAAATTGATACAGCCTCTATGGAAGACAATTTGGAGATTCCTTAAAAAATTAAAAATAGAAGCACCCTATGACCCAGCAATCCCACTATTAGACCTATATCCTGATGAAATCAAAAATGAAAGAGGCACCTGTACCCTAATGTTCATTGCAGCTCTCTATACAATAGCCAGAACATGGAAGCAACCTAGATGTCCATCGACAAATGAATGGATACAGAAGCTCTGGTACATATATACAATGTACTACTCATACTACTCAGCTGTTAAAAGAAATGCAGAAGACTCAGTCCTAATGAGGTGGCTGGCTCTAGAACCTATCATAAAAAGTGAAGTAAAACAGTCATCAAGACAGTATTGTACTGGCACAAAAACAGAACTATAGACCAATGGAACAAGATTGAGAACCCAGAGATCAACCCACACACCTATGGGTACCTTATTTTTAACAAAGGAGGTGAAACTATAAAACGGGACAAAGATAACCTCTTTAACAAATAGTACCGGAAAAATTGGATAGCTACATGCAAAAAAATGAAGTTGGAACATTCCCTGACACCATACACTAAGATCAACTCAAAATGGATTAAAGACCTAAATGTAAGACCAGAAACCATCAAACTCTTAGAGGAGAATATAGGCAAAACCCTGAAGGACATCAATCAAAGCAAGATCTTCTCTGACCCACCTACTAAAATAGTGGAACTGAAAAGAAAAATGAACACATGGGACCTCATGAAACTTAAAAACTTTTGTACAGCAAAAGAAATCACCAAAAAGTTGAACAGACACCCCACAGAGTGGGAGAAAATCATAGCAAATGAAACAACAGACAAAGAATTAATCTCCAAAATCTACAAACAACTCAGACAACTCAGCACAGGGAAAACGAGCAGCCCAATCAAAAAATGGGAAAAAGATCTAAAGAGACGCCTCTCAAAAGAAGACATACAGATGGCCCAAAAACACATGAAATGATGCTCAACCTCGCTTATTATCCGAGAAATGCAAATTAAAACCACAATGAGATACCACCTCACACCCGTCAGAATGGCCATCATCAACAAATCGACAGACGACAAATGCTAGAGAGGGTGTGGAGAAAAGGGAACCCTCTTGCATTGCTGGTGGGAATGTAAATTGATACAGCCTCTATGGAAGACAATTTGGAGATTCCTTAAAAAATTAAAAATAGAAGCACCCTATGACCCAGCAATCCCACTATTAGACCTATATCCTGATGAAATCAAAAATGAAAGAGGCACCTGTACCCTAATGTTCATTGCAGCTCTCTATACAATAGCCAGAACATGGAAGCAACCTAGATGTCCATCGACAAATGAATGGATACAGAAGCTCTGGTACATATATACAATGTACTACTCATACTACTCAGCTGTTAAAAGAAATGCAGAAGACTCAGTCCTAATGAGGTGGCTGGCTCTAGAACCTATCATAAAAAGTGAAGTAAGTCAAAAAGAGAAAGACAAGTATAGTATACTAACTCATATATATGGGATCTAGTAAGATGGTCATGATAACACACGCAGTGAACTCATGAAAAGACAGAGAATAGACATAAAGACATTGTGGAGACTGAACAGTGGGAGGGAGGCATGGAGGGAGTAACATGGAAACCTATACTGTCATGTGTGGAAAAGATAGCTATTGTCATTGTGCTAGGGGAATAGGAGTACCTACAACCACTTGGGGCGATGGTCTGGAGGGATGGGAGGGGGGGGACTGGGTGGGGGGAGGGTCCAGGGATGTGCATATGAATGATCTTAGAACATACATGTTGGTGAACAACAAAACTCTGTAAAATCTTTAAAATAAAGAAAAAAAAGAAAAAAAGAAAAAAAAAAGAAAAGAAAAGAAAAGTAATCAGACACATAGAGGGGACCTGAATGATTTAAGACACTGTAAATACAACTGTAATACAAACTGCTCAGCTCAGGCCTTGCATGGGATTGACACTCAATAAAATGTTGTGTTTTGTTATCCAGGCTGGCATTCTCATGGGGCAGATGAAGAAACAAAGGACCAGACTGGTCAAGAGCATTGCCTGAGCCATGTCGCTAATCAGAGACAAACCAAAGGCTGACACTCGGGTCCTTCGGCTCCTAAACCTGGGCTGTTTTCTGGATACTCTGAGTCAGCCCCTTCACTCCCTTGCTAAGTCTTATGGGCCCTCGCTTCTTCACAGGACATGAACTCTAGGAAGGTCTGTCAAGATATACTTCTGAGTGCAGCACACTGTAATTCCAAAGGGGAACAAGTCAAAGGTGCCCTAACGCTTGGTTTAGTTTATTCAGTTTTAAGCACCACCGTATCTCTCTGCCACTGAATTATTTGTCCCATTCTAAGCCAGACACACAACCCTTCTCTGATAAGGAAACCTAAGAGGAAACAACCAAGAGTATAATACAGTGTGCAGACTCGTGGGTTGAAGGCCAAGAACGCATTTGCTACTGAGTGGAGAGAAGAACCCATGTTCAGTGAGAACCTGAGCCAAGGCAGGGCCCTGGAGCCAGAACTTCCAAGCGGAGAAAAGGTTTGGGAGCTTCCTCTTAACAGCAAGCTGTGCTGTATTATTTGCTAGAATTCTGAGTTTGGGCACGTTTCACAACCTATATGGACATCTTCCCTCAACTAGGAAATGGTTATGAGGCACCATCTTTGCCAAGCTGAGATGATTATCAGGGTACACAAAGGTGAGTGAAAAGCTTGAGTGTATGCACACTCTCAGGCATAAGCAATTCCAATGTTTTCTCATGGTGCCTTCAGAAGGTATCTTCTGGTTCCCAACTCTTATCTTCATAAAGAAAAAGGGGGGGGGGGGAGCGGAGAATTCCCTCCGCAACTCAGAGGCAGAACTCAAAAATAAGCGAAAAATATACATCTCTACCATTATCATAATTATGTTGATACCCTCACTTTGCTCCTGCAGCATTTTTTTACACCCTTTAATCATCTAAACTCTCTAAAGTTCTTACCATTGTACTCATGAACAAACCAAGACAAAAATATTAAATACTTTGCCCAAGATCACATACTCATCAGGATTTGAACCCAAGAGTGACGCTTCCAGAGCTAAATTCTTTTCTATACCATATGTAGCCTCCATACACAAGTACTAGAAATAAGAAAGGAAAGATTTCCCCACTGCTTTCCAAGAAAAATTACTTCCTTCTCAAGTTGAAAAAGGAAAAAAACACTGAACTTGAAATAGATCATCTAATTTATTTTAGGCTTTTTGCTCAAGCTTAATCTTTTTGAGGAACTAAAATCCAACTGTGTTTTGGATCCCATAAGTAAGCTTTTGGTCCTTAAGAGCATGTTCCAACGAAAGCCAACCAAAGGACAAGCTCACAGAATGACCCTCCAACATTGCCATCACATAAGACGGATGACAGATAAAGATAGGATCTCTCCTGACTCTCCATTTCCCTTTGCAAACTGGCAGTGTCATTCCGAAATAATTGAGACGGATGGCTCCCAGACTTGGTCAATGGAAGCCCATTTGTATGTATGAAATGCTTTCTTCACCTAGGTCCACTCACCTAGTCAAACCAAGGAATTACAAAAAAAAAAGAAAGAAAGAAAAAATTATTTGCAGGAGCATATTTCTCATATGTCAGCCAATAAAACAAATCAAGTGGCTGTTATTCGTTAAGTTACCTCTTTTCACTAACAGTCATACTATTAATGGTATATACTGGCAACTGGTTAACACATAGGGCTGCCTGCATCCCATTTAAGATGCCTTTGCGTAGTTAACTTCAATTGGAGAAAACAAAAAACAGAAAGAACAAAACCTTGTTGTTCTTATACATAGGTACATTGCAGTATTTACTCATGACAAAAGTCAGTATTCTTTAAATCACCAAAACACTAAAAATTAGATGAAAGGAAAATTACGCGGAGCCTTCTGTTGCAATCCCATACCACATTATTATGGAAGTCCTGTCGTCCACCCTAGCTATTTCTAACACCTCCTTCCCTGGCTGCTTCCTCCCAATTTCTTGTAGCTAGGAACAGTATACAACCAAGTGCTGACCAATGAAAAGAAACTGGGGTATTATGGAAAGCCAGTCAGTCTTACCATTGTACTCATGAACAAACCAAGACAAAAATATTAAATACTTTGCCCAAGATCACATACTCATCAGGATTTGAACCCAAGAGTGACGCTCCAGAGCTAAATTCTTTTCTATACCATATGTAGCCTCCATACACAAGTACTAGAAATAAGAAAGGAAAGATTTCCCCACTGCTTTCCAAGAAAAATTACTTCCTTCTCAAGTTGAAAAAGGAAAAAAACACTGAACTTGAAATAGATCATCTAATTTATTTTAGGCTTTTTGCTCAAGCTTAATCTTTTTGAGGAACTAAAATCCAACTGTGTTTTGGATCCCATAAGTAAGCTTTTGGTCCTTAAGAGCATGTTCCAACGAAAGCCAACCAAAGGACAAGCTCACAGAATGACCCTCCAACATTGCCATCACATAAGACGGATGACAGATAAAGATAGGATCTCTCCTGACTCTCCATTTCCCTTTGCAAACTGGCAGTGTCATTCCGAAATAATTGAGACGGATGGCTCCCAGACTTGGTCAATGGAAGCCCATTTGTATGTATGAAATGCTTTCTTCACCTAGGTCCACTCACCTAGTCAAACCAAGGAATTACAAAAAAAAAAGAAAGAAAGAAAAAATTATTTGCAGGAGCATATTTCTCATATGTCAGCCAATAAAACAAATCAAGTGGCTGTTATTCGTTAAGTTACCTCTTTTCACTAACAGTCATACTATTAATGGTATATACTGGCAACTGGTTAACACATAGGGCTGCCTGCATCCCATTTAAGATGCCTTTGCGTAGTTAACTTCAATTGGAGAAAACAAAAAACAGAAAGAACAAAACCTTGTTGTTCTTATACATAGGTACATTGCAGTATTTACTCATGACAAAAGTCAGTATTCTTTAAATCACCAAAACACTAAAAATTAGATGAAAGGAAAATTACGCGGAGCCTTCTGTTGCAATCCGCATACCACATTATTATGGAAGTCCTGTCGTCCACCCTAGCTATTTCTAACACCTCCTTCCCTGGCTGCTTCCTCCCAATTTCTTGTAGCTAGGAACAGTATACAACCAAGTGCTGACCAATGAAAAGAAACTGGGGATGAAACAGAATCAGTAGTCAAAACCACACAACACCCAGGGAAAGAACATAGCAGTACTAGAATCACTCTCTATAAAAGTCATTAATATCTGCAGAGAATTCACCCATTAGAACTTTTAGAAATAGAATATTTTAAAACTATGTTGTAGGTTTCCCTGGTGGCTCAGTGGTAGAGAATCTGCCTGCTAATGCAGGGAACACGGGTATGAGCCCTGATCTGGGAGAACCTCATATGCCACAGTGCAACTAAGCTCATCCCTGCACTCTAGAGCCTGGGAACAGTACCTAATGAGCCCAGATGCCTCAGCTACTGAAGCCCACGTGCCCCATATTCAGTGCTCTGCAAGAAGAGAAGTCACTGCAATGAGAAGCCTGCCATCACAACTAGAGAGTAGACCCTGTTCTCCACAACTAGAGAAAAACAGCCTTCACAGGAAAAAAGACCCAACACAGCCAAAAATTTAAAAATTAACAAGTAAATTATTTTAAAAGTTCCGTGTTTTTTTTTTAATGCAACAAGAAGTAAAATAGAGGTTTGAAAATATGGCAGAATATGGAAGAATGACTATATTTATTTCAGAGGATAGAAAGAGAGCTTTTAGAAGTCAAAAATATTGACAGAACTGAAATTAAACTCTCAAAGAACAAAAAAACAGGTTAGAATAAAACAGCATTAGCAAACAAAGATAAAGCAGAAAAAACTATCCAAAGGCTAGAAAGCAAAGATGAAAAAGATGAAGAGGTGAAGAAACATAACCTAACTCAAGCTCCAAAAGATAACAGAGTGCAAAAGCAAGTATTCCAATGGATAACTGCTCAGAAATTTCCACCCTTGTTATCAAAAATTAACCTCCATCTAAGAATCTAACAAGCATTATGCAGGACTAATGAAAACAAATAAACACTTGGAATCATATCAATAAAAATGCAAAAAAGCAAAGACAGAGGGCAGATCCTAAAGTCAACCAAAGAGAAAACAATTTGGGAAACCACCCTAGCTATTTCTAACACCTCCTTCCCTGGCTGCTTCCTCCCAATTTCTTGTAGCTAGGAACAGTATACAACCAAGTGCTGACCAATGAAAAGAAACTGGGGATGAAACAGAATCAGTAGTCAAAACCACACAACACCCAGGGAAAGAACATAGCAGTACTAGAATCACTCTCTATAAAAGTCATTAATATCTGCAGAGAATTCACCCATTAGAACTTTTAGAAATAGAATATTTTAAAACTATGTTGTAGGTTTCCCTGGTGGCTCAGTGGTAGAGAATCTGCCTGCTAATGCAGGGAACACGGGTATGAGCCCTGATCTGGGAGAACCTCATATGCCACAGTGCAACTAAGCTCATCCCTGCACTCTAGAGCCTGGGAACAGTACCTAATGAGCCCAGATGCCTCAGCTACTGAAGCCCACGTGCCCCATATTCAGTGCTCTGCAAGAAGAGAAGTCACTGCAATGAGAAGCCTGCCATCACAACTAGAGAGTAGACCCTGTTCTCCACAACTAGAGAAAAACAGCCTTCACAGGAAAAAAGACCCAACACAGCCAAAAATTTAAAAATTAACAAGTAAATTATTTTAAAAGTTCCGTGTTTTTTTTTTAATGCAACAAGAAGTAAAATAGAGGTTTGAAAATATGGCAGAATATGGAAGAATGACTATATTTATTTCAGAGGATAGAAAGAGAGCTTTTAGAAGTCAAAAATATTGACAGAACTGAAATTAAACTCTCAAAGAACAAAAAAACAGGTTAGAATAAAACAGCATTAGCAAACAAAGATAAAGCAGAAAAAACTATCCAAAGGCTAGAAAGCAAAGATGAAAAAGATGAAGAGGTGAAGAAACATAACCTAACTCAAGCTCCAAAAGATAACAGAGTGCAAAAGCAAGTATTCCAATGGATAACTGCTCAGAAATTTCCACCCTTGTTATCAAAAATTAACCTCCATCTAAGAATCTAACAAGCATTATGCAGGACTAATGAAAACAAATAAACACTTGGAATCATATCAATAAAAATGCAAAAAAGCAAAGACAGAGGGCAGATCCTAAAGTCAACCAAAGAGAAAACAATAAGGTTCTGCAAATTGCTTTTAACAATAAAAATGAACCTCTGCAAAAAAAAAAAAAAAAAATACCGAGGCAAAATATGCACCCCTTTACAATTTTACAGCGAAATTATCACTTAAGAATAAAAGTGGGCTTCCCCTGGTGGTCCAGTGGGTAAAGACACCGCCTTACAGTGCAAGGGGCGCCGGTTGGATCCCTGGCCTGGGAAGATCCCACATGCCGCGGAGCGGCTGGACCAATGTGTCCTATTACCGAGCCGGAGCTCTGGCGCGCATGCGCCCAGAGCCGATGCTCTGCGACGACAGTGGCCACCGCGATGGGAGGCCCACAGGAGCCAAAGAACAAAGACGGATGAAAATAGATAAATGAAAGACCAATAGAAGTGGCCCGCCCATCCCCCTCCCTCCCCACCCCACCCTCCAAAAGATTAAAAAAAAAAAAGAATAAAAGTCAAATTTTCAAACAAAATAAAACCAGTATTTTCAAAGAAAATAAGAGATTTTACCATTAAAAAACTCTCTAAATTCTACAGGATGTTTCTGAAGTAGAGACACAATTACCCCAGAAAGACAGTCTGATAAATACTAATATGTAAGTCAATGTAAAAAAGACTTATAAGTCTATACAAAAATCATATTGAATATGCAAACTAACATAAAAAATGAAGTCCTAAAAAGACCATACTCAAAGATGGTGTTCTAAAATCTAAGGTCCTTGTAGCAGAGAATAATAGTTATTAACATTAGGCTTAATAATATACACACATTAAAATATCTTGAGCAACTTCTATAAGAAACAAATAAAATATAACCATCAAGCTAGTAGAAGGGGAAAAAATGGAATGGACAACAACATAAAAGGCCTTCCATGAAACTGATAGAAGGCAAAAAAGGGAGAAAAAATTAGGTAAAAAAGAAAAACACAACTAAGTTTATAAATGCAAAACCATCAGTAGTTACAACAAAGGTACATGGACTAAACATTCCAATTAACAAAGATGCTCAGAATAGTTCTAAAAGTCTGGTTATGTGCAGCTTATGACAGACATTCCAAAGCATAATAATACAATTTAAAAGAAACAGTTAGACCAAATAAATACTAACTAAAACAATTCTGGTCTGGGTTTATTAGTAACAGACAACAACAGACTTCAAGACATAAAACAGATAAAAATATTCCTTGTATAATGATTAAAACCCTTAGCTCACCAGGAAGTTGTAACAGTTTTACAAGTGCTAGCCTTTACAGACATAATGTCACTAAACTCAAAAAGTAAAAAAACTAGCCAAAAGAACTTAAAAATTATAATACAATGCAAAATTAAAAATCCACTGTAACAGTGAGAAATTTTAAACCTTTTGAAATCTTTATGCACAGTAAAATTCACTTTATTATTTGGTATACAGTTCTACCAATTTTAATATATGCACATATTGTATAATCACCAACATAAATATGATGCAGAATAGTTTCATAAACTCAGAAAATTAACAGTGGGAAATTTTAAAAACTGTCTTAATAAATCCAACAGACAAAAAACAACCAAAAAAAACCCTTAATGAACTCATAAAAGAGACATTACACCCTAGGCTGGAAAAAACATTCTTTCCAGCACATTGGAATAAGCATAAAAATAGGTCACAAGCTAAGCCATAAAGCAAGTCTTTCCAGCTTTAAAGAACTGATAGCATACAGATCATATCTCTGACCAACGTGCAACTAATTCATAAAATATTTTTTAAACAGAAATCCCCCATGCAACTGAAAATGTGAAATACTTTTAAACAACTCATAGATCTAAGAAATGATAGTAGATACAAGCAACTATTTCAAATTCAATAAAAATTTTAAAAAATACTGCCTGTCAAAACATGGAGGATACAACTAAAGTAACCATAAAAGAAATTTACAGCTTTAGGGCTGCCCTGATGGTCCAGTGAGTAAACAGTTCACCTTGCAATGCAAGGGGCACTGGTTCGATCCCTGGCCCAGGAAGATCCCACGTGCCGTGGAGCAGCTGGATTGGTGTGCCCAATAAGGAGCCTGCACTCTGGAGAGCAAATGCCCAGAGCCAGTGCTCTGCAGTGAGAGAGGTCACTGCAACAGGAGGCCCACACAGGCCAAACAATAAAGATGGGTGAAAATAAATAATTAAATAAATAAATAAATATAACAATAAAAGAGGCCAAAATTTAAAAAAAAAAAAAAAGAATGAAAGAAAGAAATCCACAGCTTTAGATGCTTGAACTACAATGTGAAAAGCAGTCAAAATTTGGAGCTGATTATTCAACTTGAGGGGCTTCCCTGGTGGCTCAGACTTGGTAAAGAATGTACCTGCAATGGAGGAGACCTGGGTTCAATCCCTGGGTCAGGAAGATCCCCTGGAGAAGGAAATGGCTATCCACTCTGATATTCTTACCTGGAGAATTCCACGGACAAAGGAGCCTGGTGGGCTACAGTTAATGGGGTAGCAAAGAGTCAGGCTCCACTGAGTGAATAACACTTTCACTTACATCCAACTTGAGGGTAGTAACAAAGGAAAAGCAGAATAAATCCAAAGATGGTAGAAGGAAGACAATAATAAGGGGCAGAAAGTAATGAACTTTAAAGCCAGCCCATTATAGAATCAGTAAGATCAAACTTTGTTTTTTCTTGACCACTAACACAACAGTAAAATGTGCCAATGCTTATCCAGAAAAGAGAGCAAGCAAATATATAAAATGGGAATACTGTTACACCAATCCCACTGATACTGTAACAGATTACCAAAATTTAGCAGCTTGGAGTAACCCAAGTCTATGCTCTCATTACCATGATATCTAAAAGTAAACCGTCAGCAGGGGTGCATTCCCTCTAGAGACTTCAAGGGAGAATCCATGTCCTTGCCTTTTCCAGCTTCCTGCACTCCCTGGCTCAGAGGAGTTATTTAGTCAGCTCCTGTGGACTTCATCCTCATATCACCTACTACTCTCCCTAATTGCCCATCCTTCCCATAAGGACCCTTGTAATCACATTAGGCACACCCCGAAATCCAGGATAATCTTCTCAGCTCAAGATGTGTGAAGTTCCTTTTACCAAGCAAGGTAATATATTAACAGGTTCTGGGGATTCCAAAGTGGACATCACAAGAGAGAGGGACTGTTAAACCTACCACAGGAATCAAACCAGACACTTCTGGGATTAACAAGATAATAAAAGGATATTATAGGTTTGAAACTTTAGAGGGCATGACTACATTCCTAGAAAAAGGACAACTAATAAAACTGACCCAAGGAGAAACAACCCTTTAGGGACATAAGGAAACTGTCTATTGGTAAGCTAGTTGATCCTGCCGTAAAGAAAACATAAATGTTTTTATAGTCTCCAGGAAGAGAAAATTCCAATGAAAAATCCACAAACTTGCCTGTAGAATCGAAAACCAGGGCACGCTGCACAACGTATTTCAGTAGCATAGTACAACCCTGACACCACAACTAGATGAGAACGAGAGAACACCAAATAATAGATATGCAGAGAGGCGAAGAGACAAGCAGGCAGGCTACTGAGGGTATAGCGTCTGAATGGGGGGTTTTTCCTGAGCCACCGCTGCACCCCTGCCCTTCATGACATGCAGCTGTCCAGTCAGTGCTGTTTGAGCCAGTTAAAGCCCTTTTGTTTGTTTGTTTAGTCACTGAGCAGTGTCCCACTCTTTGCAACCCCAAGGAGTGTAGCCTGCCAGGCTTCTCTGTCCATTGCACTGCCCAGGCAGGAATACTGGAGTAGCTTACCATTTCTTTCTCCACGGAATCTTACCAATTCAAGCAGTGAACCTGAATCTCTTGCATTGGCAGATGGTTTCTTTACTACTGAGCCACCACGGAAGTCCTAAAAGCCCCCGGGTGTGCGTGCTAAGTAGCTTTGGTTGGGTCTGATTCTTGGCAGTCCCATGGACTGTACACCAGGCTCCTCGTCTGTGGGATTTCCCAGACAAGAATACTGGGGTAGGTAGCCCTTCCCTTCTCCAAGGGAATCTCCCCTACCAGGGATCGAACCCACGTCTCTAAGGTCCCCTGTAATGACAAGGGGGTTATTTACCACTAGCCCCACCTAGGAAGCCCCTTTTATGTTGAGCTATTTCAAGCTGACTATAATACTCACAACCAAGAGTCCTGACTAGTTCACCATTCCACTAACCAGCCTGCGACACTCACCCTGTTCAGTGATACTTGCTAACTCTTGTCAATTCAATTATCCACAGTAATGCAAGGGCCTCAGAACACATGGGTAGTGAAGCTAGGTCAACTGGAAGTACCTTAAGACCTATGCTGTCACTTTTCAGCAAGCTCTCTGACTGCATGTTTTTCTGAAGCTATTATTAAGATGAATTCAAACGACGTGGGCATAGTGGCCTGATAGAAACAACAAACATCACAAGAATCAAAACCATGGCTAGGATTCAACATTCTCCAAGAATAATCCTCAAAGGAGTTCTCACTCATCTCTCCTCATAAGACTGCAAATTCCTTAAGGGCAGGGACCATTTCTATTTGTTCAGGTAGGTGACCTCGTAAATAGTCAAGAAGCTTGCATAATCCAATGACCTTTAAGACTATATTTCTAAGAGCCTTGCCAAGGACATATTTTCCACTACAATAGTTAAGACACCAATACAGAAACATGTAAAAATGGTGAAAAAATTCAAATGGAAAAAGGTTATATTTAATAGCTCCTTAAATATGGCCTGCAGTTCAAATTCTATGAATTTTTTTCAGGTAGAAGAGAAAAGGCTGAAATCATAAAAAGGAAATTGAGAGAGGACATTTATCACAATGTTATTGATAAGAAGATGCAAAAGACATTGCAGAAAACCCTGAGCCGTGTTTTCAACCAGTAATAAACCTGGCAAAGAGATGAACTCAATTACACCTCTGCAGCATCCAAAGCATGTGGTGGAAAAATTAGACAAGAAAGTCAACTTAGGGATCTAAATGTTGTTACTGCTGTTTAGTCACGAAGTCATGTCCGACTCTTTTTTGACACCATGGACTTAGCCCTCCAGGTTTCTGTTGTCCATGGAATTTTCCAGGCAAGAATACTGGAATAAGTGGCCATTTCCTTCTCCAGGGAATCTTCCTGACCCAGGGATCAAACCCCATCTCCTGCACAGCCAGTGGATTCTTTACCACTGAGCCACCAGGGAAGCTCCAGCGATCTGAATATATGTCGTGAAAGCACAAAGCCTGAAACCTACTCCACTCCAGAAATGACGACACAGCTTTCTGTTTATTGGTAACATTTTCAGCCATTGCCAAAACAGATGAGCTACTGCAAGCAGGGGGTCTTAACAGGTAGGTGATGAGAGATACCAGATTCTGCATAGTCTACGTACAGATCATTTTCCTGGGGCTCAATCAGCACCCAATGTCTAAGTAATTGTGGGGTCAAGGGAAAAAGGGTGTTGGCCCCTTAATCACACACTCAGCATTCAAAGGAAATGCTAGAACCTAGTGGCTGAGATTTCAGACAGTATATAACCTTCAACATGCCTCCCTTTCTCCCCAGGCTGACTATGAGACCAGCAACAAGTGTCGTTGTGAGAATCATGGCCCAACGTCATTTTCTGCTCCTGCCTTGTGAGTCTGCATCCTGTAAGGGACAACTGGAAATAATATTGAATGTTCTGTTTTGCTCTCTGCAAGTTTTATATATTCACTCCTGACAGATCTGAAAATAAAGTCAATACTAACATTGAAGAAAAGAAAGAAAGTTCTCTCAGTAAAATGGTGAAAAAATTCAAATGGAAAAAGGTTATATTTAATAGCTCCTTAAATATGGCCTGCAGTTCAAATTCTATGAATTTTTTTCAGGTAGAAGAGAAAAGGCTGAAATCATAAAAAGGAAATTGAGAGAGGACATTTATCACAATGTTATTGATAAGAAGATGCAAAAGACATTGCAGAAAACCCTGAGCCGTGTTTTCAACCAGTAATAAACCTGGCAAAGAGATGAACTCAATTACACCTCTGCAGCATCCAAAGCATGTGGTGGAAAAATTAGACAAGAAAGTCAACTTAGGGATCTAAATGTTGTTACTGCTGTTTAGTCACGAAGTCATGTCCGACTCTTTTTTGACACCATGGACTTAGCCCTCCAGGTTTCTGTTGTCCATGGAATTTTCCAGGCAAGAATACTGGAATAAGTGGCCATTTCCTTCTCCAGGGAATCTTCCTGACCCAGGGATCAAACCCCATCTCCTGCACAGCCAGTGGATTCTTTACCACTGAGCCACCAGGGAAGCTCCAGCGATCTGAATATATGTCGTGAAAGCACAAAGCCTGAAACCTACTCCACTCCAGAAATGACGACACAGCTTTCTGTTTATTGGTAACATTTTCAGCCATTGCCAAAACAGATGAGCTACTGCAAGCAGGGGGTCTTAACAGGTAGGTGATGAGAGATACCAGATTCTGCATAGTCTACGTACAGATCATTTTCCTGGGGCTCAATCAGCACCCAATGTCTAAGTAATTGTGGGGTCAAGGGAAAAAAAGGGTGTTGGCCCCTTAATCACACACTCAGCATTCAAAGGAAATGCTAGAACCTAGTGGCTGAGATTTCAGACAGTATATAACCTTCAACATGCCTCCCTTTCTCCCCAGGCTGACTATGAGACCAGCAACAAGTGTCGTTGTGAGAATCATGGCCCAACGTCATTTTCTGCTCCTGCCTTGTGAGTCTGCATCCTGTAAGGGACAACTGGAAATAATATTGAATGTTCTGTTTTGCTCTCTCTGCAAGTTTTATATATTCACTCCTGACAGATCTGAAAATAAAGTCAATACTAACATTGAAGAAAAGAAAGAAAGTTCTCTCAGTTGCAAAAGACCAGTTAAGGACGATTATGGGTTTCCTTCCTCTCTCTGCCCCGATCAAGTGACTGCATTCCCCTGGGCTTTTATATCCTTGTGTAATATTTAATTAAATACTCTGTTCTTACTGGTTTATGTACTAGAGAACACTAATTTTAGAAAACCGATTAGCTAGTTCTTTCTAACTGTATGTTATTGTAGCTAAGGTCAAATTTTTCACTGAAACTATGGCAACAAAACCCCAGTATTCTTTGTCGACAAGACTGAAGCAAAGTTCTCAAGAGCAGGCCTCTCTCTACTTGATGGCTAAACCTAGGCTGGATTATTCTAGTTTTCTCCCTTTACCTGAAATGCCATGTTTCTGAGAATGGCAATGGGGAGGGGGTGACCTCAGCCTTAGAAACTTGCCCGCAGAAGTCCAAGTGAGCTTATGCATAAGTGTCATCCCTGATAACATTTTTAGACACATGTAATTTTAGCAGCACAAAATATCCAGACATTTCAGAAGCACCCAAATTGGAACTCAAATGTACCCGGAAAAATACCAGACCGAAAGAAAGGAATTTCTAAATGTCAATAAGAGAAATAATTGCCCAACTTGTTTTCTCAATTATCGCAACGGCTCAAATGGTA
Organism: Tragulus kanchil; assembly: GCA_022376925.1. Taxonomy (NCBI): domain Eukaryota; kingdom Metazoa; phylum Chordata; class Mammalia; order Artiodactyla; family Tragulidae; genus Tragulus; species Tragulus kanchil. Next base: position 175,851,621 of record JAIOJX010000030.1, read on the forward strand.
GTTTTTCTGCACTGACCTCCAGGTGTTGCTTTGTTGGGGGGAAAAAGATAGACACTTTGAAGGGACATATTCTTCTCCCCGCACCTGTGGCCACTCTCCACTCTGCTCCCCAGACAAGGGGACACGAGCACAATTTCTGCCTTCTCTAGGAGCCACGCTGACCTCCGCCTCAGCCAACAGCACCGAGAAAGTAGCCACTGGACATCCTTTCTCCTGGGAGCTCAACCGTACTCACAGCCAGGAGAGGATGTCTCTCTGCAGGCCAACTGGCAGGCACCCCTCTGAACTCACAAAACCACACAGCAGGATGAGGAGTTTCAGGAAAAGAGCAGATTTGGCAGTGGCCAGAATGCCTGCTCTGCATCGAATTTAAACCCCAAGTTTTATATATTCACTCCTGACAGATCTGAAAATAAAGTCAATACTAACATTGAAGAAAAGAAAGAAAGTTCTCTCAGTTGCAAAAGACCAGTTAAGGACGATTATGGGTTTCCTTCCTCTCTGCCCGATCAAGTGACTGCATTCCCTGGGCTTTTATATCCTTGTGTAATATTTAATTAAATACTCTGTTCTTACTGGTTTATGTACTAGAGAACACTAATTTTAGAAAACCGATTAGCTAGTTCTTTCTAACTGTATGTTATTGTAGCTAAGGTCAAATGTTTCACTGAAACTATGGCAACAAAACCCCAGTATTCTTTGTCGACAAGACTGAAGCAAAGTTCTCAAGAGCAGGCCTCTCTACTTGATGGCTAAACCTAGGCTGGATTATTCTAGTTTTCTCCCTTTACCTGAAATGCCATGTTTCTGAGAATGGCAATGGGGAGGGGGTGACCTCAGCCTTAGAAACTTGCCCGCAGAAGTCCAAGTGAGCTTATGCATAAGTGTCATCCCTGATAACATTTTTAGACACATGTAATTTTAGCAGCACAAAATATCCAGACATTTCAGAAGCACCCAAATTGGAACTCAAATGTACCCGGAAAAATACCAGACCGAAAGAAAGGAATTTCTAAATGTCAATAAGAGAAATAATTGCCCAACTTGTTTTCTCAATTATCGCAACGGCTCAAATGGTAGTTTTTCTGCACTGACCTCCAGGTGTTGCTTTGTTGGGGGGAAAAAGATAGACACTTTGAAGGGACATATTCTTCTCCCCGCACCTGTGGCCACTCTCCACTCTGCTCCCCAGACAAGGGGACACGAGCACAATTTCTGCCTTCTCTAGGAGCCACGCTGACCTCCGCCTCAGCCAACAGCACCGAGAAAGTAGCCACTGGACATCCTTTCTCCTGGGAGCTCAACCGTACTCACAGCCAGGGAGAGGATGTCTCTCTGCAGGCCAACTGGCAGGCACCCCTCTGAACTCACAAAAACCACACAGCAGGATGAGGAGTTTCAGGAAAAGAGCAGATTGGCAGTATCTGCCTCCTGTCTGTCAAACAGTGGCCAGAATGCCTGCTGCTGGCATGAAGATAAACACAACTTCCTCTCTCAGCCGGGCCTGTAAATCTATACATAAGGCAGGACTACCATTCTCCAGCAAAGGCCCCATCAGTCCCTGAGGTTCTGATCGAGGCCTGTGCAAGCACAGAAGGGCATGATGGCTTCTCTTCAAAAGGCTACAGCTCTCAGGCTCCCTCTTGATCCTGAACATGCTCCATAAAGTGTAAGAAGTTCAAAACGGTTCAGCGTGTCTGGCCGTGGATACCTTTGAACACCCCACATGCTTAAGTTTTAAAACAGATGTATCAACATCTGAAGGGAAGTGCTTGATCTTCCTAAGAGAGGTTTTCAAAGATGCTAATTACAAATTTAGCCACAACAGCTACTCAGCTACTATTGTGCTTAGGTTGTGCAAGGCATGGGGCCAACAGTGTTACACACATGCCTCACCTCACCCTAAAATAATGCCACCAGTTCCATCCTGTTACAAGCCATAGTTACTCTGGGGAAACTAAGGTGTAGAGGGTTAAGTGACTTGTCCATGGTTACAGAGCTCATGTGAGATAGGGCAGAGGACCAGAGCCCTCATCTGACTCCAGAGCCAGCACTTCTTAACCAACAGGTCTTAATATATCTTGCCTACTCATTTAAACCAGACTTGGAGTGATCTTGATTCAGAAAGGGTTTAGTTATTTATACTTGCTCACCTTTTCAAATACTCAATAATCCCATCTTTCCCTACTGCCAATGGTTTAGCCTTAACACAGTTGGTTCCCTGAGAGCTTCACGTTTGGAGAGGATTCCCCCGGTGCTCAGCGCAAAGAACATTTGAGGATTTTGAGGCCACTCTCCACTCTGCTCCCCAGACAAGGGGACACGAGCACAATTTCTGCCTTCTCTAGGAGCCACGCTGACCTCCGCCTCAGCCAACAGCACCGAGAAAGCAGCCACTGGACATCCCCTCTCCACGGAGCACAACCACACACACAGCCAGGGAGGGGATGGCTCTCTGCAGGCCAACTGGCAGGCACCCTCTGAACTCACAAAAACCACACAGCAGGATGAGGAGTTTCAGGAAAAGAGCAGATTGGCAGTATCTGCCTCCTGTCTGTCAAACAGTGGCCAGAATGCCTGCTGCTGGCATGAAGATAAACACAACTTCCTCTCTCAGCCGGGCCTGTAAATCTATACATAAGGCAGGACTACCATTCTCCAGCAAAGGCCCCATCAGTCCCTGAGGTTCTGATCGAGGCCTGTGCAAGCACAGAAGGGCATGATGGCTTCTCTTAAAAAGGCTACAGCTCTCAGGCCCCCTCTTGATCCTGAACATGCTCCATAAAGTGTAAGAAGTTCAAAACGGTTCAGCGTGTCTGGCCGTGGATACCTTTGAACACCCCACATGCTTAAGTTTTAAAACAGATGTATCAACATCTGAAGGGAAGTGCTTGATCTTCCTAAGAGAGGTTTTCAAAGATGCTAATTACAAATTTAGCCACAACAGCTACTCAGCTACTATTGTGCTTAGGTTGTGCAAGGCATGGGGCCAACAGTGTTACACACATGCCTCACCTCACCCTAAAATAATGCCACCAGTTCCATCCTGTTACAAGCCATAGTTACTCTGGGGAAACTAAGGTGTAGAGGGTTAAGTGACTTGTCCATGGTTACAGAGCTCATGTGAGATAGGGCAGAGGACCAGAGCCCTCATCTGACTCCAGAGCCAGCACTTCTTAACCAACAGGTCTTAATATATCTTGCCTACTCATTTAAACCAGACTTGGAGTGATCTTGATTCAGAAAGGGTTTAGTTATTTATACTTGCTCACCTTTTCAAATACTCAATAATCCCATCTTTCCCCTACTGCCAATGGTCTTTTAGCAACTGAAATGAACACAGTTGGTTCCCTGAGAGCTTCACGTTTGGAGAGCGTGTCTGTATTCTCCCCAGCTGTGTGCTGACCCAATGGCCCCAAACACAGAGCTTCCATGGGAAGCAAAAAAGAGAAGAAACAGCTGGGTCCTTCAGTGGGAAAACACAGACAGATGGGATCATCTACCTCACCTCTGTGCCAGAGCAGAAATTGTCTCTAAAATCCTTGAAAAAAGCTCAGTCTCCCGTGAATAAGGGGAAACCAGTCCTTTGAAGCAGGCCTCTTCCCTGAGCAATCACTCAGCACCAATGACAGTCAGAAGCACGCTCCTAAAATCTGAAACTGGTCACTTGCCTCTGCTGGCCTAATTCTCTGTTGTCCTGGGCTCCTCACATCCCTCATCCATATGACAGCCTGAAAGCGAGAGAAGACAACTGGCCCTTGTCCCCTAGGGCCTGGTATCAGCATGGCAGCTTGTCAGAAACACAGACTCTCAGGCTTCACCCAGACCTACTGAATGAGAATCTGAATTTTACCCAGATTCCTGGATGGACATTCTTTTCTTCATTCATTCTACAAATATGAAAGAGCCTACTGGAGGCCAGGGTCCGTGCAAAGCCTTAGAGGAGACAGGCATGGTTTCTGAGCTCACGATGGATGGAGGGGATAGGAGGGAAGGCAAAACCCAGACACGAACAGCCAACCATTTTAGGGCATTTAATACGGGCCAGATGCTCCTTAAGGGCTTAATGTGGACTGGTTCTTTCGATTCTTACCCAAATACTGCGAGGCACATACAACCATCTTCCCATCTTCTAGATGAGGAGATAGCCCAATATGTTCAAGGTGACTTAACCAGCAAACAGCAAAGCTGAGAGTCAAACCCAAGCAGTCTGTCTGCAGGGTCTAGGCTGAGCAGGCGCAGTGCATGTGCACACAAGCAGTCCACAAAGACCCTCCATGGGGAAAGCCTGAGGTCTGAAGGAAGAGTGGGCATGAGGAAGACAGGAGGTCCCCAGAGGAATGACGGGAGTGGAGAGACTGTTTCAGAGAGAAGGTAAAGGACATGAAAGATTCAGAGTGCACAGTGAGTTCCCCGACTGCCAGAATAAAATAACTCAGTGTGGATGAAGCACAGAATGTGGAGTAGGGATGACTGCAAACGAGGCTAGAAGTAAAGTGCAGCAACTCACACAGGCCCTGCAAACCCCATAAGTATGTCCTTTACCCTAAACACAAATGGGGCACCACCAAGGGCACCAGGCAACCAAGTAACATCACAAGATCTCTGCTGATTCCTCTGGTCACGAAGAATGGATGGGACTGGCCCCACGCTCAGACACAAAGCACCAAGAGCCAAATGCAGAAACTAGCAAGGAGGCCAGGGCAGCAGCTTGGGTGAGAAATGGTGTCACGGAGTTAGTGTAAAACGTCTCATGGTCTCTCCATTATTCACCATTCAGCATGAATGTCATTGCTTTGAAACCTAACCCCCTGGTTATCCCTCCTTTAGCTTTATCCCCCACGAAGCAGTGTGACTCTTAAATGTAGAACCTGGGAGGTGCTCACAGGCCCTAGATGTCTCTTGAGAAGCACAACTCTATTAATTCACTCGAGGCTGAGTGAGAATCTGAATTTTACCCAGATTCCTGGATGGACATTCTTTTCTTCATTCATTCTACAAATATGAAAGAGCCTACTGGAGGCCAGGGTCCGTGCAAAGCCTTAGAGGAGACAGGCATGGTTTCTGAGCTCACGATGGATGGAGGGATAGGAGGAAGGCAAAACCCAGACACGAACAGCCAACCATTTTAGGGCATTTAATACGGGCCAGATGCTCCTTAAGGGCTTAATGTGGACTGGTTCTTTCGATTCTTACCCAAATACTGCGAGGCACATACAACCATCTTCCCATCTTCTAGATGAGGAGATAGCCCAATATGTTCAAGGTGACTTAACCAGCAAACAGCAAAGCTGAGAGTCAAACCCAAGCAGTCTGTCTGCAGGGTCTAGGCTGAGCAGGCGCAGTGCATGTGCACACAAGCAGTCCACAAAGACCCTCCATGGGGAAAGCCTGAGGTCTGAAGGAAGAGTGGGCATGAGGAAGACAGGAGGTCCCCAGAGGAATGACGGGAGTGGAGAGACTGTTTCAGAGAGAAGGTAAAGGACATGAAAGATTCAGAGTGCACAGTGAGTTCCCCGACTGCCAGAATAAAATAACTCAGTGTGGATGAAGCACAGAATGTGGAGTAGGGATGACTGCAAACGAGGCTAGAAGTAAAGTGCAGCAACTCACACAGGCCCTGCAAACCCCATAAGTATGTCCTTTACCCTAAACACAAATGGGGCACCACCAAGGGCACCAGGCAACCAAGTAACATCACAAGATCTCTGCTGATTCCTCTGGTCACGAAGAATGGATGGGACTGGCCCCACGCTCAGACACAAAGCACCAAGAGCCAAATGCAGAAACTAGCAAGGAGGCCAGGGCAGCAGCTTGGGTGAGAAATGGTGTCACGGAGTTAGTGTAAAACGTCTCATGGTCTCTCCATTATTCACCATTCAGCATGAATGTCATTGCTTTGAAACCTAACCCCCTGGTTATCCCTCCTTTAGCTTTATCCCCCACGAAGCAGTGTGACTCTTAAATGTAGAACCTGGGAGGTGCTCACAGGCCCTAGATGTCTCTTGAGAAGCACAACTCTATTAATTCACTCGAGCGGCTGAGTAGGGACACTGTCAAGAATCCTCCAGACATGGGTTCATATCCCAGCTTAGTCCAGATTGATTTACGGACCCTCTCCAGGCTCAAGGTGTGTGCTTAGTTGCTCAGTCATGTCCGACTCTTTTAACCCTATGGACTGTAGTCCGCCAGGCTCTTCTGTCCATGGGATTCTCCAGACAAGAATACTGGAGTGGGCTTCCAAGCCCCCTCCTCCAGGGGATCTTCCCAACCCAGGGATCAAACTCAGGTTTCCCACTCTGCAGGCAGATTCTTTACCAGCTGAACTACCAGGGAAACCCACCCAGCCTCAGGGTACCCAAGCTTAAAATGGGGATGATACACCACCACAAGACATTAATGCTCCAACCATCAAGAGCATGCTGAGATTCTGCCAGAAGGCCAGACACCAAGAAGGAAGGGAGTTCATTATTGTTTTTCATGACCATGTATTGAATCAAGTCAAGCAATCTCAAAACTACAGGCATAGGAGAAAAAAGATTCACCTCTGCGGGGGTCAAGGATAAGACACCCTCAGAGGAGGAAGCCAGTCAGTCCACAGTCCAGGAAGAAGACAAGTCAACTGTAGGAAATCTGTTCAGAAATCTTTCCCGACTCATGTAGCTTGGGGAGAGATTATAGGACAGCATTGGGCAACCCTATTAAAAATGATATATATCAGCCTTCAGTTAACCTGAAATGTCCTCAGCAAAAACAATGCAAGAACTAGGAGCAGTGAAAACCATTTTAGAACAAGTATTAAATTCTTTTCTACCAGCTTTTAACTAAAGACCAGCATTATGCCGGGCACTGGGCCAGGAGTGCAGGGCAAAAGATCTGGTCCCTCCAAATTTGGTCCCTCCAGGTGCTCCAAAATCTAGCTGAGGGACAAAAATAGAAGACAGCTGTGATAAACACTATACTCAAGACTGTTAAGTAGGCAGTTAGCACATACCTCTTGTATGCACACACTTGTTCCTATGCACTGCCTCTCAGAATCTCACGTTTTGGGATAGCAGAGGAAGAAGAAGTAGAGTCAGTGGTTGTCAATTTGTTAGAAAAGACTCTTGATGGTGGCAAAGACTGAAGGCAAATGGAGAAGAGGGCTACAGAGGATGAGATGGTTAAATAGTATCACACTATTTATTTAGGGCCAACGGACAATTTGAGTAACTTTAGGAGATAGCGAAGAACAGAGAAGTCTGGCATGCGGCGGTCCATGGATCACAGAGTTGGACATGACTCAGTGACTTAACAACAACAACAAAGAGGGAGAGACTAACCAAGAAGGAATTCAGTAATTTAGCAAAGGAATACTCGAAGGCCTGTCTCCTTCTATTGACAGTCTGGAGTAGGTATCAAAAGGAAGAGTTCTGATGTCAGACTGTCTGGGTTAAAATCCTAGCTCTGCCACTTCAAGCTGTGTAACCTGGACCACCCCTCAACCTCTTGGATGTCAGTTTTTCATCTATAAAAGGAGGGGGAGAGTTCATGGCTCTGTAGTCGCCTTATGGGGTTGTTATGAGGGTTAAATAAATTAATGTAAATAAAGGAAACTATCAAAATTAAATAGGTCAAATTTCATTACTATATGTAAGCATGATATTAACACATGATATTCACTATTATGTGCACTTATGGAAAACAGATCATCAATCATTAAAGAAGGTGATAGGACAACAAAAATCTTTTTGAATCCATTGTTCAAACACAGCAGCCTAAAAGAGTGTGGGTGGAGACCCAGGGTGTGTGTCTCAATCCCAAGTTTGACACAGAATCACTCTCCCCGCCACCAGGAGGCTTCCTAAATCTCCCTCATTTCCTCCAATGTCAAAAAAAAAAAAAAGGAAGAGAAACTTATCAGAAACTCAAGTGATTCACCACACATCTTCATCAATGCTTTGAAGGCAGGTTTATAAAAGCCTTCAACGAAAGAAAATGTCCCTCATGTTAACCCCTAGGTTCTGCTTTCAGGAGCTCGGTATAGCAGTATGACAGTATGACCCAATTACACATGCTCTCTGTCCACATCAATTGTGTCCTCAATAGAGAAAGTCACAACAGCAGTCCTGAGATTCAATTAGATGACAAAGAAAACAGGTCCCTTAACTCTGGAACCATTCTATGCAGAGAGAGCTGCAATGTGCTCTCCATTAGCAGATGGATGACTTCAAGTCAATGAATATAAAGCAGGGGTCTGGGGTCTACCTCCCAGGGGTGACTCAGCTATCCAGGGCAACGGAGTAAAAAGCTCTCCTGTGCTCATGCGCCAGACGCCCAGTGCCTTCAGACAGGCATCTCAACGCTCCGAAGCAAGTACACAGGAATCCAGCCAGGGCCACGCGCAGTGTGTGGGACGACAGTATAATCAAGCAGCAGGCATCACCCCAGTGACTGTGTGACACGCTGGGAGCCTTCTATGTTGCCCGGGGAATTGATTTAAATTACAGTGTTGTTCCCTTTAGACGGAGTCTGTTGGTGCAAGATTGGGATAAGCGGGTAAATCTGAAATGAAGATTATTTTATAAACCTACTAATCTTTTTATTAAATTTGAATTGATTTTGTGAATACAGAACAAGTTGCAAGAGACTTTCCCACAAAGCAGCTGCGCGCACACACAAAACCTTGAATGTGCCTCCAGGCATATACTTGACAAGCACCTTAAATAGACTGATTTTTCTGCCTTATTTAACAAGACAGGCAGAAACTGAGTCCCAGTGTGAAAGGCCCATCATGGATTAGAATCAAAAGAACAAACAAAATTTAAAGAAGGCCCTCCGCCTTGGCATGTGGGTTTTAAAAGAGTAAGAATCCATTGTTCAAACACAGCAGCCTAAAAGAGTGTGGGTGGAGACCCAGGGTGTGTGTCTCAATCCCAAGTTTGACACAGAATCACTCTCCCCGCCACCAGGAGGCTTCCTAAATCTCCCTCATTTCCTCCAATGTCAAAAAAAAAAAAAAGGAAGAGAAACTTATCAGAAACTCAAGTGATTCACCACACATCTTCATCAATGCTTTGAAGGCAGGTTTATAAAAGCCTTCAACGAAAGAAAATGTCCCTCATGTTAACCCCTAGGTTCTGCTTTCAGGAGCTCGGTATAGCAGTATGACAGTATGACCCAATTACACATGCTCTCTGTCCACATCAATTGTGTCCTCAATAGAGAAAGTCACAACAGCAGTCCTGAGATTCAATTAGATGACAAAGAAAACAGGTCCCTTAACTCTGGAACCATTCTATGCAGAGAGAGCTGCAATGTGCTCTCCATTAGCAGATGGATGACTTCAAGTCAATGAATATAAAGCAGGGGTCTGGGGTCTACCTCCCAGGGGTGACTCAGCTATCCAGGGCAACGGAGTAAAAAGCTCTCCTGTGCTCATGCGCCAGACGCCCAGTGCCTTCAGACAGGCATCTCAACGCTCCGAAGCAAGTACACAGGAATCCAGCCAGGGCCACGCGCAGTGTGTGGGACGACAGTATAATCAAGCAGCAGGCATCACCCCAGTGACTGTGTGACACGCTGGGAGCCTTCTATGTTGCCCGGGGAATTGATTTAAATTACAGTGTTGTTCCCTTTAGACGGAGTCTGTTGGTGCAAGATTGGGATAAGCGGGTAAATCTGAAATGAAGATTATTTTATAAACCTACTAATCTTTTTATTAAATTTGAATTGATTTTGTGAATACAGAACAAGTTGCAAGAGACTTTCCCACAAAGCAGCTGCGCGCACACACAAAACCTTGAATGTGCCTCCAGGCATATACTTGACAAGCACCTTAAATAGACTGATTTTTCTGCCTTATTTAACAAGACAGGCAGAAACTGAGTCCCAGTGTGAAAGGCCCATCATGGATTAGAATCAAAAGAACAAACAAAATTTAAAGAAGGCCCTCCGCCTTGGCATGTGGGTTTTTAAAAACGAAGTAAGATACGGGTTTATGCCTTCAAGGCCTTGCCAAAAGGAAAAACAAAGGCAGACAAAATGTTGCTTAGCAACAATTAGACAATGGGCAGCAAAAGACAGCGAATGGGAAAGAAAGCTGAGTGCGGAGTTCATTATGGCCACCCTAGTCCAGATGACCCTTGTGATCCAAGATCGAGACCGGCCTCAGAATAAGACCTGGCTCTTTGCATCCACTGGTCTTATCTTGACAAAGAAGAGCTGTAATCCCAAAGAAATAGGAACCTATTTGTAAGAGAAGTGTAAAAAAAAGTGAGAGAAGACGAGGGATGCCATGGAGGATAAGGTTTATTCATATTGGGCTTAGGTAGGAGCCACCATGAGGGATCTGGCTACACAGACATGACCAGAAGGGAGAGGCGAGCAGAGAGAGAGAGGGAGAAGGGTCCGAGAGAGAGGGCCAAGAGGCTGATGGCATGATGCGATGGACCTTAAGTATCTGGAGGTGGCCAGGGGGTGGCCAGGGGAGTAGCTGGTGCTGACTTGAGTCCGCAGGTAGCAAAGTGCTGTGTCCGCAGAGGTCCGTGGTGGGAAGAAACTGGGGGCAGGGCGGGGCTGCAGGCTGATTCCACTCTTTGCAGATTTTCAACTCTAACACTACTTGTGGACAACATGAGGCTCCTGGACACCAGTGCTTCCTGGTAAAATACTGACTGGCCTGTTTCTGGCACTGATCACGTTTCAAGCTAAACTCCACTGAACAGATGGGAAAACAGAGGCCTGGAGAAATGCAGCGATTCCCCAATGGTGTCACAATGGGTGGTCGCAGAGCCTGGGTGGGATGCTAGCTCTCAAGTCAGGTGGGCTCTTTGATCCAAGGCTACCTAGCACTTTTCCTACATCTGCCAAGAGCCTAAATCTTGGGTCAGATTATTGCCAGATAAGTAGGTTGCTGGTACTGAGATGCTTCTCATCAGTTGATCATGGAAAAATGCCATTCTTATTTAAGTCCCTCCCCCCAGCTTCAAAGCTGCTTGGAGGGGCTTTCCTGTGGCTCAGGGGTAAAGAATCCACCTGCCAATGCAGGAGACACAGGTTGAATCCCTTATATGAGAAGATCCCACATTTCACGGAACAACTAAGCCCATGCACCTACTGCAACTACTGAAGTCCGCCTGCCCTAGACCCCGTGCTCAACATCAAGAGAAGCCACCACAAAAAGAAGCCCATGCACTACAACTAGAGAAGTAGCCCTGCTCGCTGCAACTAGAGAAAACCCCACATAGCAATGAAGACCATCACAGACAAAAATAGATAAATAAATCCACAAGCCCCCTAATAAGTAGGCTGATATAGTGCAAGCATTCTGGGACTGCAGAACAGTTCAATGAAAATGAAAAGACCCCAAGTCTGATCCTTAAATTCACAGCCATGCTTTAGATCCAGAGTGGTTTGTCATAGCCAGCACACTCTTCTTCATCCTGAGACCATGATTCCTACGCTGCGATTGTTTTAAAGTGGACATGTAGCAAGCTATCAGGAGTCTTTACCCAACATTTTAGTCAGGAGACAGATCCTTATCTGCGCTGCAAACAGAATTAAACACTGCTGCAGATCGCAGACTGCAAACTACATGGGTCGCCTAGGGATAGGTCAAACACTGCTTCTGACTGATCCGCAGGTAGCAAAGTGCTGTGTCCGCAGAGGTCCGTGGTGGGAAGAAACTGGGGGCAGGGCGGGGCTGCAGGCTGATTCCACTCTTTGCAGATTTTCAACTCTAACACTACTTGTGGACAACATGAGGCTCCTGGACACCAGTGCTTCCTGGTAAAATACTGACTGGCCTGTTTCTGGCACTGATCACGTTTCAAGCTAAACTCCACTGAACAGATGGGAAAACAGAGGCCTGGAGAAATGCAGCGATTCCCCAATGGTGTCACAATGGGTGGTCGCAGAGCCTGGGTGGGATGCTAGCTCTCAAGTCAGGTGGGCTCTTTGATCCAAGGCTACCTAGCACTTTTCCTACATCTGCCAAGAGCCTAAATCTTGGGTCAGATTATTGCCAGATAAGTAGGTTGCTGGTACTGAGATGCTTCTCATCAGTTGATCATGGAAAAATGCCATTCTTATTTAAGTCCCTCCCCCCAGCTTCAAAGCTGCTTGGAGGGGCTTTCCTGTGGCTCAGGGGTAAAGAATCCACCTGCCAATGCAGGAGACACAGGTTGAATCCCTTATATGAGAAGATCCCACATTTCACGGAACAACTAAGCCCATGCACCTACTGCAACTACTGAAGTCCGCCTGCCCTAGACCCCGTGCTCAACATCAAGAGAAGCCACCACAAAAAGAAGCCCATGCACTACAACTAGAGAAGTAGCCCTGCTCGCTGCAACTAGAGAAAACCCCACATAGCAATGAAGACCATCACAGACAAAAATAGATAAATAAATCCACAAGCCCCCTAATAAGTAGGCTGATATAGTGCAAGCATTCTGGGACTGCAGAACAGTTCAATGAAAATGAAAAGACCCCAAGTCTGATCCTTAAATTCACAGCCATGCTTTAGATCCAGAGTGGTTTGTCATAGCCAGCACACTCTTCTTCATCCTGAGACCATGATTCCTACGCTGCGATTGTTTTAAAGTGGACATGTAGCAAGCTATCAGGAGTCTTTACCCAACATTTTAGTCAGGAGACAGATCCTTATCTGCGCTGCAAACAGAATTCAAACACTGCTGCAGATCGCAGACTGCAAACTACATGGGTCGTCCTAGGGATAGGTCAAAAGCTAAAACTGCATTAAGTCAAAGGGTCCAAGGTGTTCATCTTCCTCATTCATGTGGTCCTAAATTAAAGTTAGAGAGAGCTTGGGCAGACAGCAGAGAAGTAATAACCTAGCCCATTCTCATTTAGAGACAGCAGGTGACAGGGCCACAGCTTGAAGGAACCCTTGTGCTTTGTGTGGGGAAGGGTCTGCTAGGCAGAGGGGAAGACAAAGTGCTGGGTCCACACTTTTTGCAAGACCATTCTTGCCTGTCTCTGACACTCCCAAGTCATGTGATACTGGGCCAGGTCCTCCAACCTTGTCAGTCCCAAAGGCATCAGGCATAAAACAGATCACCCTGGGCTGAGGAGGCGTGGCAAAGCTCAAGGAGAGCATGTGCATCAAGTATCATCATCGCCTTTGCCCCAACAAACTCCTAGATGACTTTTGTACTTTCGTACACCTAGTGGGCCTCTATTCGCATATAAACAGCTACCATGTCGACAACAAATTACTCTCAACGTGTTCCTTAAAGAGTTTAGCTGTGAACTGTCATTGACCTCCTTGAGAATGTTGGTCTCTTTCCTCCCTAGAGTGTAAATGGCTAGTACATAGGAGGCATCCAATAAATGTTTCTGGAATGAGTAATAATCACTTCAAGAAGGCACATTTAACTGACCATGGGCAAATTACTCAGTTTCTCAGGGCCTCCATTTCCTCATCTGCATAATGGGAACACCAAAACATATACCTCATAGGAAGCTTATACAGATTAAAACAGAGAATCCACAGGAAGTGCCCTGCATAAAGTAACTGCTCTATTAATGTTAACATGACATGTGTGCTCAGTCATGTCTGACTCTTTGTGATCCCATGGACTATAGCCTGCCAGGCTCCTCTGTCAGTGGAATTCTCCAGGCAAGAATACTGAAGTGGGTTGCCATTTCCTTCTCCAGGGGATCTTTCTGACCCAACATTTTAGTCAGGAGACAGATCCTTATCTGCGCTGCAAACAGAATTCAAACACTGCTGCAGATCGCAGACTGCAAACTACATGGGTCGTCCTAGGGATAGGTCAAAAGCTAAAACTGCATTAAGTCAAAGGGTCCAAGGTGTTCATCTTCCTCATTCATGTGGTCCTAAATTAAAGTTAGAGAGAGCTTGGGCAGACAGCAGAGAAGTAATAACCTAGCCCATTCTCATTTAGAGACAGCAGGTGACAGGGCCACAGCTTGAAGGAACCCTTGTGCTTTGTGTGGGGAAGGGTCTGCTAGGCAGAGGGGAAGACAAAGTGCTGGGTCCACACTTTTTGCAAGACCATTCTTGCCTGTCTCTGACACTCCCAAGTCATGTGATACTGGGCCAGGTCCTCCAACCTTGTCAGTCCCAAAGGCATCAGGCATAAAACAGATCACCCTGGGCTGAGGAGGCGTGGCAAAGCTCAAGGAGAGCATGTGCATCAAGTATCATCATCGCCTTTGCCCCAACAAACTCCTAGATGACTTTTGTACTTTCGTACACCTAGTGGGCCTCTATTCGCATATAAACAGCTACCATGTCGACAACAAATTACTCTCAACGTGTTCCTTAAAGAGTTTAGCTGTGAACTGTCATTGACCTCCTTGAGAATGTTGGTCTCTTTCCTCCCTAGAGTGTAAATGGCTAGTACATAGGAGGCATCCAATAAATGTTTCTGGAATGAGTAATAATCACTTCAAGAAGGCACATTTAACTGACCATGGGCAAATTACTCAGTTTCTCAGGGCCTCCATTTCCTCATCTGCATAATGGGAACACCAAAACATATACCTCATAGGAAGCTTATACAGATTAAAACAGAGAATCCACAGGAAGTGCCCTGCATAAAGTAACTGCTCTATTAATGTTAACATGACATGTGTGCTCAGTCATGTCTGACTCTTTGTGATCCCATGGACTATAGCCTGCCAGGCTCCTCTGTCAGTGGAATTCTCCAGGCAAGAATACTGAAGTGGGTTGCCATTTCCTTCTCCAGGGGATCTTTCTGACCCAGTGGATCAAATCCATGTCTCTTGTGTCTCCTGCGTTGGCAGGCAGAGTCTTTACTAACACACCACCTGGGAAGCTTCTATTAATGTTGGTTACTGTTATTTATAATGTAGATCTATTTCTCCAGGACACTTTAAGACTCTCAAAAGCCCGGGGGGATGGTATTCAACTCATCCCACCTCCCTTCACCACCAAGGCCAAGAGATGGAACACAGTAGGTCCTCAATGCTTGACTCATATTCGTAAAACACTAGCATAGTGGATTACTGTGTTTGAAAGCAACTTGACTGGGAGAGAAAGAGGAAACAGAGGGGACAAGGGAGAGGCTGATCTGGAGCATGTACACTTTCAGCCTGACCTCTGAGGTCTTCCCCAGTGCCTATGAACCACCAAACAGTATCAGAACACTTCCCTTCTCCTCACCTTTCCCAGCCCAAACTCCTCCCCACCTTGAACTGTGAGTTCCCATTCAAACAGCTTTTCTTCTGAAACTAAAGGCTTAAGTACAAGGCTAAAAACCTCTCATACCTTGGGGACACTGATAGGATAGCATCTACAGAAGAAAGTGAGGCCAAGATCAGCCTCTTGACCTAAATGGAGAAGATCCAACTTTGAGGGCAAGAACTGGACCATTGCCCAGATCTGAAAAAAACAGATGACACAATAAATATCGCCACCATCACCAAAGCCTATCTTCTTTCCCAGAATCCCCCCAGTTATTTCTACTCCAGCAGTGCTGGAAGCTAAACTTAAAACAGTAGACCTTCTAGGATGGAACTGGACAATGGTTTTGTTAGTTTTCACTGTCTCTTTGTAGAAGATGCTGGTGTATTTAGGACACAGCGTCTTCTACCGGGGAAGGGATGGGTGAGAATGAAAAGGAAAAGACAATATGGAGAAAGGAAATCACTGACCACAAAGTTTCTATTCCCGGTTTCAATCTGATGTTTGCCTTCCCTCCTCTTTTCAGATTAAAGGCAAAGCAACACACATCAAGAAGAAAAGAGATTCTGCTTTACCTTCCACTAACACTGACACTTTAAAATGCTACCCCATGAACAAAAGGACTAAAGTAACTGAATGATTCTACACCTCAGCTCTTCTCATCACTTAGAGGACAAGGACAGGGTCAAAAATTCATTCAGATAATGAAAAAACCTTGGCTTCTGTGAAACAGAAGCACAGCCAATCTCCTCTTCCGAAGACAACGTCAGGGGCAAGAGATACACGCAAAGGCATTGCAAAGAAAGCACTTTACTTAAAAATGTACTTTAACTTACAGAAAGAAGCAGAAGTGTTCAACAGTTTAACTCTTCAACATCTACCATGAGAAAATGACAGCTACCAGTCACTTGAGCAAGCCTCATGTACCCAAGTCCTCAGATTGGCTCTTCTGCCATATTACCATCAAGCCTGTATCTTTAAGAGGAAGGAATTCTTTTCCCTCCATTTCATAAGAGAGGAAATAAGCTCAGAAATTTAAATCATCTATTAAGGTCACTCAGCTTGTTTAGGAGAACAGGCTAAGTCACTTCAGTTGTGCCTGACTCTTTTCGATCCTATGGACTGTTAGCCCACACTCCTCTGTCTATGGGCATTCTCCAGGCAAGAATACTGGAGTGGGTTGCTGTGCTCTCCTCCCAGGTGCACAGGGCAACACTGGGCCTCAAATCTAGGCCCACAGGGTCCATGTGTACACCTCTACCCACCAAAGCATTTAAAGACAGAAAGAGGAACCATATATAATTATTCTTATATCATTGTTCACATATAGCTCCTGTCCCTTCTGTTACCACTGATAAGGATCGGGCTCTGTAGTGAGAACTGCGAATGAAAAGACAGGAGTAACGAAGGCTTTCCCAGTCCGTCAGTATTCAGTTCAGAGCACACATTTAATCGTCACAATAACCTCATAAGGGAGGGACTAAAACCATCTCACATTTCACAGATGAGAAAACCAAGGTTCACAGAGGTTACTTAAGACATTTGTCTGGGGGTCACAGGGCTAAGAATGAGTAGATCTTGGATTTAAACCCAGGAAGCCTGTGGCTACAACCTGTGTTATTAACCACTAGGTTGCCAGATTTCAAGAGGAGCTCCCAGACTTAAAACCCCAAGGAAGCCAGTGCTAACCCAGACGGTTATAAGAAATGAGATTCTGCTTTACCTTCCACTAACACTGACACTTTAAAATGCTACCCCATGAACAAAAGGACTAAAGTAACTGAATGATTCTACACCTCAGCTCTTCTCATCACTTAGAGGACAAGGACAGGGTCAAAAATTCATTCAGATAATGAAAAAACCTTGGCTTCTGTGAAACAGAAGCACAGCCAATCTCCTCTTCCAAGACAACGTCAGGGCAAGAGATACACGCAAAGGCATTGCAAAGAAAGCACTTTACTTAAAAATGTACTTTAACTTACAGAAAGAAGCAGAAGTGTTCAACAGTTTAACTCTTCAACATCTACCATGAGAAAATGACAGCTACCAGTCACTTGAGCAAGCCTCATGTACCCAAGTCCTCAGATTGGCTCTTCTGCCATATTACCATCAAGCCTGTATCTTTAAGAGGAAGGAATTCTTTTCCCTCCATTTCATAAGAGAGGAAATAAGCTCAGAAATTTAAATCATCTATTAAGGTCACTCAGCTTGTTTAGGAGAACAGGCTAAGTCACTTCAGTTGTGCCTGACTCTTTTCGATCCTATGGACTGTTAGCCCACACTCCTCTGTCTATGGGCATTCTCCAGGCAAGAATACTGGAGTGGGTTGCTGTGCTCTCCTCCCAGGTGCACAGGGCAACACTGGGCCTCAAATCTAGGCCCACAGGGTCCATGTGTACACCTCTACCCACCAAAGCATTTAAAGACAGAAAGAGGAACCATATATAATTATTCTTATATCATTGTTCACATATAGCTCCTGTCCCTTCTGTTACCACTGATAAGGATCGGGCTCTGTAGTGAGAACTGCGAATGAAAAGACAGGAGTAACGAAGGCTTTCCCAGTCCGTCAGTATTCAGTTCAGAGCACACATTTAATCGTCACAATAACCTCATAAGGGAGGGACTAAAACCATCTCACATTTCACAGATGAGAAAACCAAGGTTCACAGAGGTTACTTAAGACATTTGTCTGGGGGTCACAGGGCTAAGAATGAGTAGATCTTGGATTTAAACCCAGGAAGCCTGTGGCTACAACCTGTGTTATTAACCACTAGGTTGCCAGATTTCAAGAGGAGCTCCCAGACTTAAAACCCCAAGGTCAGAAGTCACAGAGAGTAGTACATAAAGCAGCCTTTTCCTTCAGAACAGGTTATGATGGTTCTCAATCTAGGAAGTAACTTGGCAAGGAAACAATGGAAGCAAGGGCAAACCCAAATGACTAAGTGTAGCTGGGCTGATGGCTTGGGTAAAGACCCCATCACCCTACCCGGCTGCCTGCTGGCATCTCACTTTTCCGTAGATGTTTGGTCAACTTCAGGGAACATGGGCACAGCAAGGACAGGGACGAGAAATGCCTCCCCATCACCCAACTGCCCTGGGCACCATTTCTAAACAGCAGAATGACTTCAACTTCCAAACAGATTTCTATTTGGAAAGGCAGTAATCCCTTTCAAAAGAAACACCTTTCCCTTCATTTCAGAGAGAAATGTTTCAATGTTTCAAATGTTTCATTCCGATCCTGCTTTTTGGAAAACCTCCCCTGAGTTCCAGAGTGCAGGAGACCTTCCTGGTACTGCAGCAGCTGTGACTGGAGATGGGTTGGGGCCCCTCACCTGGGTGCAGAGGATCTCTAGCTCACCAGGAGGAATTCAGGCAGCCCTGACCTACATTCACAAAGCCCGCAGCACGGCATGTTTTGCGCCAGATTTCCCACAAGTACAAAGCACCTCACAACCCAGAAACCTTTATTTCTAATTGATGGGGGAAGACAGTCAACAAATCAAGTTATCATTAGGTCACCACCAAGGTGGTGGTGACTAAGCCAGGCCATAAACAGGTATGGTTCTTTCCAAGTGGCCTCTGTTTTATCCCCCTGCCCAAAATCCCTTTCAATCAGCCACCAGATCCACACCTAAAGCTTTTGCCCTAGTCCAAGAAAACATATCTTTCTTCTGATTGCCCCTGGCTATGGTCTTGTTTATTTCAGTGTTTCAAACTTGTATTCAGATAGATAGCCACTGGTTAACTATGAACAGCCTGTTAACATCTTTCTCAGCTTTCTTTCCCAGCTCCCAGAGCCTGGCTGTAGGATAGGATACGAGCTCACATTGGACCCAAGCAATAAGCTCCAGATTCCTCCACATGGTCCCAGTTACAAAAGCACCATGTGGACCAGCTCTCGGCTACATAATAAAGCCGCACGTTTATGACTCAGGCCCTAAGAGTGGTGGTTTGTAACCTAGGCTGCAGAGGAGACTCGACTCGGGAGCTTTCAAAATACCTCGAACAGCCTATCCGATGAGACTCTCTGGAGGTGAAACTCACACGTGGGTGTTTTTTTTTTTTTTCCCAACGTCCTCCCAGGGTGATTTCTCAGCCCAGGTTGAGAACTCCAGCTCCTACTCCATTCCCAGAGGAGCTACTAAACCTCCCCTCTTGAGGGTTTCAATCCCCTCCTGGGGAGAACAGACCTATCCATCAGCTAGAAATGCTGGCAGAGCTCTCAGCACAGTATCTGGCACCAAGTCCCTCATGCTTGGCTCTTTAAAAGACAAACTGCAACACATTACATAATTCAAAAGGAAGGGCTTAACTCTATGATTGAGTGACGGGATTATGATCATTGGATCAAATCTTTCTGCTACATTCAAGATTCAGTTTTGGAAGATGACACGGAGCAGGAACTGAGAAGAAAAAGGCAGCAGAGGCAACTGGGACCTCAGGCTCCTGTCACACGAGGCTTATGCCCGTAAACATATTTTTTAACAGACTCCCACCAGCCCCCTCCCCTAGGTGAAAGTATGCTCCTGGAAACCTCATGCCAGCGGGATGCAACTCAACCTTGAATATCTTCCAAATGGTTTCTCTTCATCTGAACGTCTGCCTCCTGTTTTATCCTAATTTCTATAGCTTTTATTCAAAAACCTCCAACAGTTTTTAAAGCTTCTAACAAGAAGAAGTTATAAGATACAATCTGCAAGCAGCAAGGTTTAAACTCTCTGGGGCAGAGGGTATCAGTCTAATACCTAACCCTGGTTGGAAATAAAAAATCGCACAGGAAGCCCTAAAAATGCCAGTGCCCAGGCCCCAACCTTGAGAGATTCTTTTAATTATTCTGGAGTAGGGCTCTGGGCAACCAGATCACTTAAAATCTCTCCTAGATAATTCTACTACACAGGCAGAGCAGAGAACCACTAACCACCACAACAGCAAAAAAAAAAAAAAAAAAGAAGAAGAAGAAAGAAAGAAAAAAGGAAAAAACCCAACAAAATGCTGCTCATTTTAAGACACCAACTATATTTTAGACACCTCCTGGAATGAACTAAGCTACCTTCCAAGGAAGATATCAAATGTGAGAGGCCCAGAAAGAAAGCCAACACTGCCCGGCTACCAGCAGGAGGCCACCAATGCTTTTCAACTCAGAAGAAACAGAAAAACTTCTCACCCCAAGGCAAGTGATATAAGGGTATCAAAGCTCCAAAAGAAACAGAAAGATCTGCTGAAATATCACATGTTCCACGTGTTTCCCAAGCCATAATTCTACTTGTATGAACACAATATAAGGCTTTAACTGAATTTGTGCTTACCAACATTTATTCAAGGGGAAAAAAGGAAGGTCCTAATACAAGCCTTCCCCATCTTAACATTGAGCTTATGCATGAATTTTCAAGAGTCCAGAAAAGTTTCAAACTGGCATCATACGTCTTAAAAATAAGTAAGCAAACAAATCTATGACTGGTTAAAAAAACAACAAAACCTAGATCTACACACAGCCACACACTTTAAGAACTTTCAAATGAGGAAAGGGACCCACTCTGGGAAGGTCATCAACTTACCTCTGAATTTCTTAGGTGGATTGTTAAGGTCCCCAGTTTCTGGCTGTACAACACAACGATCATCAACCAGGCTGCAAAGAGAAGACAGACAAATGTTGTACCAAGCCAAGTCTAAGAAAATAAAACCCTAACCTCTAGGCAAAAATAAAATACACAGGGCTGTTCCTGCGCAAACCTTAGGCTGCCCTAGTCTCCTGCCAGGGAGCCGCTGACACTAGAGGTTCCCATGCAGGAAGCAAAACCTCCTCCAAGAGCCCAAGATCGTGCTTCTGCGATGGACACATTAAGCTTCCATTTTCCATGGCTCTTTTCACTTAATTGCATCCAGGAGAGAGTAGGGCATGTGTGTAACAGTGCACACGTGCTCAGTCATTTTCGACTTTCTGGGACCCTATGGACTGTAGCCCATCAGACTCATCTGTCCGTGGGATTTCCAAGGCAAGAATACTGCAGCAGATTGCTATTTCCTTCTCCAGGGGAATTTTCCCAAATCTGGGATCGAACCTGCAGCTCTAGCACTGGCAAGCATATCCTTTACCACTGAGCCTCCTGGGAAGTCCCAATGTGAGCACAACATGTACTAAAGCTCAGGTCGGGCTCATAGCAAGGGGTCCATGCACTCAACCAATGGTAGCTGAGGGACCCAGGCCACGCCAAGCATTGAGCTACGCTCTGGGATATGAGCAAGCATAGGAGTCAGTTCCCTGCCCTTAGATCCTGCAGGAGCCGGAAAGACAAAACTGACAAGGAGACTATAACCCAAAGGTTTTAGAGAAGAGAACAAAATAGAGTCAGAAACTAACTGTGCCTGAGGCTATGTGAGAAGCTGCCTGTCGAAGAGGTCAAACTGAATTTGTGCTTACCAACATTTATTCAAGGGGAAAAAAGGAAGGTCCTAATACAAGCCTTCCCCATCTTAACATTGAGCTTATGCATGAATTTTCAAGAGTCCAGAAAAGTTTCAAACTGGCATCATACGTCTTAAAAATAAGTAAGCAAACAAATCTATGACTGGTTAAAAAAACAACAAAACCTAGATCTACACACAGCCACACACTTTAAGAACTTTCAAATGAGGAAAGGGACCCACTCTGGGAAGGTCATCAACTTACCTCTGAATTTCTTAGGTGGATTGTTAAGGTCCCCAGTTTCTGGCTGTACAACACAACGATCATCAACCAGGCTGCAAAGAGAAGACAGACAAATGTTGTACCAAGCCAAGTCTAAGAAAATAAAACCCTAACCTCTAGGCAAAAATAAAATACACAGGGCTGTTCCTGCGCAAACCTTAGGCTGCCCTAGTCTCCTGCCAGGGAGCCGCTGACACTAGAGGTTCCCATGCAGGAAGCAAAACCTCCTCCAAGAGCCCAAGATCGTGCTTCTGCGATGGACACATTAAGCTTCCATTTTCCATGGCTCTTTTCACTTAATTGCATCCAGGAGAGAGTAGGGCATGTGTGTAACAGTGCACACGTGCTCAGTCATTTTCGACTTTCTGGGACCCTATGGACTGTAGCCCATCAGACTCATCTGTCCGTGGGATTTCCAAGGCAAGAATACTGCAGCAGATTGCTATTTCCTTCTCCAGGGGAATTTTCCCAAATCTGGGATCGAACCTGCAGCTCTAGCACTGGCAAGCATATCCTTTACCACTGAGCCTCCTGGGAAGTCCCAATGTGAGCACAACATGTACTAAAGCTCAGGTCGGGCTCATAGCAAGGGGTCCATGCACTCAACCAATGGTAGCTGAGGGACCCAGGCCACGCCAAGCATTGAGCTACGCTCTGGGATATGAGCAAGCATAGGAGTCAGTTCCCTGCCCTTAGATCCTGCAGGAGCCGGAAAGACAAAACTGACAAGGAGACTATAACCCAAAGGTTTTAGAGAAGAGAACAAAATAGAGTCAGAAACTAACTGTGCCTGAGGCTATGTGAGAAGCTGCCTGTCGAAGAGGTCAAACTGAAATGACTGCAGACTGAAATAGAGGTGGGGGATGAAGAAAGCGGGGAGCATTTTTCAAAGGGAAGGGACCCCAAGCACAAAAGCAGGGGAGGAAGAGAGAACTCTGAAGCTTCAAAAGCAACAACTGCGGAAAGTGCTAAAAATTACAGATAAATAACCAGCTTCACATTATATATAAAGATCCCACACTTCAAGTCCCAATTGATCAATCTGACTTGTACAATTCTTTTAGAACTGATCTGTAAAAAAAAGGAAGAAAAAAATTTTTTTTTTGTTTGAACAGATGAGGGAAAATTGAAGTTCTGAGGAGTTTACCTGACTTTTCGAAGTTCCTGAAACTGGTATTGGTACCAGTGGCTCCTTTTCCAAGTGACCACAAAGCTTGCTCTCAATTAATATGGTTTTCCAGGGGGTTTTCCATTAATCTATGTTTTATCCCAAAGGCAAGGAATTAAATACCCAGTTAATACTAACACTTAATTCTCCTTCCAAAATCCTGTGACACATCCTAAAGTCCCACACATCCTTCAAGATCCTAAATTAGAGCCCCCATCTTCTCATGAAGGCGCCAAGTCTTTCTTGTCCCTGGCCCTCTTTGCCGTGCCTCTGTCCCCCACCCAATGCCCCATTTCACTGGGAAAAGCCTATAGACTACAAGACCTCTGAGGGCAGAGAGCTGCCTGTTTTGTGACCCAGAAGGCTCCATACGCCACCCAGGACCAACGCACTTTCTGCCCAGGCTGGGTGCTCAGGATCTATTTAGTGGATGAATCAAAGCGTCCAAAACAGCCTTCGAGCAATTTGCCTCCTTCAACTCTAAGACAGCAGCTCTCTTCATCAACAAGAGAGAGAGCCTACTCACGGCCTCAACTTTTATCCAAAACTCAAGCGCAAAAAAGGGTATCCATAAACCCCTGCCAATTGTGAGCTCCTCTGAGTAAAAATAAGGAAACGCCACCAGATCTAATACAACATGTGTATGCAGAATCTGGAACTAGGGCGTGGGGCGTGTGCCTTGGAATCCAACGTAGGGCTTGGTTAATCCATCATCAAGTTCTCAAACAAGGAAGAAGGGGTAGGAGAAGGGGCCCCAGTCTAAGCCAGAAGAAAATGAACTATACACGGCCCTCAGCCACCTGCTTGCAAGCCCGACACTGTCTTGCTTCACTCCTCCTGGTCTCAGTTGCCTCATCTGTAAAATCAAAGAGTTGGTCTCAAGGATTCTCAAGTAGGGAAATGTTCATGAGACTTTTTTGCTTCTTAAACATATTGATACCAACGGCCCATGCTCCCCAGGCCTACTAAGCCATGTTCCAGTATGGGACCCAAGCACCTCCATTTTTCACAAGTTTCACATGAGATTCAGAAGCTCTTCTCTGACAGTGCATGCCCCACACTTGGGCTTTTCAAGGCCCTAGTTGAGTTTAAAGTTGAGTTAGTCAATAAAGCCACTTGGAGGTAACTGCCATCTGTATAAATGGAACTGGGTTACATAAATAGCATTGGATGCTGACTCCACAAAAATTGGCAGTCCCTCACCATCACCCACAAGCAGCGCTCCATAAATGTAAAAAATATGAGAAAGAAAAAGAGGTCAAAGTTTATGTTCCAAATCTGTTTGTATGCCAGTTCTCCTCAAATATGTGCAGGTAACCAAAGGAATAAAATATTCCTCTAAAGCAAGGACTAGAGCCCAAAATTTACCCCCAGAAGGGTCATTCTCATGTTAAAGGGGAGGACCTTAACAATTTGTTCACAACACTTAAGGAAAACTCTTATAAAGCTCTTATTTAGCTCTGTCCCTGATAGGAAATCTAAGAACAGATGCTCTGGAAGGAAAGGAGGTACTAAGATTTCAGGAGTTGGCATAGTGGACTCAGTAAGTGGCAGGAAGTGAGCCCGAGGACCTGGAAAGGCAGTAGCACCACCATTAAAAGAAATGAGGGCCACAGACCAGAGACAGGGACTGAGGTGGGACTGAGGTTTAACAAGGCATTCCGATGAGAGCTGTGGGCAGTGAGGAGGGCAGTGAGCAAGTTTAGGCAGAGAGGGGTGGTCAGTCAAGCTGGGAAGGCCAAGTTGGCCCCACCAAGGTCAACCGTTAGCAGAGCTGGTCTTGGAGTCCTCCGTCTTCACAGCTGTGAAACCCTGGGCATGGGATTTCACCTCTCTGATGCTCAGAGATTTTGTCCCCATAAATAACCAAAATGCAAGTGCTCATGGTATAAAGCCGTGTGGGAACTGAAGAGATGCTGTAGGTGCAATATGTAGCACTAAGCTATAACCACTGATAGCATTCGTACAAGTAGTTACAACTGGTAATCATTATTGGTGCTGTTATTGCTGAAAAATAACAGGATGCAAGATTCAACTAGAGAGAGAAAAAGTAACAAGTCGGCCAAGAATTAAAAAAAAAAAAAAAAAAAGACAATAGAGAGGCAGCAGCAGCAGGACTCTTTGCCAAAAGATGAAGATAAATTGTGCAGGGTGGGTCTTCAGTGTAAAGGTGTTTTAAAAAAGGTAAGGCTTGAGGGAAAAAAAAAAGTCACTTGATTTGGTGATCAGGTAGTCATGGGTCACTCATTTTCACTGGATGACTTTTGAAAATAAAATCTTTACCCAGAGAGATGCAGCAGAGCTATAGAATTCTTGACCTGAAATGGCTTGTCCCTTGAGACTGGACTAAGTGAATGAGAGCCTGGGAATACACTCATGTTGCACAAATACCAGAGAACCAGCATACATATGTTAACTAAGAAGCCTGATTAGAAGGACGGTTCTGGTTGCGGTTGAGAATGAGGTTCTTGGAGAAGCTGCTGCCTTCCTCTCCCTTCCATGTGAGACCAGCTCTTCTTGCCAAATGCGACAGTGCCACCCACCACTCCTTCCACGCAAAGACATTACAGATCATGCCTGACTCTTCCAGAATTAACCATCTTCACTCCTCATTCTGCTTGGGTCTGCCCTTGGGGCTAATTCACCTCTCATTTCCTCTTCCACACTATAGGTGGAGGGGAAGAAGGCAGAAGACAATCCAATGAATATCTTAGGGAATGTATTCATACCTTTAAGAGCTGAGAGGGAAAAAAAAATTAAGAAAGCACAGAACACCAGAAATCTGATTTAAAGAACGTGGTGCCATTTGTAACTTTCAGAGGAGGGCAGTGAGCAAGTTTAGGCAGAGAGGGGTGGTCAGTCAAGCTGGGAAGGCCAAGTTGGCCCCACCAAGGTCAACCGTTAGCAGAGCTGGTCTTGGAGTCCTCCGTCTTCACAGCTGTGAAACCCTGGGCATGGGATTTCACCTCTCTGATGCTCAGAGATTTTGTCCCCATAAATAACCAAAATGCAAGTGCTCATGGTATAAAGCCGTGTGGGAACTGAAGAGATGCTGTAGGTGCAATATGTAGCACTAAGCTATAACCACTGATAGCATTCGTACAAGTAGTTACAACTGGTAATCATTATTGGTGCTGTTATTGCTGAAAAATAACAGGATGCAAGATTCAACTAGAGAGAGAAAAAGTAACAAGTCGGCCAAGAATTAAAAAAAAAAAAAAAAAAAGACAATAGAGAGGCAGCAGCAGCAGGACTCTTTGCCAAAAGATGAAGATAAATTGTGCAGGGTGGGTCTTCAGTGTAAAGGTGTTTTAAAAAAGGTAAGGCTTGAGGGAAAAAAAAAAGTCACTTGATTTGGTGATCAGGTAGTCATGGGTCACTCATTTTCACTGGATGACTTTTGAAAATAAAATCTTTACCCAGAGAGATGCAGCAGAGCTATAGAATTCTTGACCTGAAATGGCTTGTCCCTTGAGACTGGACTAAGTGAATGAGAGCCTGGGAATACACTCATGTTGCACAAATACCAGAGAACCAGCATACATATGTTAACTAAGAAGCCTGATTAGAAGGACGGTTCTGGTTGCGGTTGAGAATGAGGTTCTTGGAGAAGCTGCTGCCTTCCTCTCCCTTCCATGTGAGACCAGCTCTTCTTGCCAAATGCGACAGTGCCACCCACCACTCCTTCCACGCAAAGACATTACAGATCATGCCTGACTCTTCCAGAATTAACCATCTTCACTCCTCATTCTGCTTGGGTCTGCCCTTGGGGCTAATTCACCTCTCATTTCCTCTTCCACACTATAGGTGGAGGGGAAGAAGGCAGAAGACAATCCAATGAATATCTTAGGGAATGTATTCATACCTTTAAGAGCTGAGAGGGAAAAAAAAATTAAGAAAGCACAGAACACCAGAAATCTGATTTAAAGAACGTGGTGCCATTTGTAACTTTCAGAGGCACACAGCAATTTGAAGAGGGAAAAGTTCTGCTTCAGAGAAGAGAGATAAACATCAGAGCAGTTCTGGTCTCTGCCTGTGCAACAAACAAGTCACCGTTTTAAAATAAGAGCTTTTACAAAGTGAAAGCACTTCCCCGGGGTCTGTAAATCCTAGCTTTAGCATTCATCCCATACACTTGGCACGTGTCCCTCTGGCACAGGAAAGAAGGGGAAATGACAATACGTTCTGAATTGATACAGTCCTAACTAATGAGATTTCACTTTTGCAGAACTGACAAGCAAAGGGTATTTTCGTGGGGGAGGTTCAACTTGGCTAACATGACATTTGATATTTGTGATTCCAACCTCCCCTGAAGAAGTCAAATAAAATGGGAACATTCATGTCCTAGAAAAACCCGAGTTTTGAAGCTGATGTTCTGATGTCTTCAACAAATCCTGCTACACAAGAGACCAGGTGCTCTTACCCCAAGGTGCTAATAAATCCATTTGTCGATCCTTCAGCATACAAAGAACAAATGTCTCCGATATGCAGGAAACTAGACATCTTGTCAGACATGTCTTTCCTGAGAATCCTACACAAAGGAAAATATGCAACATTATTAGAAGGAAAGAAATGCACAGAGGAGGGGGAAAAGTCACTGAGAATTGGCTTCGCTCAGTTTTGCAAAACGTCCTACTTAAAAGTCAAATTTAAATCAGTGTGACAGGCAGGCAACTTAGAGAGCCAAGCAGGACATATGCAGCCACATTTCCGCACCCCCCACCCCCAACTATTCTTTCATTTCGGGATATTCCAACCACAATAAGGGTTGGTTTGAACAAAACCATGACTGAATCCAATTCTCTGAGCTGAAGACCCT
The DNA here is from genome assembly GCA_022376925.1 of Tragulus kanchil. Classification (NCBI taxonomy): domain Eukaryota; kingdom Metazoa; phylum Chordata; class Mammalia; order Artiodactyla; family Tragulidae; genus Tragulus; species Tragulus kanchil. The sequence goes on from JAIOJX010000030.1 coordinate 175,879,474, forward strand.
CAACAATAAAATAGTGAATATAAAGGCGGCGGGGAAGTCCGCCAAGAACTCTGCAGTGATTAGGAGCTGGAAAGTCTGACTTAGGAAACATTAACATACTCAATCTGCCTCAGGGAACATTCAGGCAGAAGGAAACACCTGGTATAAAACTTGGGTCCAGCAGGGGCTGGGGCTGAGGTGGCAAAGCAACAGAATTAATAAGAGGAAACCTAGTAATGACTACCACTAAGCTCTGGAGGTCTTTTAAGAGAATTCAGCAACCTACACACTTTACCCAAACCCAACTCCATTGTATTTCCTTCTTATTCTTCACCAGGAAATCCTTGCAGAGGGAGAATGACTCTCAGCACCTGGTCCAAACCCTTCCCGATGCAACTAAGAGCGAGGCTGAGGTCCCTTAAGAACCTTGGTCAGGAACGCACTCAGCTAGGGAGGAGCAGTGCTACAACATGCCCATAAATTCAGGACATCTCTAAAAACTCCAGTAATCACCACACACACACACACACACACACACACACACAAATATCAACAAAAATACTGACATGATTCACAGAAATAGCTTTCATCGGGGTCATAAATATTGAGGACTGGGAGTAGTTGTAAAAAAAGAAAACCTAAAAGCTCAAAAGAAAAAAAAAAAACTAAAAGCGCAAGGACTTCCCTGGCAGTCCAGTGGCTAAGATTCTGCACTTCCGAGAATTCCCTGGTGGTCCAGTGGCTAAGACTCTGTGCTCCCAATGCAGGGGGCCCAGGTTCGATCCCTGGTCAGGGAACTAGAGCCCACATGCTACAACTGAGACCCAATGCAGCCAAATAAATATAAATAAAATATTAAAAAAAAAAGAAAGAAAGATTCTGCACTTCTACCAAGGGTTCGATGCCTTGTTGGGAACTAAGAGCCCACATACCATATAGTGCAGCCAAAAGGTCAGATGTATGGAGAGAGTAACATGGAAACTTACAGTATCATATGTAAAATAGATAGCCAATGGGAATTTGCTGTATGATTCCGGGAACTCAAACAGGGCCTCTGTAACAACCTGGAGGGATGGGATGGGAAGGGAGATGGGAGGAAAGTCAGGGAGACAGGGGACATTTGCATACCTATCACTGATTCATGTTGATGTTTGGCAGAAAAAAAAAAATTCTGCAAAGCAATCATCCTTCAATTAAAAATAATATTACAAATACAAATCAAGCTCAGTTCCATGGAAAGTGTGTGCTGGTGTGGAGTGCAGTGACTCATTCTTTCCTCAGGCACCTGATGCGTGGATGTTCAGGGTCACCTCGGTCTTGCCCAGACCTCTCCTCCAAATACAGATCCCCCTTCAATATCCTCGCCCATCTCTTTACTCCAGTTTCCCTGCCAGAAAGCCTTCACCCCGCAGAGCCACAAGAGCTGGAATAGCGTGGAAACATATTCTCTCCTGATACTGCTTTTTGGGTGCCTAGTTTTCTTTTCAGAAAAATTGTGCCTCAGTGATAGGTAGGAAACCTCAGGAAGCTTTTCTCCTCCCTTAGCAGCAGTGCCAGGTACTGAAAACAAACCATTAAAGAACCTCAGTTCACTGCTTGTGAGAAACTGCAAGGAAAACTCATTTACTCCTCGCCACAGCCAAGATGCTGCAACAGATAAAGAGCATTGCCTTGAATGTGAACTTATGTAGGGACAGAGAGAGCTACTGAGAACAAAATCTCAGATGAAACAGGCAGCATCTTTAGAACTCGGGGAAAGACAGACACCCAATGTGCAGAAAGTCACAGCTTGCCAAGTGCCACTCTCCAAAATCCAATCTATCATCCTGTCATTTCTTCCTAACTGCATGTTTTATACCTATAGGCAAACCAGTGTTTTAAAACAGCGGTCCTCAACCATTTTTTGGCACCAGGGATTGGTTTCATGCAAGGCAATTCTTCCACGGACCAAGGGAGGGGAGCAAGGCTAAAGAAAGAAGATTCGAAAAGGTTCGATGCCTTGTTGGGAACTAAGAGCCCACATACCATATAGTGCAGCCAAAAGGTCAGATGTATGGAGAGAGTAACATGGAAACTTACAGTATCATATGTAAAATAGATAGCCAATGGGAATTTGCTGTATGATTCCGGGAACTCAAACAGGGCCTCTGTAACAACCTGGAGGGATGGGATGGGAAGGGAGATGGGAGGAAAGTCAGGGAGACAGGGGACATTTGCATACCTATCACTGATTCATGTTGATGTTTGGCAGAAAAAAAAAAATTCTGCAAAGCAATCATCCTTCAATTAAAAATAATATTACAAATACAAATCAAGCTCAGTTCCATGGAAAGTGTGTGCTGGTGTGGAGTGCAGTGACTCATTCTTTCCTCAGGCACCTGATGCGTGGATGTTCAGGGTCACCTCGGTCTTGCCCAGACCTCTCCTCCAAATACAGATCCCCCTTCAATATCCTCGCCCATCTCTTTACTCCAGTTTCCCTGCCAGAAAGCCTTCACCCCGCAGAGCCACAAGAGCTGGAATAGCGTGGAAACATATTCTCTCCTGATACTGCTTTTTGGGTGCCTAGTTTTCTTTTCAGAAAAATTGTGCCTCAGTGATAGGTAGGAAACCTCAGGAAGCTTTTCTCCTCCCTTAGCAGCAGTGCCAGGTACTGAAAACAAACCATTAAAGAACCTCAGTTCACTGCTTGTGAGAAACTGCAAGGGAAAACTCATTTACTCCTCGCCACAGCCAAGATGCTGCAACAGATAAAGAGCATTGCCTTGAATGTGAACTTATGTAGGGACAGAGAGAGCTACTGAGAACAAAATCTCAGATGAAACAGGCAGCATCTTTAGAACTCGGGGAAAGACAGACACCCAATGTGCAGAAAGTCACAGCTTGCCAAGTGCCACTCTCCAAAATCCAATCTATCATCCTGTCATTTCTTCCTAACTGCATGTTTTATACCTATAGGCAAACCAGTGTTTTAAAACAGCGGTCCTCAACCATTTTTTGGCACCAGGGATTGGTTTCATGCAAGGCAATTCTTCCACGGACCAGGGAGGGGGGAGGAGGGAATGATTGGGGGAATGATTCAAGCGCATTACATATACTGCAAACTTCCTTTCTATTATTATTACATCAGTTTCACCTCAGATCATCCGGCAACAGATCTCGAAGGTCAGAGACCCCTGTTTTAAACAACATTCCAAAAAGGCGCCCAAAAGAAAACCACTAAGGGGCATTAATATTTCCCTTCTGTGCTTATATTTAAAAGCCTTATCATAAGAGGGTCAGGAAGTCAGTGACTTCTGGGACTGATTACTGGGAAACAAGTTTCTGTTTGAATTTTGAGTCAGACCAAATTTGTGTCTGCACACTCAGGCTTCCCAGAAGGACCCCAGGAAGTTGCTGAACACAGGCGAGAAGATACGTGCTCAAGAGGAGGGCAAGGGGCATGTCTATTGGGACTGAGTCTCTCCTGAGCCTCAGAAGCACCATCTGGCCCAAGTGCAGACCGAGCCGAGAAACAGCCGCATGCCTCGACTGTCATCACCACCCGGTCACCTTAGTAAAAGTTTCAGGTCCGAATGGGAAGAAATGGACACAATTCAGTGTCCTGGAATGGCAAAGCAGGACATACTCAGTGGTGCTCGCATTGATAATTGCAACAGAGGTCTGACGCCATGCTCACGCAGCACGGTTCTCCATTACCGCCATTTCTAACCATAATGGCTCACAGGTGGCAAGCACTATCACGCCCACCACTGGGCTGAGGGCTTTCCAAGTCTTCCCAAATCCTCAGGACCCCAGCACGAGGGAGGCAATACCATTATTCCCACTTTGCTTATCTGCAATATTATCAGGGAAACTGAGCTACCAAAAGGCTAAGATGCCCAAGTCATATCTAAGTAACAAGCAGGAAGACCAGAGTTAGAATCCTGGTCTACATGACTGGTAAACAGAGCTGTTTATCAATGGTGATTCCTGGAACACGGATTAATATGTTAAACCATTCTTATCCTTGGTGATAAGATTAAGGAGAACAGATTTTCATTTCTGTGCACAATTCTATTTGGTAATTTTTCTACTTTGGTTATTTCCTAGTTTTTCTATTGCTGCCACATAATACCTTGATAAGTTAGAGAAAAAAAATTAAGAATCTTTTTACTAGTCAACATTCTTATTAAATAAATAATAAGAACAAATAAACTCTGAATAAATAAACTTTGGGCATACTTTACATTTTTCCCTAAAAATGTGGACTAATACATCCACCAGTTAATGATTCTCAACTGAGCAATCTGCCAGGCATCCCAGTTTTTAAAAAGGGGGGGCTATGGGGGCAGATTCTTACCCAGGGTCTAAAACAATATCCCTCATAAAGGATCAGGTAGAGGCTCTCTGGTTGGCGGGGAACCTATGGAAGCTTCCCCTCACCTGTCATTAGTCATATGGAGGAAGGGGAGCAGGAGACGCGAAGAGGAGGGAGGAGAGGAAGAAGAGATTCTAGTGCAATCATCAGTGATGTCCTGGAAGTAAAACCCAAGGCAAGGAGAATCAACAGAACAGGCCTCTGGGGCCCAGAGAGGAGGAAGAAAGTCAGCCTGGGAGCCATCCTGTGGAAGACTTTCTGCTGTTCAGAAACAGGGTGGGAGAGCCTGCCTGTTGATCCGATCCTGAACTACTCATGCCTGCTAACTCCTTGTCACTGTACCCAGGGTCCCTGTGTCACCTACACAGTGGCTGGGGATCACCTAAGGGGAAAACAGAGCCGGTGCTACCTTGGAACTGAGCCGCAGGACTCTGGTACCTCGAACACTATATGACACCTAGGACTCACTGCTAACGAGCTCTGACTTGGCCACCAGATATCTATGAGAACAAGTCCAGGGACACAGCTCTAGCGCCAATCACCTCTCTTTTAAACTTTTGATGCAATATTATCAGAAACTGAGCTACCAAAAGGCTAAGATGCCCAAGTCATATCTAAGTAACAAGCAGGAAGACCAGAGTTAGAATCCTGGTCTACATGACTGGTAAACAGAGCTGTTTATCAATGGTGATTCCTGGAACACGGATTAATATGTTAAACCATTCTTATCCTTGGTGATAAGATTAAGGAGAACAGATTTTCATTTCTGTGCACAATTCTATTTGGTAATTTTTCTACTTTGGTTATTTCCTAGTTTTTCTATTGCTGCCACATAATACCTTGATAAGTTAGAGAAAAAAAATTAAGAATCTTTTTACTAGTCAACATTCTTATTAAATAAATAATAAGAACAAATAAACTCTGAATAAATAAACTTTGGGCATACTTTACATTTTTCCCTAAAAATGTGGACTAATACATCCACCAGTTAATGATTCTCAACTGAGCAATCTGCCAGGCATCCCAGTTTTTAAAAAGGGGGGGCTATGGGGGCAGATTCTTACCCAGGGTCTAAAACAATATCCCTCATAAAGGATCAGGTAGAGGCTCTCTGGTTGGCGGGGAACCTATGGAAGCTTCCCCTCACCTGTCATTAGTCATATGGAGGAAGGGGAGCAGGAGACGCGAAGAGGAGGGAGGAGAGGAAGAAGAGATTCTAGTGCAATCATCAGTGATGTCCTGGAAGTAAAACCCAAGGCAAGGAGAATCAACAGAACAGGCCTCTGGGGCCCAGAGAGGAGGAAGAAAGTCAGCCTGGGAGCCATCCTGTGGAAGACTTTCTGCTGTTCAGAAACAGGGTGGGAGAGCCTGCCTGTTGATCCGATCCTGAACTACTCATGCCTGCTAACTCCTTGTCACTGTACCCAGGGTCCCTGTGTCACCTACACAGTGGCTGGGGATCACCTAAGGGGAAAACAGAGCCGGTGCTACCTTGGAACTGAGCCGCAGGACTCTGGTACCTCGAACACTATATGACACCTAGGACTCACTGCTAACGAGCTCTGACTTGGCCACCAGATATCTATGAGAACAAGTCCAGGGACACAGCTCTAGCGCTCCAATCACCTCTCTATCCACTTGCTGTTATTTATGGTTGATTCTAGGGCTTCAAGGTTCTTTCAAAACTGTAACTGTAAGTGGCATAACTGAAACTTCTATAATACTGTAAATGAATTACACCTCAATTTAAAAAAATTTTTTTTTTCTCTATATGAAACTTTCCCTGTTCATTTTAAGATAAGTAAGTTCCGGGGATGTAATGTACAACGTGACAAGTGTGAATAACAATACTTATAGTAAGCATTCTATGCTCGCTTGAAAGTTGAGAGCAAAGATGTTACGTGTTCCCATCACAAGGAAAAAGAAAATTTGTAACTGTATGTGGTGACACATATTAACTAAACTTACTGTGGTAATCATTTTGTATTAGATGCATACATCAAGCCATTATGTGGTATACCTTAAACTTTCACAGTGTGGTATGTCAAATATCTCAAAAAAACTGGAAAAAAATAATAAATTTAAAAAAATTTAAACTCAGTTGAAGAAAAGGATCTGCTGCATAAAATGTCAGCTGGGCATCGTATAAATGAACTCTTGTGTGACCTATGACAACATATTTTACTTTAAGGGAGATAATTATCCTGCCTAATTCAGCCCTTGAGAAAAAGCTGAACAATGTAAAATTATACTCAACTCCCAACCACAGAGCATTCTGGACTTTCCAAATATACAAAATCATAGAATAAAGGTCGGAAGCAACCCTGTAAAGCCTATAATTCCATGTTTTACCCAATAATAGAACTCCTCCCCAACCCCGCCTCCACCATGTCACCTAGGGATGGTCTTAACTTCTGCTTGGACACCCAGCAATGAGGCCTATTCTAGGTTCAAACAGTCTGGCCAGCAAACACTCCTGCCCCTGCCCCTCCCACACAAGGACAACTACCTCCCAGAATTTCTGCTACTGATCTGTCTTCTGATGCTCAAAGACCTCTGAATATGTGGACACTCTCTAATTCTCCTTAAGACTTGGCTTCTGGTTGCAAAGCATCAGCACCCTCCCCTGTTCCTGACACTGCTTGCTTGGCCTCAAGAGCCAGGGTTCTAACCCGGCTCTGACTTGGCCACCAGATATCTATGAGAACAAGTCCAGGGACACAGCTCTAGCGCCCAATCACCTCTCTATCCACTTGCTGTTATTTATGGTTGATTCTAGGGCTTCAAGGTTCTTTCAAAACTGTAACTGTAAGTGGCATAACTGAAACTTCTATAATACTGTAAATGAATTACACCTCAATTTAAAAAAATTTTTTTTTTCTCTATATGAAACTTTCCCTGTTCATTTTAAGATAAGTAAGTTCCGGGGATGTAATGTACAACGTGACAAGTGTGAATAACAATACTTATAGTAAGCATTCTATGCTCGCTTGAAAGTTGAGAGCAAAGATGTTACGTGTTCCCATCACAAGGAAAAAGAAAATTTGTAACTGTATGTGGTGACACATATTAACTAAACTTACTGTGGTAATCATTTTGTATTAGATGCATACATCAAGCCATTATGTGGTATACCTTAAACTTTCACAGTGTGGTATGTCAAATATCTCAAAAAAACTGGAAAAAAATAATAAATTTAAAAAAATTTAAACTCAGTTGAAGAAAAGGATCTGCTGCATAAAAATGTCAGCTGGGCATCGTATAAATGAACTCTTGTGTGACCTATGACAACATATTTTACTTTAAGGGAGATAATTATCCTGCCTAATTCAGCCCTTGAGAAAAAGCTGAACAATGTAAAATTATACTCAACTCCCAACCACAGAGCATTCTGGACTTTCCAAATATACAAAATCATAGAATAAAGGTCGGAAGCAACCCTGTAAAGCCTATAATTCCATGTTTTACCCAATAATAGAACTCCTCCCCAACCCCGCCTCCACCATGTCACCTAGGGATGGTCTTAACTTCTGCTTGGACACCCAGCAATGAGGCCTATTCTAGGTTCAAACAGTCTGGCCAGCAAACACTCCTGCCCCTGCCCCTCCCACACAAGGACAACTACCTCCCAGAATTTCTGCTACTGATCTGTCTTCTGATGCTCAAAGACCTCTGAATATGTGGACACTCTCTAATTCTCCTTAAGACTTGGCTTCTGGTTGCAAAGCATCAGCACCCTCCCCTGTTCCTGACACTGCTTGCTTGGCCTCAAGAGCCAGGGTTCTAACCCGGCTCTGCCACTTCTTCCAGCTAGATCCATACCTTCCCTAAGCCTCACTTTTCCCATCTGTGAAAGGGGGACAGTAAGAGTGCTTCCTTCTGCAGGCGGCCATGAGGCTCAGTGACATTGTCTTTATAAAGCACCAGCCAATGTATTGGGGTGACCAAAAAGTTTGTTCAAAAAAACAAAAAAGTTTGTTCAAATTTTCCCGTAAGCTCTTACGGAGAAACCTGAGTAAATTTTTTGGCCAACCTAACACTTGCAAGCATGCTAAGTCACTTCAGTGATATCTGACTCTATGGGACCCTATGGACTGCAGTCTGCCAGGCTCCTCTGTTCATGGCATTCTCCAAGCAAGAATACTGGAGCGGGTTGCCCTCCTCCAGGGGATCTTCCTGACCCAGGGATCAAACCCTGTATCTCTCATGTCTCCTGCCTTGGCAGGTGGACTCTTTATGACTAGTGCCACCTGAGAAGCCTTTGGCAGGAAGTAAATTGTGCCATCTATGAAAACTATCAATATTCCTAGACCACCTCCACTCCCCGGCCCCGACCCGTTAATCCACCTCCTAAAACAGGGTTCTCCCAGAGAGGCTTGCCCAGGGTGGAGAAAGCCTCCCAGAGAGGCCTGCCCAGACGACACAGACTCCTGCCTGTGTCGTCTGGAGGCAGATGGAGCTGTGGCAGCTTTGCCGAAGCTCACATCGCCTGCTGGCCCAGCGTCAATTCACCGTCCCCTGAAACTGCTCCCTGAGTCAAGTGTAAAGAAAAGGGATTCTATCTGTAAGAAAGGTGGGAATAAAAACGCGCCAATTCAGGGACCTCCCTGGAGAAGAGAAACTGGAAGTGGTGGTCCTCCGAATCTGTGGCCTCCCAGTCTGTGCTGCTCTTGGCCTTTTTGGCACCTCCCTGGTCCTCTCATCCACTCTGTTGGCACCAGGGGCTTCTACACCACGAGGATCCACAAGTCTGTATCTCATCGCCAAGAGCTACTGGGGCTCAGCTCCTCAATGCCTACAGCATCTCAAAGAGGGCTCACCTGTTCGCCCAGTCCTCCTCTCCTCCTCCATGCTCCCATCACCTGCCTTCACAAAGTCTGGGCCACCTCCCGTGCTCCCTCTCTCCTTATGTCTGTCACAGGGCCTTTGCCCATTCTCTTCCCTCAGACCTAGAATACACTTGTCCCTATTCCACCCCTTGCCCTAACTAAAGCCCGCATCTGTCTGAGGTCTGTTTGGCACACCCTGCATTCCCATCACCAGGGCTGACCACCTGGTAGGTGCTTAGTAAATATGTCAAATATATGAAGGAAGAAGTTTAAATGAGCATCGAATCTGACTGATTTTTGACCTTTAATATATTTCTTGAATCCTCCAATTTTTTTAAAGTTCTCTTCCCCGACACCCAAATCTCAGGCAGAATTATTTCTCAATTAGACTTCATTCTGATACCTGGGGGTTTCTTGGCTTCATTTTTTAAAATTAACTTTTACTAGAGTATAGCTGGTTTATAATGCTGTTAGTTTCTACTGTACAGCAAAATGAATCAACCATACACGTACATATACCCCTCCCTTTTGGAGTTCCTTCCCATTCAGGTCATCTCAGGACATTAAGCAGATTTCCCTCTGGTATGAGAACTATGTTCTCATTAGTTATCTATTTTACATATAGCATCAAAAAATGTATATATGGCAATCCCAATCTCCCAATTCCTCCCATCCCACTTTTCCCCCACCTTGTTAGCCATATATTTGTGCTCTATGTCTGTGTCTCTACTTCTGCTTTGCAAATACAATTAGTCATAGTTATCCTGTTCATCGCTCTGGATCTGTCTTTCTCCCTCCATTATTCTACATGTTGAGCCAGCATGACCTTTAAGAAGCATAAAGTGGACCATGTATTCCTCTGCTTAAAACCTTCCCAAACCTCTTCAGGGCGTTCCATAATGTGGTCTACTCTATCTCTTTCTCTTCATCTCTCTGGACTCGCCCCACTGCCTTTCCCTTCAAGCCAGGGTGAACTTTTCCAGATTCCCCTGATATCCTGTACACTCTCCATTCCCCGGGCCTTAGCACATGCTGTTCCTGGTGCCTGACACTCCTCTCCCTACCCTCCCCCCAACTCCCAGTCACCTTTATGGTCCCAGATTGATGTCACTGTCCCCTGGAAGCCCCCTCTGACTTGCCAAATCTGGGTTATGTGTTGGCAACACACTTCTCTATACAGCACCCCAATTATACTATCTGGGCCCACTACCACTGTCTTAAAGTCACACGTTTGCTTGTTTACCTGTCTTTACCACTAGACTGTGAGCCCATGAGGGCAAGGACAACAGCAGATTTATTCTTCCTCCTGCCTCCCAGCCCCTACCATAATGCCTGGGACATGGCAAGCTGTCAAATTTGGGTTCAGTGTACTAGGGCGTCAACTTATCAGCTGCCCAAAAGAAACGACACTTTTTTTAAGGGACTGTTTTCCTAAAACCAATTAAAGCCAAGTTTATGATGTTGGATCAAAAACAGAGAAGTCGTCCTCTTGGCCCTTTTCAACAGATTTCTCTGATATATTCAGGAACCAGAAACAAAGCATCTAACTTCCAACCCTGGAGAGAGATACCCCTCTCCCACTGACCATCTCTCAACGTGTCCAAAAAGGCTAGAAACATCGACCTAGAACACCTGGATTCAAACTCAGCTTTCGTCAGTTACCTGCTGTGTGGGTTGAAGCAACTTATATAACCTGTGAATTTCAACTCCCTTGTGCATATTTTAAAAAAGTGTGGGAGGGAGGGTACCGTTCCTGTCTCTCAGGGTCATCACGAGGGACAAACCAAAAAACCCACACACAGTGCTCACCTCAATACCCGGCCCTTACTAAGAGCTCCCTTTTCTTGTTTTTCAAGTGAGACTGAAATGAGAACATTCACTTTTCTTTCTTCCAAGTCTTCCCTCCCTTCTGTCCATAACTTGTGATTCTTCTACTTGATAGACCCTTCTTACTTTGTCAGTGCTGTTGGAAACACACTCGAATAAACACAGGTCCCAGAAATGTTTCAAGCCTCTGCAGGCCCATCAGGTGGCTGGCACTCAGACAGGTCATCCCAGGTCCTGCTTCTCAGACCCAAGATTCCAAATATCTGAGACAGTCAGACCTCAACTCTGCTTCCCCTTCTTCTAACATCAAACCAGGCTCCTGCTGGAAAGAGGGGTGGGGGTAGAAACCTCTTCAAAGGAATGATAATTCAATATTTAGAACCTCTTCCACTTTGGTGCTGAGACAGGCTAAAGCACAGCCTCACCCAAAAAGAAGTTATGTTCATTTTAAGCAGCTCAAGATAGATTTGGATTTTTTTTTTTTTTTTGCTAAAAGCTTTGTGACAGAAACTCACTTATTGTCATTTTTCCCATCTATTTCTCCTGTACACACTTAACTAATGCACTACATTCACTTCTCTAAAAAAAAAAAAATAATAATCTCAACTTTCGCCTACTCACGACTCAGATTTTAGAAACTCCAAAGTGAGACCAAATTAGAACACTTTCATCAGCCAATAAGTGAACTAAGATATCACTTAAACCTTCAAGGTGGATGGACAAAGGAGGAAATCAGAATCATGACTCAGCCATCAAAAGCCTTTATGAAAAGATGAGTCACCTGCAGACCTTAGTGATCAACGATGTTTGCCCAAGTTTCAACCCCTCCCCCTGGAGAGAGATACCCTCTCCCACTGACCATCTCTCAACGTGTCCAAAAGGCTAGAAACATCGACCTAGAACACCTGGATTCAAACTCAGCTTCGTCAGTTACCTGCTGTGTGGGTTGAAGCAACTTATATAACCTGTGAATTTCAACTCCCTTGTGCATATTTTAAAAAAGTGTGGGAGGGAGGGTACCGTTCCTGTCTCTCAGGGTCATCACGAGGGACAAACCAAAAAACCCACACACAGTGCTCACCTCAATACCCGGCCCTTACTAAGAGCTCCCTTTTCTTGTTTTTCAAGTGAGACTGAAATGAGAACATTCACTTTTCTTTCTTCCAAGTCTTCCCTCCCTTCTGTCCATAACTTGTGATTCTTCTACTTGATAGACCCTTCTTACTTTGTCAGTGCTGTTGGAAACACACTCGAATAAACACAGGTCCCAGAAATGTTTCAAGCCTCTGCAGGCCCATCAGGTGGCTGGCACTCAGACAGGTCATCCCAGGTCCTGCTTCTCAGACCCAAGATTCCAAATATCTGAGACAGTCAGACCTCAACTCTGCTTCCCCTTCTTCTAACATCAAACCAGGCTCCTGCTGGAAAGAGGGGTGGGGGTAGAAACCTCTTCAAAGGAATGATAATTCAATATTTAGAACCTCTTCCACTTTGGTGCTGAGACAGGCTAAAGCACAGCCTCACCCAAAAAGAAGTTATGTTCATTTTAAGCAGCTCAAGATAGATTTGGATTTTTTTTTTTTTTTTGCTAAAAGCTTTGTGACAGAAACTCACTTATTGTCATTTTTCCCATCTATTTCTCCTGTACACACTTAACTAATGCACTACATTCACTTCTCTAAAAAAAAAAAAATAATAATCTCAACTTTCGCCTACTCACGACTCAGATTTTAGAAACTCCAAAGTGAGACCAAATTAGAACACTTTCATCAGCCAATAAGTGAACTAAGATATCACTTAAACCTTCAAGGTGGATGGACAAAGGAGGAAATCAGAATCATGACCTCACAGCCATGAAGAGAGCCCCAAAACATAGACACCCCCATCTTTACTGACTGTAGAAGCCAGCCTCTTGTATTTCATTAAGATGAAGTCACCTGGACCTTGGGGCTCAACAGTCTGACTTTCAGTCATCAGGAAACAAAATGAAATGCATTGACACTGCCCTTAAGTTCAGCCTCTGCACGAGAGGAGGAATAAATTGGGAGTCTGGGATTAATATACATACACTCATTGGAAAAGACCCTGATGCTGGGAAAGACTGAAGGCAGGAGAAGGGGGTGACAGAGGATGAGATGGTTGGATGGCATCACTGACTCAATGGACCTGAGTCTGAGCAAGCTCCAATAGATGGTGAAGGACAGGGAAGCCTGCTAACAGTCAAGGGGGTTGCAAAGAGCCAGACACAACTGAATCACGGGACAAAAACAAATACACACACTGCTATATACAAAAGATAATCCACAAGAACCTACTCTGTAACACAGAGGATTCTACTTAATACTCTGTAATGGTCTACATGGAAAAAGACTCAATTAAAAAAAAAAGTGTTTAAGTGATTCACTTTGCTATAAACCTGAAACTAACACAACACTGTAAGTCAACTATACTCCAATAAAAATTTTAAAAGAAATTAATTAAAATGCAGCCCTTCCAAGCTCTCGGTCAGGTAGTAAAGACCACTGCACCCATCCCATGCATCATGCCTGCCCCCTTCCTTCCATCACTCATTTCCTGAAGACCAACTGCCCCATGAGTTTCACTGTCCACTAAAGAACTTTAACTCTCACGATCTTATATACATATATATATCAACCAAGACACATGTAAAATATTCCCTGGATGCCTGAGTTTGCACTCATCTATCCTGTTTAAACATTGAAACAGGTAACCATGGAATATCTCATCTTCTTCTAATAACTTCACCCAGACTGTTTTTTTAAAATTTTTTATTTTACTTTTTACTTTTACAGAGCTTTGTTGTTTACAGATATCCCAGATCAGCACCCAGACACTTTTAACACCAGTTGTGACAAAACCCGCAAGCAACCAACCTTCAAGATAATCTAATTTCATAGGATACAACTTCATCTGAATCCAGAAGCTGCAAGAAGCACCAAGTAAGGGGTTGCAGAGTAAGGGGGGTTGCTATTAAGGAAGTTACATTGGAAATGACTGTTTTGGGGCATAGAGAGGAACCTACGCTCATCATCATTGTTTTAATGATCCCTCCCACTATAGAACTTCTGGACTAGTTGGTGTAATCTTGCTCATCTGAAAATAATGAACACAAGTACCATTGGCTTCCAAGTTCTCAATGTTCCTTTGCAGTGCAGGAGGAGCTTGAGCTGGGAAGCAACTCTGTTTGGCAAGAACAGCTTAAATGCATTCCCATGTATTTTGTTTCTGAACAGAAAGCTCTGTTACAATACCCAGACTTTGGGACATTGAGTTGCATCCTGAAACATGCGCTAACTAGTCTAAGTGAGGTTGCAAAGGGGGCCAGACACAACTGAATCACGGACAAAACAAATACACACACTGCTATATACAAAAGATAATCCACAAGAACCTACTCTGTAACACAGAGGATTCTACTTAATACTCTGTAATGGTCTACATGGAAAAAGACTCAATTAAAAAAAAGTGTTTAAGTGATTCACTTTGCTATAAACCTGAAACTAACACAACACTGTAAGTCAACTATACTCCAATAAAAATTTTAAAAGAAATTAATTAAAATGCAGCCCTTCCAAGCTCTCGGTCAGGTAGTAAAGACCACTGCACCCATCCCATGCATCATGCCTGCCCCCTTCCTTCCATCACTCATTTCCTGAAGACCAACTGCCCCATGAGTTTCACTGTCCACTAAAGAACTTTAACTCTCACGATCTTATATACATATATATATCAACCAAGACACATGTAAAATATTCCCTGGATGCCTGAGTTTGCACTCATCTATCCTGTTTAAACATTGAAACAGGTAACCATGGAATATCTCATCTTCTTCTAATAACTTCACCCAGACTGTTTTTTTAAAAATTTTTTATTTTACTTTTTACTTTTACAGAGCTTTGTTGTTTACAGATATCCCAGATCAGCACCCAGACACTTTTAACACCAGTTGTGACAAAACCCGCAAGCAACCAACCTTCAAGATAATCTAATTTCATAGGATACAACTTCATCTGAATCCAGAAGCTGCAAGAAGCACCAAGTAAGGGGTTGCAGAGTAAGGGGGGTTGCTATTAAGGAAGTTACATTGGAAATGACTGTTTTGGGGCATAGAGAGGAACCTACGCTTCATCATTGTTTTAATGATCCCTCCCACTATAGAACTTCTGGACTAGTTGGTGTAATCTTGCTCATCTGAAAATAATGAACACAAGTACCATTGGCTTCCAAGTTCTCAATGTTCCTTTGCAGTGCAGGAGGAGCTTGAGCTGGGAAGCAACTCTGTTTGGCAAGAACAGCTTAAATGCATTCCCATGTATTTTGTTTCTGAACAGAAAGCTCTGTTACAATACCCAGACTTTGGGACATTGAGTTGCATCCTGCCACTTAAGCCTTCAGCTTCCTCTCTCAAACATTTCATGCCACCACCCAAGCTTCCGAACTACCAACCTATTCTCTAAGCCACTGGCTTTTAATGGTCCCTGGGGACGCCTAAGAGCTCCCAAGACCCTTTCAGAAGAGCTTCAAAATCAAAATTACATGGGCCCACATGAGAAAACAATCTTAAAAAAAAATAGTGTATGTATAAGTGATTCACTTTGCTATACACTTGAAACTAACACAACATTGTAAATCAACTATACTCCCCAAAAATTTTCAATTAATTAAACTTTGGCCCTTCCAAGGACACAAAAGTGTCGTTGGCTTTTCACAAGTGCAGTGGGATACGCCAGAGGCTACAAAACATGTGATGTCACAACAGATTGGAGGCAGAGGCAGGTCTATGCATCCAGTTACCTTCTTCTAAGCCAGATATAAAAGCAATTTGGGCTTCCTTGGTGGCTCAACGGTAAAGAATCTGCGTGCCAATGCAAGAGACGCAGGTTTCATCCCTGGGTAGGGAAGATCCCCTAGAGAAGGAAATGGCAACCCACTTCAGTATTCCTGCCTGGGAAATCCCATGAACCAAGGAACGTGATGGGCTACAGTCCATGGGGTTGCCAAGGAGTCGACATGACTTAGTGAACAAACACCTATGAAAGTAATTTACCAAAACAGTCAAAACAATGACACTCTAATTTCATAGGATACAACTTCATCTGAATCCAGAAGCTGCAAGAAGCACCAAGTAAGGGGTTGCAGAGTAAGGGGGGTTGCTATTAAGGAAGTTACATTGGAAATGACTGTTTTGGGGCATAGAGAGGAACCTACGCTTCATCATTGTTTTAATGATCCCTCCCACTATAGAACTTCTGGACTAGTTGGTGTAATCTTGCTCATCTGAAAATAATGAACACAAGTACCATTGGCTTCCAAGTTCTCAATGTTCCTTTGCAGTGCAGGAGGAGCTTGAGCTGGGAAGCAACTCTGTTTGGCAAGAACAGCTTAAATGCATTCCCATGTATTTTGTTTCTGAACAGAAAGCTCTGTTACAATACCCAGACTTTGGGACATTGAGTTGCATCCTGCCACTTAAGCCTTCAGCTTCCTCTCTCAAACATTTCATGCCACCACCCAAGCTTCCGAACTACCAACCTATTCTCTAAGCCACTGGCTTTTAATGGTCCCTGGGGACGCCTAAGAGCTCCCAAGACCCTTTCAGAAGAGCTTCAAAATCAAAATTACATGGGCCCACATGAGAAAACAATCTTAAAAAAAAATAGTGTATGTATAAGTGATTCACTTTGCTATACACTTGAAACTAACACAACATTGTAAATCAACTATACTCCCCAAAAATTTTCAATTAATTAAACTTTGGCCCTTCCAAGGACACAAAAGTGTCGTTGGCTTTTCACAAGTGCAGTGGGATACGCCAGAGGCTACAAAACATGTGATGTCACAACAGATTGGAGGCAGAGGCAGGTCTATGCATCCAGTTACCTTCTTCTAAGCCAGATATAAAAGCAATTTGGGCTTCCTTGGTGGCTCAACGGTAAAGAATCTGCGTGCCAATGCAAGAGACGCAGGTTTCATCCCTGGGTAGGGAAGATCCCCTAGAGAAGGAAATGGCAACCCACTTCAGTATTCCTGCCTGGGAAATCCCATGAACCAAGGAACGTGATGGGCTACAGTCCATGGGGTTGCCAAGGAGTCGACATGACTTAGTGAACAAACACCTATGAAAGTAATTTACCAAAACAGTCAAAACAATGACACTCTTCTCACTGAACTCTTTTTTTTTTTGAGAATATAATTATTTTCCATAAAAGCCATGCTACTGTGTTCACCTGTAACAGGTTTATTTTTCAGATTTTCTGTACTACTTTTGCCAGTTTTAATTTTGAGTATTGTACAGACTGGTATAACTCATGTCAACAGAAGTTTTTTGAAGTGTCAGTCACTCAACTGCATCGGACTCTTTGTGACCAAATGAACTGTAACCCACCAGACTCCTATACATGGAATCCTCCAGGCAAGAATACTGGAGTAGGTAGCCATTCCCTTCTCAAGGAGATTTCCCTGAGCCAGGGATAGAACCTAAGTCTCCTGCACTGCAGGCAGATTCTTTACTGTCTGAGCCATCAGCGAAGCCTGGTTTGTTTATTTATGGCTGTGAAAGTGAAAGTGTTTGTCGCTCAGTGGTGTTTGCCTCTTTGTGATGCCATGAACCCAGCCCACCAGGCTGCTCTGTTCATGGGATTCCCCAGGCAAGAACACTAGAGTGGATAGCCATTCCCTTCTCCAAGGGATCTTCCTGACCTAGGGATCGAACCCTGGTCTCCCACATGGAAGGCAGATTCTTAACCGTCTGATTCTCTACCACATGAAGTTCAAAGTTCTTTGAGATCCTCAACTAATTTCTTTTTAATTTTTATTTTTTTAAATTATAAAAGTATGATAACACATTTACAGGAGACTTGAAAAATACAGAAGGCGGTTACATATAGTTCTACTACATATTATAACTATTTTAAGTTTTTTTTTTTAATTTTAGCCTCTTTTACTGGTTTTTATTTATTTATTTTCATCCATCTTTATTCTTTGGCCTGTGTGGGCCTCCCACTGCAGTGGCCTTTCTTGTTGCAGAGCACCAGCTCTGGGTGCATGCACTCCAGAGCGCTGGCTCCTAACTGGACACACAGGTTCAGCTGCTCTGTGACACGGGCGATCTTCCCAGGCCAGGGATCGAACTGGCACCCCTTGCACTGCAAGACGGACTCTTTACCCACTGGACCACTGTTTTTAAGTAGATAAACTAAGATTTTAGTTGGAATTTCAATGATCATATTCTCAAAAATTAATAGAATGAATACACAGAGAAGTAAAAGAGTACAGTAGACCTGAAAACCAATTCAACATACCCTCAGTTAATTTTTAAGCATTCAGACCCAAAACTTCAAAAAAAGAATCTGTACAAATGTTAAGATTTGCTCTGGCACTGGCTGGCTGTGCAGTTAGGACTCATACCATATAAATATGAAAAACTAGATCGAATAGGATCAAAATGTAAAATACGCAACTTAATACCCAGGGCTTTGAGAGAACTCCTTGGTTTGAAACCTAAACCCTTTGTATTCAACCTCTGAGTACCTCCTACATACTTGCCCTACTCCAGGTGCTGAAGATGTAAGTCCAATAAGACAATCAAGATCTTATGATACGCATATTCTAGTGAAGACAGTAAACAAACAAAACAAGTCAAACAGTGATAAGTACTATGCAGAGAATGAAAACTGTCACCCTGTCCTCTCAGTTACGGCTGGTCAGAGAACCTGTTCAGACATGTGAGTGAGACCTAAAAGTCAAGCCAGAGGCAGTCATGCAAAAAAAAAAAAAAATCAGGCCGAAGAGCATTTTAGGCAGGGCAAATAGCTCTGGACAGTACGAAGGCCCTACAGCAGAGCAGGGTTTGGCAAGTTCACAGAACAGACAACCAGCCACGAAGTCAAGAGCATTAATGGGGAAAGGAGGGAAAGCACTGAGCAAGGCTGGGGAAAAAAGAAGCCAGTACCAGTGAGACTTGACCGTGGTAAAACGTGTGACTTTCATTACAACTGTGATGGGATGCTCGTAACCTGGATCAAGTTACTATACTTGCTCTTTCTGGGCCTCGAATTCCTCGTCTACAGAATGGGGATCATAAAGCTGTGTTGAAGATTAAATGAGAAACAGGAAATAAATGGACTAGGCACAGAGGAAGCAAAAACATTTCTGTTTGCTGTTATCCTACGAACTATTTTCTGATCTGTTCTCTTTTCTACCCTCACAGACTACTCACATGAAACTTTTTAGGGCTTATCAGTTGACAATCAGCCTATCAACCAGAAAGTTCAAATAAATGTAGACAAGGGGACACACTGTGACATGGCATTTATCTGAACGTCCTAATGCCTACTCTGGCGAAAGGCTCTCCTTGCTATCCTAAGTAAGACCCAAACCACTCCAGCACCGCCAGCTGAGAGAAGGGTGACTGCATGACACTCACACAGACCCTCCGGGTCCACCCTGGCATCATCAAGTTTTGCCACCTGGCCTGAAAGCACCATACGCTTGGAAAGTCATTCTTCTGCTGAAAAATGCAGCCAATGGAAACCCACTAGCCCTTCCTGCCCTTTCTTGCCATATCCACAGCACCTCCACTCCCTAAAAAACAAAGGGCTCTTGCCCAAAGTCTTTCAGTGCTAATTTCATTACTGCTCACTTTAAGAATGATTGTTTCAAAAGAATAACATCATAATGCTGCCTTTAAAGTAGATTCTTTGCTGTCTGAGCCACCAGGGACACCCCCTTTAAAGTTAGGCTGCAAAGAGGAGAGGTCATGCACAGAGACTGACAAGCCTGGAGAGCCCAGAGCCCACACCGGCTCCTCGGAAATGGGGTGGGGCGGGGCAGGAACCACAGCCCCCACCATCACTTCACGTTTAAGTCGAGCAGCCCCGCCCCGGTGGGCAAAGTCAGGCAAACCCCGAGGGCTTTCCAAGGGAAAAGCAAGAGTATGCCCAGAAAAAGGAAGCGTCGACAGCACTGGATCAATCCCCTGGCTGAAGGCCAAGGACGCTCCCTCCAGAGAGCCACAGGCCACGGTGAGACACCCTTGCCCGCCCAGGCACATATATGGTAATATGACTGTAAAAAACGGGGGAGGGAAAAACCCATCCTCTTCACGGTTGACTCTTCCGAGAGGAGGAGAGGGTCTGTTTACAGTCGTCTCTGTCTGTTACAGGGGACTGTCACAGTAAATTCTGGAACTTCCTTTGAGCCAAGCTAGAAAAAAACAGGAAATAAATGAACTAGGCACAGAGGAAGCAAAAACATTTCTGTTTGCTGTTATCCTACGAACTATTTTCTGATCTGTTCTCTTTTCTACCCTCACAGACTACTCACATGAAACTTTTTAGGGCTTATCAGTTGACAATCAGCCTATCAACCAGAAAGTTCAAATAAATGTAGACAAGGGGACACACTGTGACATGGCATTTATCTGAACGTCCTAATGCCTACTCTGGCGAAAGGCTCTCCTTGCTATCCTAAGTAAGACCCAAACCACTCCAGCACCGCCAGCTGAGAGAAGGGTGACTGCATGACACTCACACAGACCCTCCGGGTCCACCCTGGCATCATCAAGTTTTGCCACCTGGCCTGAAAGCACCATACGCTTGGAAAGTCATTCTTCTGCTGAAAAATGCAGCCAATGGAAACCCACTAGCCCTTCCTGCCCTTTCTTGCCATATCCACAGCACCTCCACTCCCTAAAAAACAAAGGGCTCTTGCCCAAAGTCTTTCAGTGCTAATTTCATTACTGCTCACTTTAAGAATGATTGTTTCAAAAGAATAACATCATAATGCTGCCTTTAAAGTAGATTCTTTGCTGTCTGAGCCACCAGGGACACCCCCTTTAAAGTTAGGCTGCAAAGAGGAGAGGTCATGCACAGAGACTGACAAGCCTGGAGAGCCCAGAGCCCACACCGGCTCCTCGGAAATGGGGTGGGGCGGGGCAGGAACCACAGCCCCCACCATCACTTCACGTTTAAGTCGAGCAGCCCCGCCCCGGTGGGCAAAGTCAGGCAAACCCCGAGGGCTTTCCAAGGGAAAAGCAAGAGTATGCCCAGAAAAAGGAAGCGTCGACAGCACTGGATCAATCCCCTGGCTGAAGGCCAAGGACGCTCCCTCCAGAGAGCCACAGGCCACGGTGAGACACCCTTGCCCGCCCAGGCACATATATGGTAATATGACTGTAAAAAACGGGGGAGGGAAAAACCCATCCTCTTCACGGTTGACTCTTCCGAGAGGAGGAGAGGGTCTGTTTACAGTCGTCTCTGTCTGTTACAGGGGACTGTCACAGTAAATTCTGGAACTTCCTTTGAGCCAAGCTAGCTTGTCGATATCATCTTTACTGTGAAAGAAAGATGAGCAGCACCACAGATGTTAGCGGGACCGATGACCCTGCCACCAACCTCATTTCCGTGCATGCCCCCTCGCGTTCTCGTCCCCTTAGCAGCTAATCAGATTGTCCCTCAGACACGCAGCGTGTCCCCATCAAGAGATAATTTATTCTATTGCACAAAGCGCTTCTCCCCAGAGCACAGAGAAATTGCATTCTGCTTTCATTTTCAGCCAGTCCCAAAGGAAGTCACCGGCTCAGAGGTTTCGACGTTCAGCAGGGCCCTCTGCGACCATCTCAGAAATAAGACTTGTAAATCTGAAGTTCGGAGTGATTCTCTCGTTTAAACATTGCCTGTTCAGACATCTCACACACACACACACACACACAGATAAACCCACTTGCCTTTTCACAAACAATGCCCCCTAAATAAACGCGTCCTGAAACAGGTATCTGGTCTAAAGAGTTTTTTCTCAGAAATGGTACATCAAGTGCTGACACGTGCTCCCATGTCTATTCCTAAAAGCCCATGTAAGAGAAGCCCATTCAGAGTTAAAGCTGGCCGTCAGAGCACTTTACGTTTGGTACGGACGTTTCACTTCGCCAAAATTCCTCATTTTATAGGTGGAAACAAACACCTTCTGAGGGATTCTGTGGAGGCCACAGAGCCAATCAGTGGCGAAAGCCTGCTGACCACAGGGCTCAGGGAATCAAGGCCAGTGCTTGAGGGAATGAGGAGAGAGTTCGGTTAAAAAGTTAAAATCAGTCCTGGCCTGAGAAGTCTCCACTCTGCCCACAGCCTGAACCACAAGGAAAAAAAAAAAAAGTTAAACTAATAGACTCAGAGTAAGCTAAAACTCTAAGTCTGAGAAGAATCACTGATGAGAAAGCACAGGCTTTCTCAGGCTCAGGGCTACTGTCATTGTGGGGAGGTAGAAAATTCTTGCTGTGGGGACCCGTCTGGGTATGCACTTGGCCCCCCCGGTTGACTCTTCCGAGAGGAGGAGAGGGTCTGTTTACAGTCGTCTCTGTCTGTTACAGGGGACTGTCACAGTAAATTCTGGAACTTCCTTTGAGCCAAGCTAGCTTGTCGATATCATCTTTACTGTGAAAGAAAGATGAGCAGCACCACAGATGTTAGCGGGACCGATGACCCTGCCACCAACCTCATTTCCGTGCATGCCCCCTCGCGTTCTCGTCCCCTTAGCAGCTAATCAGATTGTCCCTCAGACACGCAGCGTGTCCCCATCAAGAGATAATTTATTCTATTGCACAAAGCGCTTCTCCCCAGAGCACAGAGAAATTGCATTCTGCTTTCATTTTCAGCCAGTCCCAAAGGAAGTCACCGGCTCAGAGGTTTCGACGTTCAGCAGGGCCCTCTGCGACCATCTCAGAAATAAGACTTGTAAATCTGAAGTTCGGAGTGATTCTCTCGTTTAAACATTGCCTGTTCAGACATCTCACACACACACACACACACACAGATAAACCCACTTGCCTTTTCACAAACAATGCCCCCTAAATAAACGCGTCCTGAAACAGGTATCTGGTCTAAAGAGTTTTTTCTCAGAAATGGTACATCAAGTGCTGACACGTGCTCCCATGTCTATTCCTAAAAGCCCATGTAAGAGAAGCCCATTCAGAGTTAAAGCTGGCCGTCAGAGCACTTTACGTTTGGTACGGACGTTTCACTTCGCCAAAATTCCTCATTTTATAGGTGGAAACAAACACCTTCTGAGGGATTCTGTGGAGGCCACAGAGCCAATCAGTGGCGAAAGCCTGCTGACCACAGGGCTCAGGGAATCAAGGCCAGTGCTTGAGGGAATGAGGAGAGAGTTCGGTTAAAAAGTTAAAATCAGTCCTGGCCTGAGAAGTCTCCACTCTGCCCACAGCCTGAACCACAAGGAAAAAAAAAAAAAGTTAAACTAATAGACTCAGAGTAAGCTAAAACTCTAAGTCTGAGAAGAATCACTGATGAGAAAGCACAGGCTTTCTCAGGCTCAGGGCTACTGTCATTGTGGGGGAGGGGGTAGAAAATTCTTTGCTGTGGGGGACCCGTGCACTGGAGGTGTTTAGGGACATCCTTGGCCTCAACTCACTAGATGCCATTAGGACCCTCCACCTCAGCCGTGACAACAACAAAAAAACACAAAGTCCCTAGACACTGCCTAATGTCCCCTGGGGGCCGAACCACCCCGCTGAAAAGGTTCGGTTTTGTTCTGGTTTCAGACCTTCTGCAGCCATCTATTATTCTACAACCCAGCAGCAATGTCCCAGGGTAGGTATTTTTACATGTCTTCTATAGAAGAGGAAGCAGATGCCCACATGTCACATGTTTGCCCGTACTCAACAGCCAGGCGGCACCCAGTCCTCAGGAGTCCCCAGCCCACACCGTTCAGAAAGGCAGCACACCCTTTCACCCTGAGACCAGCTCATCTGCCGCCTCATTTCTACCTCCACTCCCTTTCAGTAACCACTACCAACTTCCCAAGCCAAACACCCTCCAGGGAGCTGTGACGAGCAACATCTCAGAAGTAACCAAGAGGATCTGCTTGAGACCTTTTTGTGCTGTGCTTAGTCACTCAGTCGTGTCTGATTCTTTGCAACCCCATGGACTGTAGCCTGCCAGGCTCCTCTGTCTAAGAGAATTCTCCAGGCAAGAATACTGGAGTGGGGCTGCCTTGCCTTCCTCCGGGGGGCCTTCCCAACCCAGGGACTGAACCCAGGTTTCCCACATTGCAGGCAGATTCTTTACCGTCTGAGCCGCTAGGGAACCTTTCTTCCCTGTCCTTTACTCTTCATGGCAGACAGGGCTTTTCAAAGCAACAGGCCAACTCAGGAATTAGGTACCAGGAGAGGGGTTACATTAAGAAGGCCTCCCTGGTGGCTCAGTGGTAAAGAATTTGCCTGCCAATGCAGGAAACACAGGTACAATTCCTGATAGGGGAAGATTCCACATGCTGTAGAGCAACTAAGCCTGTGCACAACTACTGAGCCTGTGCTCTAGAGCCCAGAAGCTGTGAAGCACGGAGTCCATGATGTGTCACAACTACTGAAGCCCACTTGCCCTAGAGCCTGTGCTCTGCAACAGGAGAAGCCTCTGCAGTGAGAAGCCTGAACATGCCAACTAAAAAGTAGCCTCCGCTCGCCGCAACTAGAGAAAAGCTCACGCAGTAATGCAGACCCAACACAGCCAAAAATAAATAAATCATTAAAAATAAAAAAGAAGTAGCTTACAACCTTCAAAGGGAGATAAAATATAGGTAAAAATAACATCACTCACAAGTATGTTAGTGCCACTATGTGACAGGTACTCCTGTGGGGGAATAAAAATCAAAAAGGCCCAGAGAGAGCTTCCCTGGTGGTCCAGTGGGTAAAGAGTCCACCTTGCAGTGCAAGGGGCACTGGTTTGATTCCTGGCCCGGAGAGATCCCACGTGCCGCAGAGCAGCTGGATCAGCGTGTCCAGTTAGGAACCAGCGCTCTGGAGTGCATATGCCCAGAGCCAATGCTCTGCAATGAGAGAGGCCACAGTAATGGGAAACCCACATAGGCCAAAGAATAAAGACGGATGGAAATAAATAAATAACTAATAAAAGAGGCCAAAAATTTAAGAGGAAAAAAAAAAGGTCCATAGATATAAAGTGCCGATGGCATGACAAACACTTTTTTCTTGGCTGCACCGCACGGAACATAGGATCCTAGTTCCGCAACCAGGGATCGAACCTGAGTCCCCTGCATTGGAAGTACAGGGTCTCAACCACTGGACTGTCAGGGAAGTCCCACAAAATGACAAAGACCTAAGTTTCAGAGGAGGTTTCCCCGAAGAGGAAGAACTGGCTGAGAAAAGAAGCATTTGGCAAAGTGGATACAGAGGGGTAGAGACAGGGTCAGCAGGCAGAAGGCCCAGGTGCAAAGGCACTGAGGCAGAAAGTGACCACACACATGGCTGGTAAATACATGAGTTTTCCAAAGTCTGCGTGTTGTATCAGTTTTTTCTGTTCAGAAATATGTGTGTGTGGGCTTCCCTGGTGGCTCAGTGATCAAGAAGCCACCTGCCAATGCAGGAGACACAGGTTCAATCCCTGATCTGGGAAGATCCCACATGCCACACAGCAACTAAGCCTGTGCGCACAGCTATGGAGACTGTGCTCTAGAGCCTCGGGAGCCACAACCACTGAGCCCCTGCACTGCAACAACTGAAGCCTGCACACCCTAGAGCCCGTGCTCCATAGCAAGAAAAGCCACCGCCATGAGGAGCCTGCACACTGCAAGTAGAGAGTAACCCACTGGCCACAACTAGAGAAAAGCCCACATAGCAAAGAAGACCCAGCATAGCTAAAAATAAATAAATAAAATGACAAGAAAAAGAAAGAAAGAAATACATGCATTTGAAGGGATTATGGGGGGCGGGGGCGGGGGTATAAAGCTATCGTTGCAAAACAAAATCACTTCCCAGATTAAACCGCTCCTAAGCTGCAAATGAACACTGAGGAACTTGGAGGCTAGTGATACTTTTTTTCTTCTGTTCATCTTTTTCTGATGAGCAACACTATGCCAAACAGTCAAGAAGTTCTGCTGACTCGAAGGGTCACAGCACACTACAAAATACAAGTTCCTCAAAGTGTGTGACGACATGTTAAAATACAGCTTTCTTTACATCTGTGGTTTCACAATCCTAAGCGGCTTTTATACTGAGCTTATGGTCTCTACCTCTATCTGAACAGCCAATTTAAAACCTGCCTCAATGAAAGCATGAAAGCTCCCATTCTTATTAGCGAGAATTTTGCCAGATTTCTATATGCTCACTTTAGTTGGAGATTTCGCCTACTTTTTCTCTTAAGTGAACATGAGAATGCTGCCAGGGAAAAGAACAAAGGTCAGTTTCAACAGGTAAGAGCCAGCCATGCCAAAACAAAGTAATTATAAAAATAAGTTCTGAAAAAGCACAGGGGCAAGCACCCTCCAGCGCAGATCTTTTCTCCTATTTTCTCATGGGTAAAGAGTCCCCCTGGGGATCTTGCTAAAATGCAGTTTCAGATTCAGTGGATGGGGGTGGGGCCCCAGAGTCTACATTTCTAACAAGCTCTCAGTTTGAAGCCAGCGATGCTGCTCTGGTGACCACAAATGGAGCTGTATTCATGTAGAACAATGTTTCTCCAGCTTCTGGCTGAGAGCCACATTAAGAAATACACTGAATGTAACAACCCAATGTTTACTCTGTGTGTGTGTGTGTGTGTGTGTGTGTGTGTGTAATTGCTGCAACACACATAGTTCTTTTAAGTATCCATGTGATACACTTTGATGTTTTCTATTCCGGTCTACTTTATCAAAAAAGCTGTCTATCAGAACAGACTTATGCTCAGGTAAACAACAAAACTCTGTAAAAGTAAAATTAAAATAATTATATAAACATGGGCAGGGGGAGGGATGAGAAGGTGAGTGTATGCAATGAGTAACATGGTCACTTATACTACCATATGCAAAATATATAACCAATGGAAATTTGCTGTAAGACTCACGGATCTCAAACAGGGGCTCTATAACAATCTGGAGGGGTGGGATGGGGAGGGAGATAGAAGGGAAGTTCAAGAGGGAGGGACATGTGCATACCTATGGTTGATTCATGTTCATGTCTAGCATAAAACAACAAAATTCTGTAAAGCAACTGCTCTTCCATTTAAAAAATACGAAAACCGTCTATCAAGGTCCACCAGACTGATTTCACAACTTCTTAATGGGTCGTTACACAGTTTGAAAAACATGGATGTAGAACAAGAGTAACATTTCTGCTTGTCTGGGGAGAGCTGTGTCTTAGCTCCAGCATACCAAAACTGAGACCAATTTGAAAAAGAGTACATTTAGAATATACTTTTTTCAAAGGCAAGAATGTATCACTTACATTTTAGAAAATCGTTCATTAAAAATGTTCAGGTTTTACAGTGCTCTATGACAAACCTAGAGGGGTAGGACTGGGTGGGAGATGGCAGGGAGATTCAAGAGGGAGGGGAGTATGTATATCTGTGGTTGATTCATGCTGATGTACAGCAGAAACCAGGCCAATATTGTAAAGTGATTATTCTCCAATAAAAAAATAAAAATATGGAGGGGGGTGGAGGACGGAGGGGGCCAGGGATATACATATGACTAATCTGCGAACATATCTGTAAACAACAAAACTCTGTAAAAATACATTAAAAAATTAAAATACTTTAAAAAATAAAAATAAACAGATGATTAGCTCTTTAAAAAGTTCAAGTTTTTAAGTTTATTTATGTGGTCCTGACTGCAGGTCTTATATGTACCATCTCCTACTCAAAAGAACTAGGGCTTCTCAGACAAAAGACTGATGCCAGGTCTGCATCAAGGAATACAGAAGATAAGCCTGAACGCCTCATCAAACAAGAAACAGGAAGTAGATCAAAAACCACTGGAGTTGTGTCTTTTGAATCAACTTGAGTAGCCTCTCATTCTCACTGAGCAGAGATGAATAATTTCAACGTCAATAAGTGTAACTACACAGAATAGGCAGAAGAAATACGTTCAAATGAGTTCACAATGATACTGAATAACCACATGAATTGGTTATCCTGGTATAGGTTTTCTCAACAGTGGCACTGCTGATACTTTGGAATGGACTGTTCCGTCCCACAGGGCTGTAAGATGCAACGAGAAGCATCTCGTTTAAGCATCTCTCCTGAGCAGCATCCTTGGCCGCTAAGCACTGAATGCCAGTAGCACCCTCTCCCCAGTTGTGACAACCAAAAACGTCCCCAGATACTGTATCATGTCCTCCGCTTGAGGACCACTGTCATGGATCAGGGAATCAACTCGTTACCTTTGAAAACTGGGAAAACACAGGGAAACTGAACTTTCTGATCCTGTCTTTTGTTTATATAGTTCAACTAGACTGTAAGGAGGGCTTCCCTGGTGGCTCAGTGGTAAAGAATTCACCTGCCCATACAGGAAACTCAGGTTTGATCCCTGGGTTAGGAAGATTTCATGGAGAAGGAAATGGCAACCCACTCCAGTATTCTTGCCTGGGAAATCCCATGGCGGGCTACAGTCCATGGGGTCACAAAGAGTCAGACATGATCAAGCGACTAAATGACAACATACTCTAGGGAAGCAAATATTGGCTTGGCCAAAAGTTCATTTGTGTTTTTCCATAACATCTCATTGAGAAACCTAAATGAACTTTTTGGCCAACATACTAAGTAGGAGAAGTTTCATTTCATAAAGTATTCCAGCTAATAAAGAAAAACAGAAGTTTTACAGTTAGCTTGGACTAATCGATTGAAGCAATGAACATCACTGGATGTTACTCACAGGAAGGAATACCCAGACATATCACACACTTCCCTGAGAGAGCTCACACAACAGACTTTGGCAGGGGCGAGTGACTTTGACCAAGCCCGTACATCTAACTATCAAATTAAATAAAACAAATACAGAGGAGAGAGGAACACATTCAACTACATCACCTTGATGCACCAGCAAATTCCAGACTGTAGGAAAAGCTATCACCCAGTTCCTTTAATAACAGGCAAAGAATGCATGGGGGAGGGGGTGGGGGAAGTATCAGGGAAATACACAGATTAAAAGACACATCAACCATTTACAATGTATCAACCTTACTGGGTTCCTAATTCAAACAGTGAAAGTATGTGTACTGTTATTATCATATATATGCTAAAATAATAAATGTATTGATATCAAGGAAGTGAGAACACAGACTACGTTTTAAAACTTGCTTTTTCCCCTTGAAAAAGGGGTAATATGCTATTGGGTAATAGTATTGTGATTTTTTTTTTTTTTAAGAATCCAAAGGCCAGTAATATCTGCTAGGATATAGATGAACTAGTATTACCCGAGATTGGCTTCAATGTCATCCAAAAAGAGAGGGGAGTGTTTGAGAATGCAGATAAAAGAACACTGGTCATGAACTGGTAACTGTGGAACATAGGTGAAGAGTAAAGATAGTTTCCTAATACTAAGTTCACAACCACTACCTGTGCTTCAAATTTTCTACAGCCAAGTTTTCTTTCTCAGTGCCAACAAACGAAAGAGTGTCTGGCAGATTTCCCTGGTGGTCCAGTGGTTAAGAATCTGTCTTGCGATGCCGGTGACACAGGTTCTACCCCTGGTCGGAAAACCAAGATCCCACATGACATGGAGCAACTAAGCCCACACACAGTAACGACTGAGCCTGAGTGCCCTGGAGTCCCAGTGCCACAACTAGACCATCTGTGCGAGGCAACAAAAGGTCCCACGTGATGCATGAACATCATGTGTGCCCAAACGTAGATCCTATGTAGCCAAAAAAAACAAAAAAGGGTGCCTGGCCCTAACTCCTCCCACGATTACGTGACTCCACAGAACCAATGAGAAATTATTTAAATGAACGATTACTCAGGCCTTACCCTTGTAATATGATAACTGACATTTAAATTGTGTCCTACCTTCCATTTAGTTTTCTTTTTAAATTCTTTTCTCATTTTTTTAGAGTACCATTGATTTCTAATGTTGTGCCAGTTTCAGCTGTACACCCAAGTGAATCAGTTTCACTCTTTTCTAGATATATCCACTCTTTTTCAGATTCTTCTAAAACAGTACAAACTGAATGAGAAAGCCTGGCCTATATGACAGTGATGGAACCTATACTTTTTTTCATATATGTCCTCATTCCAATGAAATCCCATCAAAGGTACCTTTAGATAAATGACTCAGATGTCCATTTGTTAATAAGAAAAGATGTTCACAATACAGAAGGCAAAGGGCAGTGAAAGTATGTGTACTGTTATTATCATATATATGCTAAAATAATAAATGTATTGATATCAAGGAAGTGAGAACACAGACTACGTTTTAAAACTTGCTTTTTCCCCTTGAAAAAGGGGTAATATGCTATTGGGTAATAGTATTGTGATTTTTTTTTTAAGAATCCAAAGGCCAGTAATATCTGCTAGGATATAGATGAACTAGTATTACCCGAGATTGGCTTCAATGTCATCCAAAAAGAGAGGGGAGTGTTTGAGAATGCAGATAAAAGAACACTGGTCATGAACTGGTAACTGTGGAACATAGGTGAAGAGTAAAGATAGTTTCCTAATACTAAGTTCACAACCACTACCTGTGCTTCAAATTTTCTACAGCCAAGTTTTCTTTCTCAGTGCCAACAAACGAAAGAGTGTCTGGCAGATTTCCCTGGTGGTCCAGTGGTTAAGAATCTGTCTTGCGATGCCGGTGACACAGGTTCTACCCCTGGTCGGAAAACCAAGATCCCACATGACATGGAGCAACTAAGCCCACACACAGTAACGACTGAGCCTGAGTGCCCTGGAGTCCCAGTGCCACAACTAGACCATCTGTGCGAGGCAACAAAAGGTCCCACGTGATGCATGAACATCATGTGTGCCCAAACGTAGATCCTATGTAGCCAAAAACAAAAAGGGTGCCTGGCCCTAACTCCTCCCACGATTACGTGACTCCACAGAACCAATGAGAAATTATTTAAATGAACGATTACTCAGGCCTTACCCTTGTAATATGATAACTGACATTTAAATTGTGTCCTACCTTCCATTTAGTTTTCTTTTTAAATTCTTTTCTCATTTTTTTAGAGTACCATTGATTTCTAATGTTGTGCCAGTTTCAGCTGTACACCCAAGTGAATCAGTTTCACTCTTTTCTAGATATATCCACTCTTTTTCAGATTCTTTTAAAACAGTACAAACTGAATGAGAAAGCCTGGCCTATATGACAGTGATGGAACCTATACTTTTTTTCATATATGTCCTCATTCCAATGAAATCCCATCAAAGGTACCTTTAGATAAATGACTCAGATGTCCATTTGTTAATAAGAAAAGATGTTCACAATACAGAAGGCAAAGGGCAAGGTCCCAAACAGGAAGTATGATACCCTTTTTAAGAAATTTAACCCTACATGTAATTTTTCTGTCTCTATCTAGAGGCAAAGTCTGAAACCCTCATCTTAGCTGGTGGGATAGGGAGTGACTGGGTTTTTCTATGGTTATTTATGTTTCCTAATGTTTTACAGCTGGACTATGCAATTAGTAATGACATGCACCTCTGTTACAAGTCTGTACACATGGAGGGGGTCAACTTCACTCTTCAAGGAGAATCACTTATATGGAACTTCATATTCCCTAAGGATGATACTAGATAGCAGACCACGAACTTTCATTGTACAATTCCTTAAAAATGAAAGTAGACAGACTGTAGAGTGGCCACAGGACAAAAAAAGATCTGTGTGGCAGACAATGACCCAGGAATATCGTTAGGCTCTTAGAACCTTTTTTTTTAATCTAAACCAACTCTACCTTTACCTCTTTTATCAAAGATTCATTCCTCCTGAAGTGAATTAACAGTCCCATGTACATCAGGTGATTAACCAGTCTAGAAATCTGGGTTTTACCCCTCCATCAAGTTCCAATCTGACAGGTGATCCTGCCAGCCTCCCAAAGCGTCTTCGGAGAGGACCAGCTGGTTCCGTGATTCTGAGAACCACGAAGGATCCTGTGCGATTTTAGAAGTCCTTGGCGAGAAACCTCCCAAGGCCCCTGCAGGATCGGGTCCCTGACTGCCCGCCCTCAGGAACACCTGGCGCCTCCCTCAGCTGCCGCCAGCCCGTGACTCCACAGAACCAATGAGAAAAAAAACGACAGGCCTTACCCTTGTAATATGATAACTGACATTTAAATTGTGTCCTACCTTCCATTTAGTTTTCTTTTTAAATTCTTTTCTCATTTTTTTAGAGTACCATTGATTTCTAATGTTGTGCCAGTTTCAGCTGTACACCCAAGTGAATCAGTTTCACTCTTTTCTAGATATATCCACTCTTTTTCAGATTCTTTTAAAACAGTACAAACTGAATGAGAAAGCCTGGCCTATATGACAGTGATGGAACCTATACTTTTTTTCATATATGTCCTCATTCCAATGAAATCCCATCAAAGGTACCTTTAGATAAATGACTCAGATGTCCATTTGTTAATAAGAAAAGATGTTCACAATACAGAAGGCAAAGGGCAAGGTCCCAAACAGGAAGTATGATACCCTTTTTAAGAAATTTAACCCTACATGTAATTTTTCTGTCTCTATCTAGAGGCAAAGTCTGAAACCCTCATCTTAGCTGGTGGGATAGGGAGTGACTGGGTTTTTCTATGGTTATTTATGTTTCCTAATGTTTTACAGCTGGACTATGCAATTAGTAATGACATGCATCTCTGTTACAAGTCTGTACACATGGAGGGGGTCAACTTCACTCTTCAAGGAGAATCACTTATATGGAACTTCATATTCCCTAAGGATGATACTAGATAGCAGACCACGAACTTTCATTGTACAATTCCTTAAAAATGAAAGTAGACAGACTGTAGAGTGGCCACAGGACAAAAAAAGATCTGTGTGGCAGACAATGACCCAGGAATATCGTTAGGCTCTTAGAACCTTTTTTTTTAATCTAAACCAACTCTACCTTTACCTCTTTTATCAAAGATTCATTCCTCCTGAAGTGAATTAACAGTCCCATGTACATCAGGTGATTAACCAGTCTAGAAATCTGGGTTTTACCCCTCCATCAAGTTCCAATCTGACAGGTGATCCTGCCAGCCTCCCAAAGCGTCTTCGGAGAGGACCAGCTGGTTCCGTGATGCTGAGAACCACTAAGAATCCTGTGCGATTTTAGAAATCCTTGGCGAGACAAATCCTGGCTGACTGGCAACAACCAGGCCCCTGCAGGATCGGTCCCTGACTGCCCGGCCCTCAGGAACACCTGGCGCTCTCCCTCAGCTGCCGCCACTCTGGCCTCTGCGCCCTTCCTCTAGCAGGTGAGGTGCCACATCTGATCCCACCTCCGGCCCTTTGCCCTCTGTGCACTCTGTGCACTTTGTGCGTGGGTCCTTTGGAGCACCCATCCCCCACCACACCCCCCAATGGCTCAACCATTCTAGCCAGCCCTTCCCTGATTCCCGACTCCCCACCCCCACCACAGTACTCTCGTATCCCCTTTACCCTGTTCCATGGCTGTTATCTTTTCTATTGACTGTGGTAAAATATCCACATGTAACATACAATTTACCATTTGAGCCATTTTTAAGTATATGATTCCAAAGCATTAAGTACATTTCACCTTCTTCTGCACCCATCACCACAAATCCATTTCCCCAACCTTTCCACCTTCCCAAAACGAAACCCTGTACCCATTAAACTCCCCATTCACCAGCACCCCCACCAGGGGCTCCCACTATTCTGCCTTCTATCTCTATGAATGTGGTTGCTCTAAGGACCTCCTCAAAGTGGAACCATATACTGTTTGCTCTTTTGTATCTGGCTTCCTTGGAGGCTCAGGTGGTAAAGAATTTGCCTGCCAAGTAGGAGACCCAGGTTCACACCCCTGGCTCAGGAAGATACCATGAAGAAGGGAAGTGCAACTCACTCCAGTATTCTTGTCTGGAGAATTCCATGGACAGAGGATCCTCGTGGGTTAAAGTCCATGGGATCACAAAGAGTCAGACAGGACTGAGCGACTAACACTTTTCACTTTCTATTTCACTTAAAAGAATGTTTTCAAGGTTCATTTCTGTTGCAGCAGGTATCAGAATGTTATTTCTTTTTAAGGCCAAATAATATTTCATTGCACAGATAAACCACATTTTATTTATCCATTCATCTGTCAATGGACATTTGGGTTATTTCCATCGTTTGGCTATAATAAATAGCGATGCTAATGAACACGGCTATACAAATACCTTAGAGTTCCTTCTTTCAATTCTTTGGGGATATAAACCCAAAAGAGGAACTGCTGGGTTGTCTCGTAATTCTATGCTTAATTTTTCGAGGAAGAGTCATCCTGTCTTCCACAGGAGCTGTACCATTTTTACATTCTCACCAACAGTGCACAAGGGTCCCCATTTATCCACTTCCTCACCAACACTGCTATTTTCTGTTACCCCTCACTCTGCTTTTTGCCCATAGCATTTACTACTTGTCATACTCTAATGCTTGCTTTTTATATTGGCTGCCTCCTCTGACTTAGGATTTAAGCCTCTTAGGAATAGGACTCTTTGAGGACTTTCCTGGGGGGTCCAGTGATTAAGATTTCGCCTCATTCCAGGGGCAAGGGTTTGATCCTGGGTCAGGGCAAGAGCCCACTTACAACTAAGCCTATATGCATAATTTCCCCTTTCCCTTTCCAATAACTGAAACCCTGTACCCATTAAAGCATTACATTTCACCTTCTTCTGCACCCATCACCACAAATCCATTTCCCCAACCTTTCCACCTTCCCAAAACGAAACCCTGTACCCATTAAACTCCCCATTCACCAGCACCCCCACCAGGGCTCCCACTATTCTGCCTTCTATCTCTATGAATGTGGTTGCTCTAAGGACCTCCTCAAAGTGGAACCATATACTGTTTGCTCTTTTGTATCTGGCTTCCTTGGAGGCTCAGGTGGTAAAGAATTTGCCTGCCAAGTAGGAGACCCAGGTTCACACCCCTGGCTCAGGAAGATACCATGAAGAAGGGAAGTGCAACTCACTCCAGTATTCTTGTCTGGAGAATTCCATGGACAGAGGATCCTCGTGGGTTAAAGTCCATGGGATCACAAAGAGTCAGACAGGACTGAGCGACTAACACTTTTCACTTTCTATTTCACTTAAAAGAATGTTTTCAAGGTTCATTTCTGTTGCAGCAGGTATCAGAATGTTATTTCTTTTTAAGGCCAAATAATATTTCATTGCACAGATAAACCACATTTTATTTATCCATTCATCTGTCAATGGACATTTGGGTTATTTCCATCGTTTGGCTATAATAAATAGCGATGCTAATGAACACGGCTATACAAATACCTTAGAGTTCCTTCTTTCAATTCTTTGGGGATATAAACCCAAAAGAGGAACTGCTGGGTTGTCTCGTAATTCTATGCTTAATTTTTCGAGGAAGAGTCATCCTGTCTTCCACAGGAGCTGTACCATTTTTACATTCTCACCAACAGTGCACAAGGGTCCCCATTTATCCACTTCCTCACCAACACTGCTATTTTCTGTTACCCCTCACTCTGCTTTTTGTCCATAGCATTTACTACTTGTCATACTCTAATGCTTGCTTTTTATATTGGCTGCCTCCTCTGACTTAGGATTTAAGCCTCTTAGGAATAGGACTCTTTGAGGACTTTCCTGGGGGGTCCAGTGATTAAGATTTCGCGCCTCATTCCAGGGGGCAAGGGTTTGATCCTGGGTCAGGGAACTAAGAGCCCACTTACAACTAAGCCTATATGCTCCAACTAGAGAAAGCCCGTTCATCACAATGAAGACACAACACAGTCAAATTTTAAAAATAAAAGGATACAAAACTTTCGCTGCTGTAATTCCAGCATCTAGAACCCTTCTGGCACACACACCAGTTACTCAAAAAAACTGAATGAGGGCTTCCCTGGTGATCCAATGGGTAAGAACACTGCCTTGCAGTGCAAGGGGCGCCGGTTCAATCCCTGGCCTGGGAGGATCCCACGTGCCGCAGAGCGGCTGGACTAATGTGTCCAATTGCTGGGCCGGGGCTCTGGAGCGCGTGCGCCCAGAGCCGGTGCTCTGCGACAACAGAGGCCACTGCAATGCGAGGCCCACATGGGCCAAGGAACAAACATGGATGAAAACGGATAAATGAAAGACCAATGGAAGGGGCCCGCCCATCCCCTCCCTCCCAACCCGCCCCCCCCAAAATAAATAAATAAATAAAAACTGAATGGATAAAATAGTTTAACTACAATTTTAACAAGCATTAGAATTTCTAAATTTATCCAATCAAGTGTCTTAAACTTCGTCCAGTTTAGGAAAAAACCCAGATAAAACTCAAAACAAGGAAAAGCTCAGTGGGTGATGGTTTCAGTTCACCCTCATCAGCAATAACCTCAGAACCACATAGTCTGTGATAATTGGTAGGGATCATGGAAATCATGTTATTCATGTCTCTGACTTCAAGTCTTAATTGATTTTATCAAGAGCGTCAGGCAAAAACTTAGAACAGCCTAAGTGAATGAAAAATTCTGTATTATTAAATACTTCCAGTTAATAAACAGTCTGTGAAAGCAATGTGTTTTATTTTAAAAGATCAGA
This sequence comes from Tragulus kanchil, assembly GCA_022376925.1. Classification (NCBI taxonomy): domain Eukaryota; kingdom Metazoa; phylum Chordata; class Mammalia; order Artiodactyla; family Tragulidae; genus Tragulus; species Tragulus kanchil. The sequence continues at coordinate 175,915,952 of JAIOJX010000030.1, forward strand.
CCAACAGCAGACAAGATAGGGCACTGGCCTTGGGTAGGTTCTTTAATTAGATGTGTCTAAGGATAGCTTGACCTAAAAACCTAACTCCAGGCCTAATTTTAATTTTTTGAATTTTTTCTGTTGTTCAAATTTGCTATTAGTCGTTTCACTCTGGTTCGCTTTTTAAGAGTTGCTTACAAAGAAATCAGATTTTCCCAAATTTGGGTCAGGGAACTAAGAGCCCACTTACAACTAAGCCTATATGCTCCAACTAGAGAAAGCCCGTTCATCACAATGAAGACACAACACAGTCAAATTTTAAAAATAAAAGGATACAAAACTTTCGCTGCTGTAATTCCAGCATCTAGAACCCTTCTGGCACACACACCAGTTACTCAAAAAAACTGAATGAGGGCTTCCCTGGTGATCCAGTGGGTAAGAACACTGCCTTGCAGTGCAAGGGGCGCCGGTTCAATCCCTGGCCTGGGAGGATCCTACGTGCCGCAGAGCGGCTGGACTAATGTGTCCAATTGCTGGGCCGGGGCTCTGGAGCGCGTGCGCCCAGAGCCGGTGCTCTGCGACAACAGAGGCCACTGCAATGCGAGGCCCACATGGGCCAAGGAACAAACATGGATGAAAACGGATAAATGAAAGACCAATGGAAGGGGCCCGCCCATCCCCTCCCTCCCAACCCGCCCCCCCAAAATAAATAAATAAATAAAAACTGAATGGATAAAATAGTTTAACTACAATTTTAACAAGCATTAGAATTTCTAAATTTATCCAATCAAGTGTCTTAAACTTCGTCCAGTTTAGGAAAAAACCCAGATAAAACTCAAAACAAGGAAAAGCTCAGTGGGTGATGGTTTCAGTTCACCCTCATCAGCAATAACCTCAGAACCACATAGTCTGTGATAATTGGTAGGGATCATGGAAATCATGTTATTCATGTCTCTGACTTCAAGTCTTAATTGATTTTATCAAGAGCGTCAGGCAAAAACTTAGAACAGCCTAAGTGAACGAAAAATTCTGTATTATTAAATACTTCCAGTTAATAAACAGTCTGTGAAAGCAATGTGTTTTATTTTAAAAGATCAGACCAACAGCAGACAAGATAGGGCACTGGCCTTGGGTAGGTTCTTTAATTAGATGTGTCTAAGGATAGCTTGACCTAAAAACCTAACTCCAGGCCTAATTTTAATTTTTTGAATTTTTTCTGTTGTTCAAATTTGCTATTAGTCGTTTCACTCTGGTTCGCTTTTTAAGAGTTGCTTACAAAGAAATCAGATTTTCCATGCAATCATTACAAATGAACTAAAAAGCCATTTGATTTTTTTGCTGTGGAAGTCAGCTGGCTGTATACCATTGTATTAGAAGTTTCTCTAAGACCATGGTTTTCCCCAGCTGAAAACTTTTTGAGATAAAAGCCAACAGATGTCTTCAGTTCACCCATTTCTTCTGCTCTAAGTTAACTTTCCACCTGTCCTTCCTAAAGAAAAGATGATAATTCTCTCCAGAAGGCAGCTACTTTATTGAAATGGATAACGCTATTAACCCCAAACATGAGTCCCAAATTGGGGGCCAGGAGTAACTTATTTACAGCATGAAGAACTTCGCCTGCCTGAAAAGGAAATCTGGATACGATATTGTTTCAGTTTGAATTATTTAAAAGGCATATTATACTTTCAACACACATACACACACGCAAGTGAAAGTAAGAAACGAAAAAGAAAAGTGTTCTTGCACAACTGGCCACAAAGTAAACTGAAGAGTCTACGAAAAGACAAACAACATTTCACAGTTGAAATTCACTGCAATTTCAACTGACCAATTAGTCAAATGGAGAAACACCTGATTCTTGTAACCCACTCAGATGCCTTGATGTAGCTAATCAAGATGGGTTTCAGGTGTGAAATAAACCCAATGTTGAATTTCGACAATGCTCCTCCTGGTTTGGTTTCTTTTATCCTCCTCCTGCAGGTTGTCAGCACACAGCTGAACTCAGAACAATACCAAAGACCCTCAAAACCCTTTCACTGTGACATCTACAACTACATTGCTTTCTTTTGACATCAAGGTCACTTTGTTCCTTCATCATTGGTGGGACACCATCAAGAGTTATTTCATCAACAGCAATACATTCACTGTTCTTCCTAGCTATCCTCATGTTCCCCCTCAACTGGGTTGCGTGGCAAACAGCAAAAGTCCCACAGCCCAGGGTTATAGCTTGCATCCACCGGACAAGTGATTTCCCTTCCTGCACCTCAGCTTCTTCACCTGTACCTGACTCACAGGGTTCCTGTGATGTACGGCTGTGGACCTGGCTCACAGGACCTCGTCTGCAGCTTACTCTGAGGATGGGGAACTGAACCCAATCCTTGGCCTTGTGGGTGCCCATGCAGACATGGCACGAGGCAAGGGAACTCCAAGAAGGAAGCGGACCTCACACATCCAAATGCCTCCCACTCCACCAGCACTCCTGAGGATCTTATCAACAGGAAACAAAAAGCACAGTACGACTATAATGAAGTGTCTGAACTCTTTTTCTAATTAGAAAAGACCGGAGATAGTAGCCCAGGGAACGGCTAAATATTTAGAACGTTAAATAAGTTATGAAGACCCAGGCCCCACCCACCCTCATTACCCTGTTGTTGTTTATCCTGTTACTGACCACTTCGGAAGAAAAACCCTGTGATGCTCAGATAGGCAGCAATGAGGATGTATGTGTTCCCTCTCTTGAAGTACAGTCTGAATATCTGGGGGAGAAAAAATAGGAGCCGAAAGTATTTATAGATAAATGGTGCTCTCAGCTCATATCCCACAACAGGCGCCTAAACCACAGAAATCTACCAGATTCCTGGATGCCCAGGTGGCATCAAGGGCTAGAAGCTTCAAGAACTTCCCTTTTTTAAGTTCGATTTGCCAGCAACCACTTCCATTTCTTGCAACCCAAGCTCCTCTGATTAAACACACATTCACAGTTAAAAAAAAGAGAATGACTATTTTTGAAAGAGAGAAGCAGATAATTTTTGCTTATGTATCCTGGCAGATGAAATGCACTGCATCCTTCAGCATTTAAATCAGCACACCTCCAGACAAGTTCAATTCTCAGGTCACCAGTGGGCATCCTTTTCACTACTCCATTTAATATATTTATGTCCACTCCACTCCCACCCCTCCCCTTCTCTCATAAACCTTCAGGCTGCTTCCTTTCTGAGCCAGGGCCAAAAGGACTAGGCAGGACTGCCCCCTGGATCCCATGCACTCCCTAAACCCCTTACCAAAGGCAGTGACAAATTCTGGAGACTGAGCCATGGAGTTTCCTTTCCTACCCCCTCTTCTCCATGACTCTTTAGAGCGAACTTAAAATAGGCTTAGGACAAAAATTCATTATTAACCACAGCTTTCGGGCTTCCACACTCACCTGACCCAGGTCAGGCACTCTGTTGCCAAAACACGCCCAGCCAGGGGTGTGAGTTCTGCTCCCTGGCACTCAGCTCCTAAAGTATTGAGGAAAAAAGAAGACCTATCATGAGATTGGCCAAAAGTGGGTCCCTAATAGAAATTTTCAAAATTCTACACTTCCACTTTCGTTAGTCTCTTTCCTGGAGAGGCATCCCCCCTCCCCCCAACACACACACACACATACACACACGCAGGACCACCACTACCACCACCAAATTCGATAGGTAGGTTGCTGGGTTCGTTTAAATGAAGATTACAGGTGATTCCGTATGTTTCCAATATGTATATGCTAAATCAGACTAAGTACGCACAAACTTCGAACGCGCCTGGGAGCTGCAACTACGGAAAGTGTTTGCCAGATCCCAAAGCACTTGTTTCTCGAAGCCGAGGCCAAGTATCCTAAGCCCACGTCGGGCTTGAGCTCCGTCCACACTTCATCTCTTACCGCTCCACGGGTTTTCTTCCGTTTTTCTAAAAACCTCCCCACTGGGGCCCCCACATACGCCTACTTCTCCCAACCATGCAGCACTAGGGAGGGCTGCATTTTAAGAGAGACTGTTTCCTTTAGCAGACTCACATAGGACATCCCCACGACCCTCTCCCTCCCCGCGAAAACAACTATTTCCTGCGCTTGTGCTACAGTTTCCAACTTGGGAGGAGTATCTTTCCAACCCAGAATAAGTAGCCCGCAAAGCCAGTCGATCGAGTCGAGAATTTTAACCTCAAATGAACACCCCCAAAACGCCCTCAGTAAAAGAACCCACGAATGCATGCAAAAAGATGCAAAGCCACCAAGAACTCCCAGAGAGAGGGAGGCAAAAACTTCTGCTCCCGGTGGGCAGTACCAACTCCCCGCGCCCTCTTGCCCGGTCCCAGCCGCTACCTTAGTGCCGGGAGAGCCACGCCGCTTTGGCGGAGGAGGGCGAGGAGAGGGGTTAGCAGCCGCTGGGTAATCCCATGTCCGCGAAGAGGGAGCTCGTTCCGTTAGGATGGAAGCGGAACACCCACATCTCCTCTCGGCGTGCGCTTTCTCTCTCTCCACCCTCTGCCTCCTCCTCCTCCACCAACCACCACCTCCTCCTTTCCTCCCACCCCAGCGAGCTTGAGGAAACGCTTCAGGAGCACATCCACATGGTTACTGCACTTGGAAGCGGCTCCTGGCAGCTTATATAGGCCGGGAAGCTCCCTGGGCAATGTAGTCCGAGTCCGGGGTCGCGGCGGCGCCTGGGGCGGCGAAAGTGAACTACAAGTCCCAGAATCCCATGGGCTCCCAGCCTGGGTTCTAAATAGACGCGCACGGGGACAGGGAGGGGCGATCTGCGCGGAGTCTGGGTTTCAAACACCGCTCCGTGCTGAGAAGCGCCTGGGCTAGGAGCCCGCGACCCAAAACCACCCGTGGGGGGCGCCCCCAGCCCTTAGGGGACTCTTCTCCTTCGGCTGCCCCCCTTTCCCTAGAATCCAGGTGTCCTTGGGAGCAGGGGGCGGGGAGAAGCTCGGATTTATGCTTTGGGAAGTTTTTACAAGCTGTTACCCACCCTTCCCCCGCTTTGAGTCCCCGAGCCAAGAATTTCAGAAATCCAGGGCACAAAAACTCCAGTGTTTGCGGTCAGGGATTAGAGGCGCGAGGTTGTCTTTATTTAAGCTGTTCCGCGCTCTTCGGGTTCGCACAGAAAAGTAAGTCTGGGAGCAACACAAGCAGGGACAGAAGGAGACTTAAGAGCACTTTCCTGAACCCGAACTGCGCCTGTCTTTCCTCGCCCTGCAGGAGGTAAAGAAACGCAAGCCTCTCCGGGTACAAATGAAGGAGCCAAGCTGTGACTTGCCAGCGCTGAGATTGAGAGGCAGAAAATAAACAAGAACCGCGACCTCGGTCCTGACCCTGCTACAAGCAGCCCCTCTGCTCCCGGGAACTGCAAATGCTTAAGTAAATCGAAACCAGAAAAATAAGGGCTTTGGGAGAGCAGCTCACAAGATGAGCGTCCAGGCGGGTCACTCCAACAGTGCCGAGAGCCACGCCGCTTTGGCGGAGGAGGGCGAGGAGAGGGGTTAGCAGCCGCTGGGTAATCCCATGTCCGCGAAGAGGGAGCTCGTTCCGTTAGGATGGAAGCGGAACACCCACATCTCCTCTCGGCGTGCGCTTTCTCTCTCACCCTCTGCCTCCTCCTCCTCCACCAACCACCACCTCCTCCTTTCCTCCCACCCCAGCGAGCTTGAGGAAACGCTTCAGGAGCACATCCACATGGTTACTGCACTTGGAAGCGGCTCCTGGCAGCTTATATAGGCCGGGAAGCTCCCTGGGCAATGTAGTCCGAGTCCGGGGTCGCGGCGGCGCCTGGGGCGGCGAAAGTGAACTACAAGTCCCAGAATCCCATGGGCTCCCAGCCTGGGTTCTAAATAGACGCGCACGGGGACAGGGAGGGGCGACCTGCGCGGAGTCAGGGTTTCAAACACCGCTCCGTGCTGAGAAGCGCCTGGGCTAGGAGCCCGCGACCCAAAACCACCCGTGGGGGGCGCCCCCAGCCCTTAGGGGACTCTTCTCCTTCGGCTGCCCCCCTTTCCCTAGAATCCAGGTGTCTTTGGGAGCAGGGGGCGGGGAGAAGCTCGGATTTATGCTTTGGGAAGTTTTTACAAGCTGTTACCCACCCTTCCCCCGCTTTGAGTCCCCGAGCCAAGAATTTCAGAAATCCAGGGCACAAAAACTCCAGTGTTTGCGGTCAGGGATTAGAGGCGCGAGGTTGTCTTTATTTAAGCTGTTCCGCGCTCTTCGGGTTCGCACAGAAAAGTAAGTCTGGGAGCAACACAAGCAGGGACAGAAGGAGACTTAAGAGCACTTTCCTGAACCCGAACTGCGCCTGTCTTTCCTCGCCCTGCAGGAGGTAAAGAAACGCAAGCCTCTCCGGGTACAAATGAAGGAGCCAAGCTGTGACTTGCCAGCGCTGAGATTGAGAGGCAGAAAATAAACAAGAACCGCGACCTCGGTCCTGACCCTGCTACAAGCAGCCCCTCTGCTCCCGGGAACTGCAAATGCTTAAGTAAATAAACCGCAAACCAGAAAAAATAAGGGCTTTGGGGAGAGCAGCTCACAAGATGAGCGTCCAGGCGGGTCACTCTCCAACAGCTCCTAAGGGGCATCAAGGGACAAGGGCTTCAGCTCTTGCTGCTGAGTGATGCCTGCACGTCCCAGGCTATGTTGCTTAGGCTCCCGCTTTTCGAAGGTGGGCAAGTGGAGCCTCAGAAGATGTGTGTTCACTCTCCAAACGTTTCCTAAGAGTCTACTGGGTGTCAAGCACTGGACATGGTGGTGACCCAAAACACATCTCAGTGTTCCGGACCTGCTACAACAACAATAGTAAAAACAATAATAATTGAGATTGATTTTATTGAGCCCAGCGCACATGCGCTTGTCATGAGTTTTTAACAACCCTAGGCATAATTACTAGCCCTATTTGACAGAGGCACAACTGAGGGCTCAAAGAAATCAGGTAACTTCCCAAGATGACACCGTCAATTAAGTAGTGCAGCCTGGATTCCAATTCCAGCCTCTAAGTGGACTAAGTCCTTGTCTTTGGGGAAATTCATCACCACTGCCTTAAATGGCCTCCTTCCCCATTTGGGGAGCAGACTCTGAGCCCTTGGGCAAGTCATTTTTATCTCTTTGCCCTAGTTTTGCCATCGTAGAGGGAGGAAATCATTAGAATTTGCAAACTTTCTGTCAGGATTGCTTGATACTGAGTCCAGAGTCTTGTGGACTTCAGGAACAAATTAGGGGAGCAGCATAGCTAGTAATTATTCTGACATAATAATGCTGAAACTAATAATAATTATTGGATAATAATTTAAAGAATAGTGATTTATTGAATGCATGCCACGTGCCAGGCATTATTCTAAACCCTTTATGTACATTATCTCATCAAACCCTATTAATGAACCTTTTTTTAAATCTTATGAGAAAGTTGAGGCACAGAGAGATTAAGTAACTTCCCCAAAGTCACACAGGGGGAGGCTATCTGACTCCCAAGTCTTGGTTCTTTTTTCTTTTTTTTAAATTTATTTATTTGACTGCCTCAGGTCTTAACTGCGGAATGTGGGATCTTCCTTGTGTCAGGAGATACTTTAACTGTGGCACATGGGCGCTCTAGTTGTGGCATGTGGGATCTTAGTTCCCAGACCAGGGATCTAGACTATGTTCCTTGCATTGCAAGGCAAATTTCTTAACTACTGGACCACCAGAGAAGTTCCCCAAACATGGGTCCTTAACTACTGTGGTCCACAGCTTCCTCAAGGTAAGCATGTACATTGTCTTTGTCTGCTCATGTAAGCATTTAATCATCCAGGAATGGTTATCGCATTCACTCTTGTCTCCTCCTCTTTTTCAGCATCATCCTCTGGTTTGCTGGACACCACAGCCTTGTGCCTAAAGCCTCAAACTACCAGTCTCACCAGCAAGAAGCTCCCCCAGCTTGTCACCAAAAAAAAGGAGTCCACCCCTTTCCCATCCGTCCCCTATCTCCTTTTCTCCATGAAGACAATCGGTTCCATTTCTAAATGCTTTCTGGCTCTACATTTCAAATTCAGCAAATCATTCTATGCTAACATAACTGGTACATACGAAAGGGTGATAATTTCCTGTGCTTTGAATTCAGAAACACAGTGGGATTTTAACGTGGATTTTCTTAAGAAAACTTAAGTCATGTCTGCGGGCTGGAGTTGGGTAATTTTCATCCTCACCATATAGTTTGACCTTTAATTGCGTTCTACATGGTCTTCCCATCCAGACAACAAGTTTTATTAAAGGTAGGAGCCACATTTTATTCATAGTTGTATTCTCTATCATCCCTAACCCAGAAACTCTTGCTTCTCTGTCTGCGCATTTTGGTAGATACAAAAAAAAAATGTTGATTTTAAAAAGGTGTTTTGACAGAAGGTGTGGCGGGCGTGTGGTGAGCTGGATAAGCATCTTTTCTGAGCACACACCTTGTAACCCATTTGCGTCACAGACTGTTTCTCAACGCGTACGTGTGAATGGTCCTCTTCAACATTACGCAACTGACCTCAGGCCCTGGAAGCAGCTGGGTCACCAGAAAGCAGTTTTAATATATTTGCCGGGAGGCACAGACGTTCTCTGTGATGCTGTATGACCGATGATGGATATCACAATAAAAGGACCACTGGCCAATTAACCACTGGACCACCAGGGAAGTCCCCCGAACCTTGGCTCTTAATTCCTGTGGTCCACAGCTTCCCCAGTGTAAACATATACTGTGTCTTTGCTTGTGTAAACGTTTAATCGTCCAGGAATGGTTAACTTTCCATTATCCATAGAGGGGAAGGGGCTTCTTAGGTGTATTTTTTTTCCAGGAAGAATCTTCTAGATCTGGGCTATCCAATACAGTAGCCACTAGGCATTTGGGCACTTAGGAGGTGGCTACATGTAACTGAGATGTGAAGGAGGTATAAAATACACATAGGAAAAGTTTTTAAATTTATTTTTATATAGGAAAAAATAATATCTTATTAATGATTTTTCTGTGGCTCATGTGGTAAAGTGATAATACTTTGGATATATTGAGTTCAAGTCGATTATTAAAACTAAAGTCACCTCACACTGTATACCTTAATGTTATATAATATGTAAATTATATCTCAATTTTTAAAAACTATAAATGCTAAACATATTTAAATCTATTTAGACTAACACTTTTAACAATTTTTTGAAATAAAAAAGTAATGTCACCTGCTTCCTTTTTTGCTGTATTACTACAATATGCAAAATTACACATATGGCTTATGTCATATGCGACTGGACAGCACTGGTCTAGAATACCAAGAATCTGATTTTCAAGGTCCAGTTTGAGATGACGACCAGCCCTGAAAGTTGCCATTGATGATTTTGCCCTTGAAAATGCCCTATGTGGGGAAGTAGGAGAGCTTTTCAGTCAGGATCCTATCATAGACTGAGCAGAAGTCTGAAGAACATCCAAAACTAGCACACCAGCCTACCCCAGGGAAGCCCTACAAATAGAAACAGGTTCTCTGTCAGTGGCATTTAATTAAACCTTCAACTAAATGAATCTTCCTGGAAGCCCACTCTCAAACGTTATCCTGATTAAGACAGCAAGATATGCTGGAGAAAGCAAAATGAGAAAAAAATGGGTGTGGCCCCCACTTGCGCCCTCAATAGCCATGCAACTGTGGCCAGTCATGGTCACAGAATGAAGTCAGTGATCCTTGCTCTGCCAGCCTCACCAGATTAAATAGATCACTGGACATGACCAGCCTTGCAAGCTCACCCTAGCTGTACCAAGACAACATTGTCAACAAGCATGGAGAAAATGTTGTTTGCGATGAAAGAGTACTCACCTCCAAACCAAACCTCAGATTACTAGGGCAACATCAGTCCCCATTTTCTCCCAGGTAAAAGATTCTCTTGGGTTGGCCAAAAAGTTCATTTGGGTTTTATCGGAACACTTTACTTTACCTTCTGTGGTGGAAGGATGTATGCACAACCCTCTTTGAGCATCTTATAACGCACATGGGCATTTGCCCCAGCAAATACAGATGCTCATAATTCCAGTTCTTAGAATTCCTCATACCAACACCTATATAAACACATTCATAGATTCCCCACAAGACTAGATTGGCTTTTAGCTCCGTCTTTCTGTGACATTGTCTCCAACTAGACAGAGCCGTTGAAGACAAAGACTAGGTGCATACATTTGTGTAACATCTAGCTCAGCTCTGCATATAGAGTAAAGAAAATGCCAGTCGTTCAGTCATGTCCAACTCTTTGAGGCCCCATGGACTAGAGCCCGCCAGGCTCCTCTGTCCGTAGGATTTTCCAGGCAAGAAGACTGGAGTGTGTTGCCATTTCCTTCTCCAGGGGATGTTTCCTACCCCAGGGGTCGAACTTCGGTCTCCCACACTGCAGGCGGACTCTTTACTGTCTGAGCCACCAGGGAAGCCCAAAGAGTACACATACAGAGTAGATGCATAGCATTCACTGGCTAATTCACTACTGAAGCATAAGAATGGCCAGAAGAAATGACTCACTCGGAAACACACAGCAGCCCTGCTTGGTTGGAAAAAGTGCAGTTGGCATTCAGACAAGATCAGGAGGGAGAACAATTTAGTATGGAGGTAGGAAAAAAGTGTTGGTGGCTTAGTCGTGTTGGACTCTTTGTGACTCCATAGACAGTAGCACACCAGGCTCCTCGGTCCAGGGAATTCTTCAGGCAAGAATACTGGAGTGGGCTGATATTTTCTTCTCCAGGAGATCTTCCCAACCCATAGACTGAACCTGGATCTCCTGCATTGCAGGCAGATTCGTTTACCGTCTGGAGCTAGGAAAAGTAAAATGGGGTTTTTCTGAGCCGAGGCTCTGGATATCCTCTGACACTGACAGAAGGCGTGAACTGGAAGAGGCCTTATAGTTGCTGTCCTATCTCTGGAGTTTAAAAGAGGCTGCTGGGGACTTTCCTGGTGATCCAGGGGTTGAGAATCCTCCTTGAAGTGCAGGGAACATGGGTTTAATCCCTAGTTAGGGAACTAAGATCCCACATGCCATGGAGCAACTAGGCATGCGCGGCACAACTGCTGAGCCCCTACACCACAACGAGAGTCTGTGTGCCACAACAAAAGATCTCACTCGACGCAACGAAGCATCTGTGGGCCGCAACTAAGATCCAAGGGAGTTAGCTAAATAAATAATTTACTGTTTGTCAGTAATCTTGCGCATGGAGGGAAAATGGGTAAACTGTCAATGATACAAAGTCCAGGAGGCAACATTATAGCTATAGAAGAACACAAAAATTAAGTACTTACTACCACTTTGAACTATATGAAAGTGACAGTGATACCATCCCTGATCATTGCTGCCAATGTTATCAAGAACCATGTAAACAAATCAAGCGAACTACTGCTTTCTTACCCATTATCTTCCTGTGACACATGAGGAATAAAGGCTTTATTATCATCTCAGACATTTCCTCCTTCCTCTGCCTCCCTCTGTAAGATTGTCATCCTGAAGTAATGCAGTCGCCAAGCTAGATCTGGGGGATTTGAAGAAACCTTAGGAAAGGTCTCATTATCTTATCCTAGTGTTTGGAATGAAAGGGAATCTGTTCAAAAGAAAAACAGAAAGCTCTTCCTTATAGAAGCACCCAGCTAATACATGTAGAAGGAATAATAAAATTAGTAAGTGACCATTTTACAGCTTCTGCAATAAATATTAGTTTAGACAAGCATCAATAAATACCAAACTTGCTGGGTTAAATGTTGACGGGGAAAAATACATTCATGTGGTCCTTAAAACTTAGCTTCCACACTATCCACTAGTTATAAAGGGGTAAGTGTGTGGTTGGGGCTTCCCAGGTGGTGCTACTGGTTGAAAGAACTCCCCTGCCGATGCAGGAGACATAAGAGATGCCGGTCAAACCCCTGGGTTGAGATCCCTGGAACAGGGCATTAAGTCTCTGAAACTTACTCTCAAAAAATCCATATGTATGTAATCTGAAAAAAATCATGCTTATGTATTTATGCTTGAGTCTATTTACTCAAAAATGATCTAAAATCTTGCCACATTTATAGATATTTCTGTGACCATTTTGTGATTATTTCCCAGTTACACTGGAGAACTATTTCGTATCTTTGAAGGAGATAGTGAAGTCCCATACATTATATTAAAATTTCCATTTAACTTTTTAAGCAAAATGTAAAACAAGTTAGTTACTATAACTAGGCAAATCTATGTCAAAGGTGTCCAAGTTACGGATAATTCATCACAATATATCCTTCTTAGGGCTTTTTCAAGTCAACCAGAACAGCAAAGCAAATAATGCATGAGAAAAGGGACATGGAAAACTTGAGAATTTTTATGGGCTTCATTTTTCCCCAAGTTATTTAATGATCAATAGACCTAGTCACTAAAGCAAGTACTGAAATCTAATTAATTCAGTTATTAGTCAAGCAGAACCTGCAGCTTTTGTACTTCCGTATCCAGACTCAGGAGAGTTAACTGCTTCTTTTTGTTCCCACTTCATTCTGTTCCCAGAGTTAAAGTAGTATTTTCCTCTAATTGTAGTTTTAGGATATGGAGTAATGCAGTCGCCAAGCTAGATCTGGGGGATTTGAAGAAACCTTAGGAAAGGTCTCATTATCTTATCCTAGTGTTTGGAATGAAAGGGAATCTGTTCAAAAGAAAAACAGAAAGCTCTTCCTTATAGAAGCACCCAGCTAATACATGTAGAAGGAATAATAAAATTAGTAAGTGACCATTTTACAGCTTCTGCAATAAATATTAGTTTAGACAAGCATCAATAAATACCAAACTTGCTGGGTTAAATGTTGACGGGGAAAAATACATTCATGTGGTCCTTAAAACTTAGCTTCCACACTATCCACTAGTTATAAAGGGGTAAGTGTGTGGTTGGGGCTTCCCAGGTGGTGCTACTGGTTGAAAGAACTCCCCTGCCGATGCAGGAGACATAAGAGATGCCGGTCAAACCCCTGGGTTGAGATCCCTGGAACAGGGCATTAAGTCTCTGAAACTTACTCTCAAAAAATCCATATGTATGTAATCTGAAAAAAATCATGCTTATGTATTTATGCTTGAGTCTATTTACTCAAAAATGATCTAAAATCTTGCCACATTTATAGATATTTCTGTGACCATTTTGTGATTATTTCCCAGTTACACTGGAGAACTATTTCGTATCTTTGAAGGAGATAGTGAAGTCCCATACATTATATTAAAATTTCCATTTAACTTTTTAAGCAAAATGTAAAACAAGTTAGTTACTATAACTAGGCAAATCTATGTCAAAGGTGTCCAAGTTACGGATAATTCATCACAATATATCCTTCTTAGGGCTTTTTCAAGTCAACCAGAACAGCAAAGCAAATAATGCATGAGAAAAGGGACATGGAAAACTTGAGAATTTTTATGGGCTTCATTTTTCCCCAAGTTATTTAATGATCAATAGACCTAGTCACTAAAGCAAGTACTGAAATCTAATTAATTCAGTTATTAGTCAAGCAGAACCTGCAGCTTTTGTACTTCCGTATCCAGACTCAGGAGAGTTAACTGCTTCTTTTTGTTCCCACTTCATTCTGTTCCCAGAGTTAAAGTAGTATTTTCCTCTAATTGTAGTTTTAGGATATGGAGTAATCTGCATCATGAGCTCAACCCAGACGCAGAGTTTGAGGTTAACATGAAACAGATCAATGAGGTGGGAGTCAGCCCAGGAAAGTGGGATTGGAGGCATTGGTGGGAGGTCAAGTAGAGGGATTTATACAGGAACATTTTATTGGCTGCTTAAGTACCTGGTGGTCAGTACAGAACTGATATTTAATGGATACTTATGTATTCTATCACTGGCTTCCCCATTGGTTCAGTAGCAAAGAACCCGCCTGCCAATCCAGGAAATGTGGGTTCGATCCCTGGGTTGGGAAGCTCCCTTAGAGGAGGGATTGGCAACCCATTTCAGTAGAAAATCCCATGAACAGAGAGAGAAGCCTAGCAGGTTGGAGTCCACGGGGTCACAAAAGAGTGGGACACTGAACGACTGAGTACACATGTACTTCATCTACCAGGTTCTACACCGGGCACTGAGAAGAGCAGAGAAGACTGAGTAGAATGCATAGAAAGCAAAGTGTTTTGCTGTGTGCTTTTTCCTTTTAAATATATATATTTACCTATTTATTTATTTGGCTTTGCCAGGTCTTAGTTGCAGCATGCGGAATCTAGTTCCCAGACCAGGGGGCAGACCTGGGCCAGTGCAATGGGAGGGTGAGGTCTTAGCCTCTGGACCACCAGGGAAGTCCCTGCTTTTTTCTTTATCATTACCTTCCTTCCAAAGGAATTTCAGACTTTCAAATGCGGTGTTTAAAGGGTAACAAATAGGAAGTCTGGCTGCTGTTTAATCATAACTTGTAGCCCTCAGATGGTCTTTCATCTTATTTCCTCATTGTTCTTCTCTCCAGTAATATTGTGCAGACCTAGCAACTGCGACTGAGGAAATCAGCTAGATGCTGTCCATGTCCTCTGGCCTTCTCTAATTACTTTCCCACCGTCTAGGCTGGTGAACGGGCATTCATTTTCTCAAAGTTATTTAATGATCAATAGACCTAGTCACTAAAGCAAGTACTGAAATCTAATTAATTCAGTTATTAGTCAAGCAGAACCTGCAGCTTTTGTACTTCCGTATCCAGACTCAGGAGAGTTAACTGCTTCTTTTTGTTCCCACTTCATTCTGTTCCCAGAGTTAAAGTAGTATTTTCCTCTAATTGTAGTTTTAGGATATGGAGTAATCTGCATCATGAGCTCAACCCAGACGCAGAGTTTGAGGTTAACATGAAACAGATCAATGAGGTGGGAGTCAGCCCAGGAAAGTGGGATTGGAGGCATTGGTGGGAGGTCAAGTAGAGGGATTTATACAGGAACATTTTATTGGCTGCTTAAGTACCTGGTGGTCAGTACAGAACTGATATTTAATGGATACTTATGTATTCTATCACTGGCTTCCCCATTGGTTCAGTAGCAAAGAACCCGCCTGCCAATCCAGGAAATGTGGGTTCGATCCCTGGGTTGGGAAGCTCCCTTAGAGGAGGGATTGGCAACCCATTTCAGTAGAAAATCCCATGAACAGAGAGAGAAGCCTAGCAGGTTGGAGTCCACGGGGTCACAAAAGAGTGGGACACTGAACGACTGAGTACACATGTACTTCATCTACCAGGTTCTACACCGGGCACTGAGAAGAGCAGAGAAGACTGAGTAGAATGCATAGAAAGCAAAGTGTTTTGCTGTGTGCTTTTTCCTTTTAAATATATATATTTACCTATTTATTTATTTGGCTTTGCCAGGTCTTAGTTGCAGCATGCGGAATCTAGTTCCCAGACCAGGGGGCAGACCTGGGCCAGTGCAATGGGAGGGTGAGGTCTTAGCCTCTGGACCACCAGGGAAGTCCCTGCTTTTTTCTTTATCATTACCTTCCTTCCAAAGGAATTTCAGACTTTCAAATGCGGTGTTTAAAGGGTAACAAATAGGAAGTCTGGCTGCTGTTTAATCATAACTTGTAGCCCTCAGATGGTCTTTCATCTTATTTCCTCATTGTTCTTCTCTCCAGTAATATTGTGCAGACCTAGCAACTGCGACTGAGGAAATCAGCTAGATGCTGTCCATGTCCTCTGGCCTTCTCTAATTACTTTCCCACCGTCTAGGCTGGTGAACTGATTAGAGAATGGAATATTTCTCCCGTGATAAATACGCACATTACCAAGATGATCCTCTGTCATAGAAACACTTATACTGAATATAATATAGCAAGTGAAGGAAAGGAATAGTCTCTTGCAAGTCATTTCTCTACTCAACTCTCCCTGAAACAAACCCTTTAAATTACACTTATAACTGTGCTGCTTCTTGCTTCTTAGGGACAGGAGGAGGAAGCAGTGCATTTATTTTAGATGCAGTCAAAGGCTTGGGAAGTCGTAATAGATGAAACTGACAATCCTTGATGCAAATGAGTGATTCTATACGGATAAGTGTTCACTAGAAAAAAATATTCAACAAGCGTATTGTAATTTCTTCATCAAAAGTAAATAAGGGGTTTTTAAAAGAGAAACATTATTATTTCAAAAAGAATACCATTCATAGGAAAAGAAGGACCATTCTGAGTTTCTGAATATACTTTTTTTCTGCCAGAATGAAAAAAAAAAACCATAAATATGACTCAATGCAAATAATTCCATATAGCAATAAGTAATGGATCTGATCTCTCCAAAAAATGATTCCAGAAAGTATTTACTAATTTTTTTTCTTTTTGAAAAATTTATTTATTTATTAGGCTGCAGCACATCTCTTAGTTGAAGCATGTGAACTCTTGGTTGTGGCATGTGGATCAAGTTTACCAGCCAGAGATGGAAACGGGGCCCCTGCATTGGGAGAGCAGAATCATAGCCACTGGACCACTAGGAAAGTCCTTACTAATTATTTTTAACTTGTGTGTAATTGAATGGTCACTTAACCTTCAGAAAGAACAAAATGTTTGAGTTCATCTGGTTTTGAAATTTTTCACTTGGCTTAAGAAGTAGGGTAAAAAGCTGTTATTAGAAAAATCTTTGTATTATGTCTATTGCCCTTGATTTTTTTTTTTTTTTTAAAGGGTACATTCTGACCTCAAATCAGTATTAGAAATTAGGTTCTCAGATTAAATTAGCCTTTATTTCTCTTCCACTTAACTTATTTTCAGAACATTATCACAAGGGAAGAGGCACCAATATTAAAAAGGAACAGGGGGAAAATGACTTCATATAATGCTAACCTATTTTGGAACTGTTTTGAAGCCATAGTGTAGCACTTGGTTACATGTCAACCCACATTCAAAGTAAAAGAGGGGAAACACAGTCATGCATTTCAGGGACTAATTCTTAACCAGAAAGTAATTAAATTTTGATGAATTGTAGCCATTAAACTATAATCTTATTTTTCATTACTATTTCATTTAAAATGTAGTGAGGGACTTCTCCACTGGTGGTCCAGTGATTAAGAATCTACCTTCCAAAGCAGGGGATGTGGGTTTGATCGTGGTTGGTGAACTAACTAAGATCCTACATGCTGCAACTAGAGAGCTCATGCACTGCAACAAAGGTCTAATGAAGCCAAAAAAATATATAGATATAGATGCAGATATAAAATTTTAAATGTAGTGAAAGAAGAAAATTCTTGGGGAAACAAGAAAACAGTAGAGTTTGCCTTAAAAGTCTGTTTGGCGGGAGAGGGAAAAGAGGTCATAGATTCCCATCATACTCCCATAGTGAAGAAGCCTACTTGGGAACTTGGGCAACTTTTTGCTCATAGGATGGAACACCCTGCTTAGAGACATGTACTTCTTTCTCAAAATTGTTTTGCCTATTCAGGGTCTTTTGTGGTTCCCTACAAATTTTCGAATTATTTGTTCTAGTTCTGTGATAAATGCAATTGGTATTTTGAAAGACATACATTGATTCTGTAGGTTGCCTTGGAGAGTATGTTCATTTGAATGCTGTTAATTCTTCCAGTTCATGAGCACAACAGATCTTTTCCTTTGTTTGGGTTGTATTCAATTTCTTTCATCAGTGTCTTATGGTTTTCCAAGGAGATCTTTTAGTGAATGTTAGTTGCTCAGTTGTATCCAACACTTTTGCTGCCCCACGAACTGTAGCCCAGCAGGCTCCTCTGTCCATGGAATTCTCCAAGCAAGAATACTGTAGGGCCAAGGCCAGGCTCCTTAGTATTAGAAATTAGGTTCTCAGATTAAATTAGCCTTTATTTCTCTTCCACTTAACTTATTTTCAGAACATTATCACAAGGGAAGAGGCACCAATATTAAAAAGGAACAGGGGGAAAATGACTTCATATAATGCTAACCTATTTTGGAACTGTTTTGAAGCCATAGTGTAGCACTTGGTTACATGTCAACCCACATTCAAAGTAAAAGAGGGGAAACACAGTCATGCATTTCAGGGACTAATTCTTAACCAGAAAGTAATTAAATTTTGATGAATTGTAGCCATTAAACTATAATCTTATTTTTCATTACTATTTCATTTAAAATGTAGTGAGGGACTTCTCCACTGGTGGTCCAGTGATTAAGAATCTACCTTCCAAAGCAGGGGATGTGGGTTTGATCGTGGTTGGTGAACTAACTAAGATCCTACATGCTGCAACTAGAGAGCTCATGCACTGCAACAAAGGTCTAATGAAGCCAAAAAAATATATAGATATAGATGCAGATATAAAATTTTAAATGTAGTGAAAGAAGAAAATTCTTGGGGAAACAAGAAAACAGTAGAGTTTGCCTTAAAAGTCTGTTTGGCGGGAGAGGGAAAAGAGGTCATAGATTCCCATCATACTCCCATAGTGAAGAAGCCTACTTGGGAACTTGGGCAACTTTTTGCTCATAGGATGGAACACCCTGCTTAGAGACATGTACTTCTTTCTCAAAATTGTTTTGCCTATTCAGGGTCTTTTGTGGTTCCCTACAAATTTTCGAATTATTTGTTCTAGTTCTGTGATAAATGCAATTGGTATTTTGAAAGACATACATTGATTCTGTAGGTTGCCTTGGAGAGTATGTTCATTTGAATGCTGTTAATTCTTCCAGTTCATGAGCACAACAGATCTTTTCCTTTGTTTGGGTTGTATTCAATTTCTTTCATCAGTGTCTTATGGTTTTCCAAGGAGATCTTTTAGTGAATGTTAGTTGCTCAGTTGTATCCAACACTTTTGCTGCCCCACGAACTGTAGCCCAGCAGGCTCCTCTGTCCATGGAATTCTCCAAGCAAGAATACTAAAGTGGACGCGACCCTGGGCACAGCGGAAACGTGGACCCAGAGCCGGCCTTGCGGCGCAGCTATGGGTGCACCGGGCGGAAAGATCAACCGTCCCCCGAACGGAGCTGAAGAAGAAGCTGTTCAAGCGACGGCGGGTGTTGAACCGAGCGGCGACTGAAGCACCGGATTGTCGGAGCTGTGATAGACGAAGGACTGATTACGCGGCACCACCTCAAGAAGCGGGCGCCAGTGCACGTGCCAACATTACCCCTCTGGCAAGAAGCGCAGAAAGCTCCTCCAGCAGATCCGGCTTTCCCAGAAGGAGAAAGCCGCCATGGAAGTGGAAGCCCCTTCCAAGCCAACCAGGACTAGTGAACTGCAGCCCAAATCAAAAAAGAAGACAAAAGCCCCCCAGGATGTAGACATGGAGGACCTTGAAGATAAGAGCTAAATCTGAATCTCACATCCCTTGCACCTGAAGATTCTCAGCTGGAGCCAGGAGGACTTGATGGTTACTTCAGATGACGTTGGAGAACGACGCTCCTTTTCACTCTCCCATGTTCCTCTTCCTGGTGGCCCACTGACCTGCCCTGGAGGGGTGTATTGAGGAGAAGAGAGAAAAGAAAGATTGGAGAGGGAGTCCCAAGCAGTCAACTGCATTTGTAATAAAGCCCTAGCCTTCTCACTGAAACTTGTGTGCTTAAGTGTAAAATAGGGATGGGAAAAGGAAATGGGCCCGTTGAGTGTGGAAACACCCTGCTAGAACATGAAAAGTTTTGCCTATTCAGGGTCTTTTGTGGTTCCCTACAAATTTTCGAATTATTTGTTCTAGTTCTGTGATAAATGCAATTGGTATTTTGAAAGACATACATTGATTCTGTAGGTTGCCTTGGAGAGTATGTTCATTTGAATGCTGTTAATTCTTCCAGTTCATGAGCACAACAGATCTTTTCCTTTGTTTGGGTTGTATTCAATTTCTTTCATCAGTGTCTTATGGTTTTCCAAGGAGATCTTTTAGTGAATGTTAGTTGCTCAGTTGTATCCAACACTTTTGCTGCCCCACGAACTGTAGCCCAGCAGGCTCCTCTGTCCATGGAATTCTCCAAGCAAGAATACTAAAGTGGACGCGGACCCTGGGCACAGCGGAAACGTGGACCCGGAGCCGGCCTTGCGGCGCAGCTATGGGTGCACCGGGCGGAAAGATCAACCGTCCACGAACGGAGCTGAAGAAGAAGCTGTTCAAGCGACGGCGGGTGTTGAACCGGGAGCGGCGACTGAAGCACCGGATTGTCGGAGCTGTGATAGACGAAGGACTGATTACGCGGCACCACCTCAAGAAGCGGGCGTCCAGTGCACGTGCCAACATTACTCTCTCTGGCAAGAAGCGCAGAAAGCTCCTCCAGCAGATCCGGCTTTCCCAGAAGGAGAAAGCCGCCATGGAAGTGGAAGCCCCTTCCAAGCCAACCAGGACTAGTGAACTGCAGCCCAAATCAAAAAAGAAGACAAAAGCCCCCCAGGATGTAGACATGGAGGACCTTGAAGATAAGAGCTAAATCTGAATCTCACATCCCTTGCACCTGAAGATTCTCAGCTGGAGCCAGGAGGACTTGATGGTTACTTCAGATGACGTTGGAGAACGACGCTCCTTTTCACTCTCCCATGTTCCTCTTCCTGGTGGCCCACTGACCTGCCCTGGAGGGGTGTATTGAGGAGAAGAGAGAAAAGAAAGATTGGAGAGGGAGTCCCAAGCAGTCAACTGCATTTGTAATAAAGCCCTAGCCTTCTCACTGAAACTTGTGTGCTTAAGTGTAAAAATAGGGATGGGAAAAGGAAATGGGCCCGTTGAGTGTGGAAACAAGAAAATTGGAAGACAGGACCCACAGCGCTTACTTGAGCAAGCACAGCATGATGTTAGCCTTCATGCTCCTGCCTCCCTAGTGACTGACACCACAACTTTCCATTTCAGACAGAAGTAAGGATTATTGTAGAGATGGCAGAGGAGGCAAGGGTCCAGATGCCAGCCCACTACCTCCTCCGGGTGACCAGCATGGCTGAGGGACCATGATGGTCTCTGCTTGCTTTGGTGGATTCTATTTTTAATAAAGTGAACATTATTTTTTCCTTAAAAAAAAAAAAAAAGAATACTAAAGTGGGTTGCCATTCCCTTCTTCAGGGGATCTTTCTGACCCAGGGATCAAACTCAGGTCTCCCACATTGCCGGCAGATTCTTAACCATCTGAGCTACCTGGGAAGCCTTACCTCCCTAGATGGATCTATTCCTTGGTATCTTATTCTTTTTGATGCTATTAGAAATGTGACTGTTGTATTAATTTCTCTTTATGACAGTTCATTGTTAGTATAGAGAAACACAAGAAATTTCTGAATATTAATTTTGCATCTGAGAACTTTACCAAAATTGATGTTATTTAGATGTAAATAAAGAAAAAAAGAGATTAAGATAAACGACTGTGAGACCTAAAATTTCAAGGTCACAGGAGCAGTATGAGCCCTTTGCACAAATTAGAGTGATAAGGTTCCTAGAAAGAACGAAGAGGGAACAGAGGGGAACCCAGAAGAGATGCTCAGCAGAAAGTGAGGTGCTGGGAGTGAAGCTGAGGCTGGCTAATACCTAGAACTGTCCTGATCATTTCCTTGTGAAAGAAGACAAAGCCCCCAGGATGTAGACATGGAGGACCTTGAAGATAAGAGCTAAATCTGAATCTCACATCCCTTGCACCTGAAGATTCTCAGCTGGAGCCAGGAGGACTTGATGGTTACTTCAGATGACGTTGGAGAACGACGCTCCTTTTCACTCTCCCATGTTCCTCTTCCCTGGTGGCCCACTGACCTGCCCTGGAGGGGTGTATTGAGGAGAAGAGAGAAAAGAAAGATTGGAGAGGGAGTCCCAAGCAGTCAACTGCATTTGTAATAAAGCCCTAGCCTTCTCACTGAAACTTGTGTGCTTAAGTGTAAAAATAGGGATGGGAAAAGGAAATGGGCCCGTTGAGTGTGGAAACAAGAAAATTGGAAGACAGGACCCACAGCGCTTACTTGAGCAAGCACAGCATGATGTTAGCCTTCATGCTCCTGCCTCCCTAGTGACTGACACCACAACTTTCCATTTCAGACAGAAGTAAGGATTATTGTAGAGATGGCAGAGGAGGCAAGGGTCCAGATGCCAGCCCACTACCTCCTCCGGGTGACCAGCATGGCTGAGGGACCATGATGGTCTCTGCTTGCTTTGGTGGATTCTATTTTTAATAAAGTGAACATTATTTTTCCTTAAAAAAAAAAAGAATACTAAAGTGGGTTGCCATTCCCTTCTTCAGGGGATCTTTCTGACCCAGGGATCAAACTCAGGTCTCCCACATTGCCGGCAGATTCTTAACCATCTGAGCTACCTGGGAAGCCTTACCTCCCTAGATGGATCTATTCCTTGGTATCTTATTCTTTTTGATGCTATTAGAAATGTGACTGTTGTATTAATTTCTCTTTATGACAGTTCATTGTTAGTATAGAGAAACACAAGAAATTTCTGAATATTAATTTTGCATCTGAGAACTTTACCAAAATTGATGTTATTTAGATGTAAATAAAGAAAAAAAGAGATTAAGATAAACGACTGTGAGACCTAAAATTTCAAGGTCACAGGAGCAGTATGAGCCCTTTGCACAAATTAGAGTGATAAGGTTCCTAGAAAGAACGAAGAGGGAACAGAGGGGAACCCAGAAGAGATGCTCAGCAGAAAGTGAGGTGCTGGGAGTGAAGCTGAGGCTGGCTAATACCTAGAACTGTCTAAGTCCTGATCATTTCCTTGTGTAATCCCTAGCCATTCGTAGTCATCACCACTGTGTGCGGCAGGGCAACCAGATAACAAATAGCAGTGGAGGTGCCATCAGACTGCGGAAGTCCAAGTCTCACTTTCCAATCCCAGCATTCCACCTACCAACCCCGTGGCTCTGGGGAAGACCTATATCGGCCCAGTACTGGCCCCTTTTTAGATCGGTAATTACCTAAACACTCAACTGCCCTATCAGTCCAACTGGTATCATTATAGAACTTCCCTCATTGCCTTGTTAAGGGATTAAATTAGATAGTGCATCTAAATGCTTGTGTGTGAGTGCGTGCTAAGTCACTTCAGTCCAGGCTCTTTACCACTAGCGCCACCTTGGGAAGCCCATCTAAGTGCTCAGCACATAGTAAATACTCAGTAAATGAGAGATGATTAAGTTAACACTATAGTCTGCTACTATTATTATTCTTAATGCCACTTTACTCCTTGCACATAAGAACATTTGATCAAATATCCAGTATGTAAAGCTATTACACAGTGAAGACCTTTAGTTGAAAAGTAGTTTGCACAAAAGGATACGTAATAGTGAATTTTTTTTTTTTTCTTTTGGCCACATGGCTTGTGGGATCCTAGTTCTCCAACCAGGGATTGGACCCAGGCTCTTCAGTCCTTAGGAGCTTGGAGTCCTAAGCCCTTGACCATCAGAGAATTCCTAATAGTGGAAATTTTGTAAAGGATTTGTCTTACTCACTCTTTTCTTTTGCTGATGAGGAAACAGCCGTCTAAATATTCAAATGCCCTCCCAGTTTACAGAGACACACAGAGGCCATGTGGGGCTGAGAAGCCATGATTCCAGACTGCATGCAGGAATTCAACCTACTGACTCTCAGATATCTAAGACCAAAACTACTAAATTAACATAGCAAACTTGCTCATTAGCTTTTAAACAGAAGCCAAGATTAAAATCCTAATGCTGTTTACTTCTAATTTTATGTCAATTTTATTATATACTTTATATTAAATCCACTACTTATTTTATTTTTTTTATTCCATTGAGCTTTTGGCCAGTCCACCAATAGGGCCAAGTTTCAACAGGAAAGAGACACTTTTCCATAGTGAAATCACAAGAATGTCCTGAGTTCCCAATGACCTAAACTGTTTTTCTGTTGCTGTGACCCAGAGAAAAAATTCCTCAGAGAGGAACGACAGTGGAGTCATTCCATAAGTGACTTTTTTTTTTCCCCACGTGATGGTAATACAAATTATCCTAGAAATGGAAGGAGAAAAAAAAAATCCCAAATCCTTGCATTTTTGGTCAGATTTCCCAGAGGAGCAAGCATGGCACAGTTCCTCTTTCTCTCCTGTAATAATTTTCTCATTAATTTGCTCCTGGTCCAGTTCAGTTTTATTCATTTCTACAGGCATTGCATCATACCCAAATGAGCTTCCTCTTTCTATTGTTAGACAAATATTCTCAAAATATTTGAAAACTGGCTGCTTCCTCTCTGTTCTGTTTTGTGGGTGAAACATTTTCTTCAGACTCTTTCCTATGAGTCCTCCTGAAATACAAAGTTTAATGACAGTCCGTAGGGGGGAGACTTTGAGAAAGTTTTGACAGTTGTAGGAGGACAGTTTGTGAGACAACATTTATAGTCTGCCATGGGCTTCTCTACGGATGTGTCTTTGGTCTCTGGTATGCTAGACTTTGTAACTTGTCATTAATAATAATGACAATGATGATAACCTACTATAATAGAGACCATTTATTGAGGTCTTTATAAAAATTTCATTTATTTATTTTTTGGCTGTGCTGGGTCTTCGTTTGTTACACTGGTTCTTCTCTTGTTGCAGCAAATAGGGGCTACTCTCTATTTTCAGTGCGTGGGCTTCTCATTGCTGTGGCTTCTCTTGTTGTTGAGCACTGGCTTCAGGGCTTGGGCTTCAGTAGTTGCAGTTGCCAGGCTCTAGAGTACAGGCGCAGTAGCTGTGGTACATGGGTTTACCTACTTCTCAGCATGTGAGATCTTCCTAGACCAGGGGTCAAATCTTTATCTTCTGCATTGGAAGGCAGATTCTTTATCACTGAGCCACCAGAGAAGCTCCTGAGGTCTAACTATGTGTTAATTGTTTACCTAGGGGTTTCCATGGTGGTCCAGTAGGTAAAGAGTCTGCCTTACAGTGCAAGAGGCACCAGTTTGATCCCTGGCCTGGGACGATCCCACATGCTGTGGAGTGGCTATGTCCAATTATCAGCCAGCGCTCTGGAACGCACGAGCCCAGAGACAGTGCTATGCAACAAGAGAGGCCACTGCAATGGGAGGCCCACACAGGCCAAAGAATAAAGATGGATGAAAATAAATGAATAAATAAACAACAAAAGAGGCCAAAATTTAAAATTTAAAACAAGTGTTTACCTAGATTGTTCTATTTAATCCTCCTCGCAGTCCTAAACTGTGGGTTTTTTATTAACCCTATTTGATAGATGAATTCTAAAATTTAAGCAAGTTACCCAAGATCATTCAACTCAGAAAAAACAAAGCCTATCTGAGTCCTAAGTTCCTACTCATTCTATCCATATGCTTCTTAAACCACGGTCCTCAGACCAGCAACTAGAGCAGTGTTGGGGAAATTGTTAGAAGCGATCTGGTACACTCGGGTGGTATGGCTGGAGACCAGGAGAATTGTTACACACGCAAATTCTCATGCTGCCTCCCAGATCTGCTGGATCAGAACGGCAGTCTGTGGTTTAAGCAGCACTCTGAGTGATTCTGAAGGATGCTGAAGTTAGAGCATCAGCTACAGCATGCTATGCTTTATAGCAGTGGTTCCCAATCTTTTTGAAACCAGGAAGCAGTTTCTGGTATCACAATTTTTCCACAGACCAGGGTGAGGGGATGGTTTTGGGGATGATTCAAGCACATTACATTTACTGTGCACTTTATTTCTATTATTATTACATCAGCTCCACCTCAGGTCATCAGGCGTTAGATCCCGGAGGCTGGGGACCCCTGCTTTATAGGCCCAAAGGCATCACACCTGTAAGGAGGGAGCTGGGAAGTCTTCTGGGAAATGACTCCAGGAACTCTGGATTGCCTGGCCAGGGGCTGGTTGGGACCTGCACCTTCCTGTATCTCCCAGGAAGCTCTTGGACTTTCCTTCGTTCTGGAGGTCCCCAGCCGCTGGGTGGTTGCCCTTTCTCTTAATTCCCGTCAACAGCTAGCATCTGAACTGAAACTCTGCCTTAACCTTAAATGGTTATCATCATCCTCCAGTTCCTGCCCTGACCCCAGGCAAAACCACTCTCATACTATTTCAGTGACAAACAGAGGAGTGAGTGTGAAGGGCGAGAGGCAGAGCCCCTCTGGGCTCAGACTCACCATGGTCCAGCTGTGTCCCCAGCCAAAGCACAGTGACTCTCCAAAGGATGCCCTGTGCATCTGCTGACCTTCTGCTGTCATTCCAGACTGCTTCCAGTGATAAGGCTGGAACCGAAACACATGTTAGTTTCCTGTTGCTGCAATAAAAAAGCGATCACAAAACGTAGTGACTTAACTAACACAGATTTATTATCTTAGGGTTCCCTAGGTCAGAAGACCAACATAGGACTCACTGAACGAAAATCCACATCACTTCCTTCCTTTCTGGGATCTCTAGAGGAGATGGTGAAGGACAGGGAAGCCTGGTGTGCTGCTGTCCACGGAGTCACAAAGAGTCGGACATGACTGGGCAACTGAGCCTCATTGAACTGAGAGAAGAATCTGTTCTTTGCCTTTTTCATCTTCCAGAGGCTGTCCACTGGAAGATGGCGCCTTTTTCCACCTTGCACATCAGTAACGTTGCATCTCTCTGACCTTTCTTCCATAGCTACGTATCCTTATGACCACAGTCAAGTAGGGTTCTCCTGCTCGCTCACCCATGTGATCAAATTGAACAGGACAATTGCCCTATCTCAAGGACCTTAACTTAATCACACTTTCAAAATTGCCTTTGCTACATAAGATACCATGTTTATAGATTGTGAGATTAGTATGTGAACATTTCTGGAGTCATTATTTTCCCTTCCAGAGTCTTCTCTTCCAGCACGGAGCACAACATTTTTTTTTTTTTTTTTTTTTTTGGAGACTATAGTTGCAAATTCCAAGAGATAGGAACAAGAAGAGAAAATGAATTCATATCATTTGTCATTTAGAGGACTATACAAAGCGATGTTTCCTAGATTTCAAGACCAATTACTGAAATATATATCCCTGCTTTGAAAAAAAAAATTTAGGGAAAAGGAAGGAACTAGCATATTATAGTGCTTCCATGGTGTCTCAGAAGGTAAGGAATCTGCCTGCTAGGCAGGAAACTTGGGTTCAATCCCTGGGTTGGGAAGATACCCTGGAAAAGGGGATGACTACCCACTCCAGTATTCTTGCCTGGAGAATTCCATGGACAGAGGAGCCTAGCAGGCTACAGTCCATGGGGTCGCAAAGAGTTGGACATGACTGAGCCACTTACACTCACCATATTAAAGGTATGCCTGACTCACAAGAATATTGAGAATTCAGAAACACAATGGGATGGAAATGTGTCGCAAAATCAGATTATACCATAGTGATATCAACTTTTGTTTATTTCCCTTCTTACACCTGTATATTTGGTCTCAATAAAATATGAAGTAGTTAAGGTGGGATATGCAGGCACATAGAAGCTTAATGACTAAATTAAAAATCTAAACAAACCCTGGGACCCATTTGGGTCTGATGCCAGAGTCCTCTCTATTTATGTGAGGCAAGTCTTTCCCAAGAGACATTACTTCCTCAGTGATCTCCAAGCTTTGGGTCACAGACCTGCAGGGAACCAGTGACTACAAGTACTGGGAGTTCATTCAAATGTTAAGCATTGCCTGAAGTCCGAAAAGGTAATGTCTCTGAACCTTTCAAACATAAACAGGAACTGGTGTGAGTGAATATGCAGTTTCCTTTGCTTATGTACTGTTTTCAGAGCAGCATCCTGACATTTCAGTTTTCAAATTAAGTGGGTGCTCAAAGTAAAATTTCTACTGTGTGAGCATCTGAAATATAAGTACAAGTTTACTTTTTTCTTTAAAAAGTTGGGAATCATTTTTCTCCATCATTTCTTTTAACTTTCCATCTTTACAGCCAGGACAGTCAGCCAGATAGACATAACAGCACCTCTACATTATGTGATGATCCATTTTAATTCCTCCAACAAGAACTTCTTGGGACTTTTCTGGTGGTCCAGTGGCTAGGACTCTGTACTCTCAATGGAGGGGGCCAGAGTTCAATTCCTCCTCAGGCAACTAGATCCCACATGCTACAACTAAGTTTGCATGCCACAACTAAAAGATCCTGCATGTCACAATGAAGACCGAATATCCCACACGTTGCAACTAAGACCCAGTGCAGCCAAATAAATAAACATTAAAAAAAATTTTGTGCATATCCACTAGATGCCAAACATGATTCTAGGTACTGAAGATACAGCAGAAAAGAAAACACAAAAATTCTTTCCTCTGTGGAACTGGTATTAACAAAACTTTAAACAGGGTTTTCCTGGTAGCTCAGTGGTGAAGAGTTTGCCTGCCAATGCAGGAGACACGGGTTCAATCCCTGATCGGGGAGGACCCCAGATGCTATGAAACAACTTATCCTGTGAGCCATAACTATTGAGCCTGTGCTCTAGAGCCTTGGAGCCCCAACTATTGAGGCCATGTGCCACAACTATTGAAACCCATGTGTGCTAGAGCCCAAGTTCCACAACAAGAAGCCTGCTCTCCTCAACTAGACAGTAGCCCCCACTCCCTGCAACTAGAGAAGAGCCTGCGGTAGCAGTGAAAACCCAGAATAGCCAAAAATAAATAAATAAATAAATAATTTTAAAAACCCTTAAAACATGTGAAATACTTAGAACATTGCTTGGTTCCTAGGAATAGCTCAGAATATTATTAGTTCTCATGATTATTATAATTATCAAGTTATGTAATATCTAAAATGAACATTTTAAACTTTTTTTTTAAATAGGACACATTCCTCTGTATATTTAGAGAGTAAAAATGATGGGAAAATTTCAAAGGAGAAACTGGTGTGAGTGAATATGCAGTTTCCTTTGCTTATGTACTGTTTTCAGAGCAGCATCCTGACATTTCAGTTTTCAAATTAAGTGGGTGCTCAAAGTAAAATTTCTACTGTGTGAGCATCTGAAATATAAGTACAAGTTTACTTTTTTCTTTAAAAAGTTGGGAATCATTTTTCTCCATCATTTCTTTTAACTTTCCATCTTTACAGCCAGGACAGTCAGCCAGATAGACATAACAGCACCTCTACATTATGTGATGATCCATTTTAATTCCTCCAACAAGAACTTCTTGGGACTTTTCTGGTGGTCCAGTGGCTAGGACTCTGTACTCTCAATGGAGGGGGCCAGAGTTCAATTCCTCCTCAGGCAACTAGATCCCACATGCTACAACTAAGTTTGCATGCCACAACTAAAAGATCCTGCATGTCACAATGAAGACCGAATATCCCACACGTTGCAACTAAGACCCAGTGCAGCCAAATAAATAAACATTAAAAAAAATTTTGTGCATATCCACTAGATGCCAAACATGATTCTAGGTACTGAAGATACAGCAGAAAAGAAAACACAAAAATTCTTTCCTCTGTGGAACTGGTATTAAAAAAACTTTAAACAGGGTTTTCCTGGTAGCTCAGTGGTGAAGAGTTTGCCTGCCAATGCAGGAGACACGGGTTCAATCCCTGATCGGGGAGGACCCCAGATGCTATGAAACAACTTATCCTGTGAGCCATAACTATTGAGCCTGTGCTCTAGAGCCTTGGAGCCCCAACTATTGAGGCCATGTGCCACAACTATTGAAACCCATGTGTGCTAGAGCCCAAGTTCCACAACAAGAAGCCTGCTCTCCTCAACTAGACAGTAGCCCCCACTCCCTGCAACTAGAGAAGAGCCTGCGGTAGCAGTGAAAACCCAGAATAGCCAAAAATAAATAAATAAATAAATAATTTTAAAAACCCTTAAAACATGTGAAATACTTAGAACATTGCTTGGTTCCTAGGAATAGCTCAGAATATTATTAGTTCTCATGATTATTATAATTATCAAGTTATGTAATATCTAAAATGAACATTTTAAACTTTTTTTTTAAATAGGACACATTCCTCTGTATATTTAGAGAGTAAAAATGAGAAGTTCAAAGAGGCAGAAACATTCTGCCATGGGGTTCTTTCATTAAGCATTCTTCAGCATCACAGTGTGGTGAAATCACTGATTTGGAAAGCCTGTTAACTGAGGCTTATTTATTTATCTGTGGCTGCCTTGTGGACAGTCTGCAGGATGTTACTTCCTGGATCAGAGATTGAACCCCAGGCCCCCGCAATGGAAGCACCTGAGTCCTAACCACTCAGGGAATTCCCTAACTGAGGCTTAAAATGTTCTGCCTATTTGTGTTGCAGCCAATGAGAAAAAATTCTATAGAGAGAAATTTTCATTTTTTTTTTTTTCTTGTTCAAAGTTGTTTCATGTTGCTTTTCTCTCTTCTTCAGAGCTGATATGCATTAGCACTAAGGCCAAGGACCCCAGTCTGCTCCATACTCTTTGTGGCCTCGTCACTGTGGCGAAGCTTCATCCAGCTTTGACTGTGACTAACACTCAGGATGAACTTCTCTGGTAACTCAGTTGGTAAAGAATCAACCTGCAGTACAGGAGACTCCTGTTTGATTCCTGGATCAGGAAGATCCCCTGGAAAATGGATAGGCTACCCACTCCAGTGTTCTTGGTCTTCCCCGGTGGCTCAGACAATAACAAAAAAAATTCCCGTACCGTGTGGGAGACCTGGATTTGATCCCTGTGTCGAGAAGATCCCCTGGAAGAAGGCATGGCAGTCCACTCCAGTATTGTTGCCTGGAGACTTCCTTGGACAGAGGAGTCTGGTGGGCTACAGTTCATGAGATTGGGCAAAGAGTCGGACACGACTGAGCTACTAAGCACAGCACGGCACAACACTCAGGGTGTTTCTGTTTCCCATTCAGACATGAGTAAGAGGAAGCCTGGTTTACCTGGCTGCTCATTCTCTGCCCACAGCCCACTGCAGGCCCATGGGAGTCTATGGTTTAGTTGTACTTGAATCACATTGCCATCCTGGGTAAATCGGATGTAAACTGGAAGTTCAGGCAAAAGCTCTGTGTGCATCAGAACCACTTAAAACAATGGTTGATGGGCCACCTTCAGACTCAGGTCTTGAGGTGGACCTAGGAATTTGCATTGCTAACAACTTCCAGGATGCTTCTAGTGCTGCCTATTGAGTTTAAAAGCAGGCTTTTGTAAACTAAGCTGCTAGAGGTACCTGTGCTGGGAGGGGGCAAGCTCCACAACTGACAACTTCACCACAATCTACTTTTTCCTTCTCCAAGCTTACCATCCATTTATCTTTGAAATCTTCCTGAACTGTGGCTATTGGAAGCAAGAATAAAAAAATGGAATGCAAAAAAAGAAATTCTAAGCAAGTGATCTGAGAAAGCAGGTAGTAACCTGAGGTTTGATCCCCTGTGTGAATCTATTTCCTTTTAGTTATATTCACCAGGTTGTCGCATTTTTTAGATTCCACATGTAAGTGACATCATAGAATATTTGTCTCTGTCTGACTTTACTTAGCATAATATCTTCCAAGTTCATTCATGTTGTTTCAAATGGCAAAACTCCATTCTTTTTTATGGCTTCTGTGTGTGTGTGTGTGTGTGTGTGTGTGTGTGTGTATCAACATAAGATACATGGGTTTCCCAGGTGACGCTAGGGGTAATGAACCTGCCTGCCAAGGCAGGAGACGTGACAGTCAGTATTCCTGCTTGGAGAATCCCATGAATCTACTGAAGTCCACAGGGTTGTATAGAGTTGGATATATATATGTTCACTTAGGCTACCCACTCCAGTGTTCTTGGTCTTCCCGTGGCTCAGACAATAACAAAAAATTCCCGACGTGTGGGAGGGATTTGATCCTGTGTCGAGAAGATCCCCTGGAAGAAGGCATGGCAGTCCACTCCAGTATTGTTGCCTGGAGACTTCCTTGGACAGAGGAGTCTGGTGGGCTACAGTTCATGAGATTGGGCAAAGAGTCGGACACGACTGAGCTACTAAGCACAGCACGGCACAACACTCAGGGTGTTTCTGTTTCCCATTCAGACATGAGTAAGAGGAAGCCTGGTTTACCTGGCTGCTCATTCTCTGCCCACAGCCCACTGCAGGCCCATGGGAGTCTATGGTTTAGTTGTACTTGAATCACATTGCCATCCTGGGTAAATCGGATGTAAACTGGAAGTTCAGGCAAAAGCTCTGTGTGCATCAGAACCACTTAAAACAATGGTTGATGGGCCACCTTCAGACTCAGGTCTTGAGGTGGACCTAGGAATTTGCATTGCTAACAACTTCCAGGATGCTTCTAGTGCTGCCTATTGAGTTTAAAAGCAGGCTTTTGTAAACTAAGCTGCTAGAGGTACCTGTGCTGGGAGGGGGCAAGCTCCACAACTGACAACTTCACCACAATCTACTTTTTCCTTCTCCAAGCTTACCATCCATTTATCTTTGAAATCTTCCTGAACTGTGGCTATTGGAAGCAAGAATAAAAAAATGGAATGCAAAAAAAGAAATTCTAAGCAAGTGATCTGAGAAAGCAGGTAGTAACCTGAGGTTTGATCCCCTGTGTGAATCTATTTCCTTTTAGTTATATTCACCAGGTTGTCGCATTTTTTAGATTCCACATGTAAGTGACATCATAGAATATTTGTCTCTGTCTGACTTTACTTAGCATAATATCTTCCAAGTTCATTCATGTTGTTTCAAATGGCAAAACTCCATTCTTTTTTATGGCTTCTGTGTGTGTGTGTGTGTGTGTGTGTGTGTGTGTGTGTATCAACATAAGATACATGGGTTTCCCAGGTGACGCTAGGGGTAATGAACCTGCCTGCCAAGGCAGGAGACGTGACAGTCAGTATTCCTGCTTGGAGAATCCCATGAATCTACTGAAGTCCACAGGGTTGTATAGAGTTGGATATATATATGTTCACTTAGGTTGCTTTCATATCTCAGCTATTGTAAATAATGCTGCTATTAACACTGGGGTGTATATATCTTTTCAAAGTAGTATTTTTATTTTTTTCAGATGTACACCAGGAATGGAACTGCTTGGCTATATAACCTATAGGATAATTCTACTTTTAGTTTTCTGAGAACCCTCTACTACTTTCATAGTGGCTGTAAGAATTTACATTCCTGCCAACAGCATCTGAAGGTGCCCTTTTCTCCATTTCCTCTCCAACATTCCTATCCGTGTTCTTTTTGATGATAGCCTTTCCGATGACTATGAGGTGGTATCTCATTGTGGTCTTAATTTGCATTTCTCTGATGATTAACAATTTTGAGAATCTTTGTAACTGCCTGTTGGCTATGTCTTCTTTGGAAAAATGTCTGTTCAAGTCTTCTGTCCATTTTTTCAATTGGGTTTTCTTTTTTTTTTTTGATGTTGAGTTGTTGGAGCTGTTTATCTATTTTGGATGGTACTCCTTATCAGTCACATCATTAGAAAATATTTTCTCCATTCAGTAGACTGTCCTTTTACTTCTGTTGGTTTCCTTTGCTGTGCAAAAGCTTTTTTTTTTTTTTTTAAACTTTCATTTATTTATTTTTGGCTGTGCTGGGTCTTTGTCGATGTGTGGGTTTAACTGCTCTGCGATATGTGGGATCTTCCCGGATCAGGGCTCGAATCTGTGTCTCCTGCAGTGGCAGACTGGTTCTTATCCACTGAGCCACAAGGGAAGCCCTGTGCAAAAGAAATTTTTTTCCACATGTAAGTGACATCATAGAATATTTGTCTCTGTCTGACTTTACTTAGCATAATATCTTCCAAGTTCATTCATGTTGTTTCAAATGGCAAAACTCCATTCTTTTTTATGGCTTCTGTGTGTGTGTGTGTGTGTGTGTGTGTGTGTGTATCAACATAAGATACATGGGTTTCCCAGGTGACGCTAGGGGTAATGAACCTGCCTGCCAAGGCAGGAGACGTGACAGTCAGTATTCCTGCTTGGAGAATCCCATGAATCTACTGAAGTCCACAGGGTTGTATAGAGTTGGATATATATATGTTCACTTAGGTTGCTTTCATATCTCAGCTATTGTAAATAATGCTGCTATTAACACTGGGGTGTATATATCTTTTCAAAGTAGTATTTTTATTTTTTTCAGATGTACACCAGGAATGGAACTGCTTGGCTATATAACCTATAGGATAATTCTACTTTTAGTTTTCTGAGAACCCTCTACTACTTTCATAGTGGCTGTAAGAATTTACATTCCTGCCAACAGCATCTGAAGGTGCCCTTTTCTCCATTTCCTCTCCAACATTCCTATCCGTGTTCTTTTTGATGATAGCCTTTCCGATGACTATGAGGTGGTATCTCATTGTGGTCTTAATTTGCATTTCTCTGATGATTAACAATTTTGAGAATCTTTGTAACTGCCTGTTGGCTATGTCTTCTTTGGAAAAATGTCTGTTCAAGTCTTCTGTCCATTTTTTCAATTGGGTTTTCTTTTTTTTTTTTGATGTTGAGTTGTTGGAGCTGTTTATCTATTTTGGATGGTACTCCTTATCAGTCACATCATTAGAAAATATTTTCTCCATTCAGTAGACTGTCCTTTTACTTCTGTTGGTTTCCTTTGCTGTGCAAAAGCTTTTTTTTTTTTTTTTAAACTTTCATTTATTTATTTTTGGCTGTGCTGGGTCTTTGTCGATGTGTGGGTTTAACTGCTCTGCGATATGTGGGATCTTCCCGGATCAGGGCTCGAATCTGTGTCTCCTGCAGTGGCAGACTGGTTCTTATCCACTGAGCCACAAGGGAAGCCCTGTGCAAAAGCTTTTAAGCCTAATTAGGTCCTGTTTTTGCTCATATTTCCTTTGTTTTAGGAGACGGATCAAAAAAAAAAAAAAAAAAACCAAACAAAAACCCCACCACTGCTGCAATTTATGTCAAAGAGTGTTCTGCCTATGTTTTCCTATAGGAGTTATATGGTTTCCAGTCTTATTTTTCGGTCTTTAATCAATTTTGAGTTTTTGTATATGGTGTTAGAGAAGGTTTTAATTTCATTCAGATTAGAAAAACTGAGGACCCAAAACATGCAGCAGGGACATCTAGGTGGAGGTCCCTGTGAACTGTGGCTTTGCGAACTGCCCTGAGCTTCAGAGCCTGCAGAGAACTAGCGGTGAGTATGCAGAAGTAGCAGTTCCGCCCTGTGGCAAGACCTTGAAAGTTCCCCTTGCTTCAGGCACTGCCCCCACCTCCTGTTGCCTGCCAGCCCTTAAGCAGGTTAAGTCTCAGTAGAGCCAAACTGAAGAAATACTGGGTCTCCTAAAGAAGAAAAGAGATTTAATTCTAAAGAAGATGCAAGAATTAACTAGCATGGTGGAGAAATTAGAACCCCTCAGGCATTATCAGTGGGAATGTAAAGTGGTAGAGCCACTTAGGAAAATGAATTGGCAGCTCCTTTAGAAGGTCAGACAGAGAATCACTATATAACCAAACAATCTCCCTCCTAGTATATACCCAAGAGAAATGAAACATATGTTTACACAAAACTTGTATACAAATGTTCATATGCTTTTCAAAGCAGCCTTATTCATAACAGCTAAAACATGGGAACAATCCAAATGTCCATCATCTGATGGACAGATAAATTAAATGTAATTTTGACCATAAAAAGGAAAGAAGTGCTGATTTGTGCTACAACGTGGAGAAATCTTACAAATATTATTCCAAGTGAAAGAATGGAAAGGAAATAGGCTCAAAAAGCCACGTGTTTTATGATTTCTTTTATAAGAAATGTCCAGAATAGGCAAATCTATGGAGGAAGAAAGTGTGATATCTAGGGTTGGATTGGGGGATGAGGGAATGAAGTGACTATTATTGAGGTTTGGAGTTTCTTTAGGGAGGGTGATAAAAAATGTTCTAAAATTCAATTGTAGTGATGGTTGTATAATTGAATATATGAAAAATCATTGAACTATATGCTTTAAAAAAGGGTAAAGTGTATGATGTGTGAAGTATAACTCAATAAAACTGTTTTAAAAGGAATTAACTAGCACATACAAACAAAAGCCAAGAGAGCAACCCTTGTGCCTGAACCGTGTGGGCATCTAATTAATGGCCCAAAACACAAGAATCGACGGTCAAGAATATATTGACTTGGAAGGACTCACTCTAAACTTGGGATTTCATACCTCAGCAAGGACCCCAGGAATAGGGATAGACTCACTGCTAGAGTGGATCTAGAAGCTGTGAGAAAGCAGGGCTTAGAGAAGAAAATGGCAACCCACTCCAGTATTTTTGCATGGAGAATTTCATGGACAGAGGAGCCTGGCGGGCTACAAGTTCAACAGAGGCTCATCTCCTAGTCTCCAAGGAAGTACACTCTTTCTGTGCAAAGGGAAGGTCCCAATGAACCACAAGCTATGATGGCCATCGGGGCACTTTAGACTCCTCGTGTTCAGGGACCATCAGGCAAGACAGGAAGTCTCATACCTGGGAGGAAAATGGACCATGATTAACAGGAAAAGCGTAAGATATTTTCTTAAAACTGTGTAATGAGCACTTCCCTGGGGGTCAGTGGCTGAGGCTCCATACTCACAGTGCAGGAGTCTGGATTTGATCCCTGGTTAGGGAACTAGATCCCACCCACTGCAACTAAGAGTTCACATGGTGCAACTTAAAATGGAAAAACAATCCAAATGTCCATCATCTGATGGACAGATAAATTAAATGTAATTTTGACCATAAAAAGGAAAGAAGTGCTGATTTGTGCTACAACGTGGAGAAATCTTACAAATATTATTCCAAGTGAAAGAATGGAAAGGAAATAGGCTCAAAAAGCCACGTGTTTTATGATTTCTTTTATAAGAAATGTCCAGAATAGGCAAATCTATGGAGGAAGAAAGTGTGATATCTAGGGTTGGATTGGGGGATGAGGGAATGAAGTGACTATTATTGAGGTTTGGAGTTTCTTTAGGGAGGGTGATAAAAAATGTTCTAAAATTCAATTGTAGTGATGGTTGTATAATTGAATATATGAAAAATCATTGAACTATATGCTTTAAAAAAGGGTAAAGTGTATGATGTGTGAAGTATAACTCAATAAAACTGTTTTAAAAGGAATTAACTAGCACATACAAACAAAAGCCAAGAGAGCAACCCTTGTGCCTGAACCGTGTGGGCATCTAATTAATGGCCCAAAACACAAGAATCGACGGTCAAGAATATATTGACTTGGAAGGACTCACTCTAAACTTGGGATTTCATACCTCAGCAAGGACCCCAGGAATAGGGATAGACTCACTGCTAGAGTGGATCTAGAAGCTGTGAGAAAGCAGGGCTTAGAGAAGAAAATGGCAACCCACTCCAGTATTTTTGCATGGAGAATTTCATGGACAGAGGAGCCTGGCGGGCTACAAGTTCAACAGAGGCTCATCTCCTAGTCTCCAAGGAAGTACACTCTTTCTGTGCAAAGGGAAGGTCCCAATGAACCACAAGCTATGATGGCCATCGGGGCACTTTAGACTCCTCGTGTTCAGGGACCATCAGGCAAGACAGGAAGTCTCATACCTGGGAGGAAAATGGACCATGATTAACAGGAAAAGCGTAAGATATTTTCTTAAAACTGTGTAATGAGCACTTCCCTGGGGGTCAGTGGCTGAGGCTCCATACTCACAGTGCAGGGAGTCTGGATTTGATCCCTGGTTAGGGAACTAGATCCCACCCACTGCAACTAAGAGTTCACATGGTGCAACTAAAAGATTCCATAGGCCATGATGAATATTGAAGATCCCACACACTGCAACTAAGATCTGGTGCAGTCAAATAAATGAATATTAAAATAATAACTGTATAATAACTCTGCCTTTCAGTTAAGAGTAAAAACTTACCATGTGTGTGCTATGTTGCTTCAGTTGTGTCCAACTCTGCGCTGTTCCATAGACTATAATTCGCCAGGCTCCTCTGTCCATGGAATTCTCCAGGCAAAAATACTGGAGCGGGTTGTTATACCCTGCTCCAAGGGATCTTCCTGACCCAGGGATCGAACCTGTGTCTCCTGCAGCTCCTGTATTGCAAGTGCATTCTTTTTTGCTGAGCAACTGGGTAAGTGCGAAAGCTTACCACACCCTACATAATATGGTTCCCTGCCAGCTTTCTGATCTTTTTTTAAATTTTGGCCTCTTTTTATTGATTTTTAAAATTTATTTATTTTTCACCCATCTTTATTCTTTGGCCTGTGTGGGCCTTCCATTGCAGTGGCCTCTTCTTGCTGCAGAGCACCCGCTCTGGGCACATGTGCTCCAGAGCGCTGGCTCGTAATAGGACACACTGGTCCAGCTGCTCCATGGCATATACGATCTTCTCAGGCCAGGGACTGAACCGGTTCCCCTTGCACTGCAAGGCGGACTCTTTACTCACTGGACCACCAGGGAAGCCCTTCTGATCTTTTTTCCCCCATCTCCCTTGTTTGTTTTAACTCAGTCACACTAGTCTTGTTATTAAGTGAACATACAAGTCACTGCCAGGCTTCTGGAAAGAGAAAGAAGACCAGCAGCAGGACCTTGAGTGGGAGTTGGTGGGTGAGAGAAATTCTAGATAAATTGCCCTAGGTGGTGTAGACTTGATTGCTGAGCTGTACTTTTAACTCTAATTCCTAGCTCGGTCTTCTTATCTAAGGATTTCTTATTGAGTTTTTCCACTTACTCACTGATTGAAAGTGAAAGTTGTTCAGTTGTGCCAACACTTTGTGACCCTGTGGACTTTAGCCTGCCAGGCTCCTCTGTCCATGGCAAGAATACTGGAGTGGGTAACTGTTCCCTTTTCCAGGGAAACTTGCTGACCCAGGGATCAAACTGGGGTCTCCTGTACTGCAGGAGGATTCTTTCTTTTTAATTTTTATTTTACTTTTTACTTTTACAGAATTTTGTTGTTTACAGATATATATGATCTCAGATTACTCATATGTATATCCTCCCCCCATCCCACTCCTCCAAGCTGTTGCACAGTGCCCTGCTGGTGGATTCTTTACCATCTGAGCCAGGCTAGTAAAACATTATTCAATGAACTGAAAGAGAAGGTTGATACTTTGCAGGAAATCAACAAAGTTTCCATCTTTGATAATGATGACTAATAATAGCAAACATTTAAAAAAAATTTTTTTTTATTTATGTATTTGGCTCCATCAAGGTCTTAGTTGTGGCCTGTAGGATCTATTTCCCTGACCAGAGATCAAACCCAGACCCCCGCATTGGCAGCATGGAGTCTTAGCCATTGGATTGCCGGGGAAGTTCCAATAGCAAAACAGCTTTTTGAAGAACTGTAGAATGTTAAACCTTGCACATCTTTGCCTCACTTAATCGTCAAAAAATCTATCAAAGGTGCTATTATTATTCCTATTTCAATGCGAAGAAATAGTGGTTTAGAAAGGTGAATACCTCTTATAAGCGGCTAGCTTTAAACATAGCTCTAGTTGTGGAAAATCTGTATTATTTTCTCAACAATTGCTTCTCTAAGCAAAAGCGGTCATGATTACTGCCATTCATCTTTCCATTAACTAAATAAATATTCATGAAGTGTTTATTAAGTGCCAGGTCTTGGCTTACTTTTGCTGACACAATGGTGAACAAATAACTTGTCTTTATGAAGTTTATTGCGTAACAGTGGGGCAGGACTATAAACCAAAGGAATTCATGGCTAGGTAGGGCAGCAGGGTTGTGCTGAGATGACAAAGATAATCTCTAACCTGGAATCTGTATTTGTGCATAGTTAATATGTAAAACCTTGGTTAAAGCGTTGACCTTTTAGCCTCATCAACTGGAATATGATTATAGTAATAGTAGGCTTGTTGCCAAGTGGTTGTGATTTCAAATGAGGAAATGTGTAAAAGCTCTCATTTTGATTAAAGTAATTTCAGTTGTGCCAACACTTTGTGACCCTGTGGACTTTAGCCTGCCAGGCTCCTCTGTCCATGGCAAGAATACTGGAGTGGGTAACTGTTCTCTTTCCAGGGAAACTTGCTGACCCAGGGATCAAACTGGGGTCTCCTGTACTGCAGGAGGATTCTTTCTTTTAATTTTATTTTACTTTTTACTTTTACAGAATTTTGTTGTTTACAGATATATATGATCTCAGATTACTCATATGTATATCCTCCCCCCATCCCACTCCTCCAAGCTGTTGCACAGTGCCCTGCTGGTGGATTCTTTACCATCTGAGCCAGGCTAGTAAAACATTATTCAATGAACTGAAAGAGAAGGTTGATACTTTGCAGGAAATCAACAAAGTTTCCATCTTTGATAATGATGACTAATAATAGCAAACATTTAAAAAATTTTTTTATTTATGTATTTGGCTCCATCAAGGTCTTAGTTGTGGCCTGTAGGATCTATTTCCCTGACCAGAGATCAAACCCAGACCCCCGCATTGGCAGCATGGAGTCTTAGCCATTGGATTGCCGGGGAAGTTCCAATAGCAAAACAGCTTTTTGAAGAACTGTAGAATGTTAAACCTTGCACATCTTTGCCTCACTTAATCGTCAAAAAATCTATCAAAGGTGCTATTATTATTCCTATTTCAATGCGAAGAAATAGTGGTTTAGAAAGGTGAATACCTCTTATAAGCGGCTAGCTTTAAACATAGCTCTAGTTGTGGAAAATCTGTATTATTTTCTCAACAATTGCTTCTCTAAGCAAAAGCGGTCATGATTACTGCCATTCATCTTTCCATTAACTAAATAAATATTCATGAAGTGTTTATTAAGTGCCAGGTCTTGGCTTACTTTTGCTGACACAATGGTGAACAAATAACTTGTCTTTATGAAGTTTATTGCGTAACAGTGGGGCAGGACTATAAACCAAAGGAATTCATGGCTAGGTAGGGCAGCAGGGTTGTGCTGAGATGACAAAGATAATCTCTAACCTGGAATCTGTATTTGTGCATAGTTAATATGTAAAACCTTGGTTAAAGCGTTGACCTTTTAGCCTCATCAACTGGAATATGATTATAGTAATAGTAGGCTTGTTGCCAAGTGGTTGTGATTTCAAATGAGGAAATGTGTAAAAGCTCTCAGCAAACTATAAGAGTCAGCAAATATGAAAGAATTTAATATTTTTTTCACCTTTTTACACAAATGAGATACAGTTAACATATGGCGTTTTAGTTTCAGGAGTATAACAGAACAATTACATATTTGTAGGTATTGCAAAATGATCCACAGGACTTTCCTTTATATTAAAAATATGCAAATATAAACTAGAAAGAATAGGACCACAAACACTTAAAAACCCATGAACCAGCTTTAACCATGATCAAATCATGGCTAATTGTGTTTCATCTCTAACTATCCCCCTATTCACCAGATTTTGAGAACTCTTGGGTAACAGCATGTCTTTTTTTCTCTATATCATCCATCTATTATCTACATATATCTCAAAGGAAGGGATTCTTTTAAAAAAACCTACCTAGTGGTTCATTGGTTAAGAATCTGCCTGTTAATGCAGGGGACACAGGTTTGATCCCTGATCCAGGAAGATTCCCACATGCTGTGGAGCAACTATGCTCATGTGCCATAACTATAGAGCCTGTGCTTTAGAGCCTGAGCTCTGCAACAGCAGGAGTCATTGCATTGAGAAGCCCACCCACCACAACTAGAGAAAATTTGCATTCAGCAATGAAGACCCAGTGTACCCCAAAATAAAAACAAACAAATTGATAAATAATTGTAAAATAAACAAGGCTTCCTTGGCGGTCCAGCAGTTAGGAATCCACTGTGCAGTGTAGTGGACACTGGGTTCCATCCCTGGCCTGGGAAGATCCTATGTGCCATGAGGCAACTGAGCTGGTATGTCACAACTACTGAGCCCATGTGCCTAGAGCCCATACTTCTCAACAGAGAAGCCACTGCAGTGAGAAGTCTGAGTACCCCCACTTTCCACAGCTAGAGAAAGCCAACATGTAGCAACAAAGATCCAGCACGGCCAAAATAAATAAATAAATTTTAAAAACATACATATAAAATACCATTATCACTCTTAAAAAACAAAATCAGCAGTAATTCTTAATTTTATCAAATAGCATAATTTGATTTAATGGACATATATCCCTGATTATCCTAAAAAGTTTGAGTTCAATAAGTTTGAATCCCTACTTAGGCAGGGTTAACATATATTGCAACTGGCTGAGATGTCATTTGAATCTATAGCTCCCCCGCTTTAAGGTTTTTGTTTTGTTTTACCCGGAAGAAACTGGGTCCTATAAAACAGCAGTTCTCAAACTTTAGTGTGCCTCAGTGTGCTTTAGAATCATCTGGAGAACTCGTTAAAAGAACAGATTGTTGTGTGCTGTCCCCAGAGAGTCTGACTGAGTATTGAATCTGTAATAAGTTTTCAGGTGATGCTGATGCTGCTGGTCTGGGACAACACCTTGACAGTTACAGACTGGAGTTCTCTATATCCCTTGGAGAAGGAAATGGCAACCCACTCTAGTATTCTTGCTTGGGAAACCCCATGGACAGAAAAGCCTGGTGGGGCCAAAGTCTATGGGGTCACAAAAGAGTAAGACCCAGTGTTGTGTCCTGCCTCAGAGGAAGGGATTCTTTTAAAAAACATACCTGCAGGGACTACCCAAGGGTCACAGGGGCAGGGTTTTGCACCAAGGCCACAGAAGCAGGAACATATCCAGATTCAAGGACATCTCCGAAGCTGACTGAGCTCCTTTGTAACCTAGCCCAAAGCCCCCTGATAGCCACTAATAAGCTTTCTGACTCCCAGTTAGGCAAAGATAACCACTCCAGTGAACACCCTCTAGCGCTCCAACGAATAACCTAACGCCAACCATCCAGGAGGAATTTTCTATCTTGAGGGTATAAACACTGGCTATTAACCTAAGAAAACTGTCAACTCCCCCTGCCCTGTCAGGAGCTGTTGGCCCACTGTGCTTGCAGTGCTCACTTTATCTCTGCTGTTTCTTTTTAATGAACTCATTCCTTTCAGCAGCACTCTGTGTCTGGAAATTCTTTTCCAACCCGCGCTTGAACTGCTTCAACACCTGGTTTAGTGACTAAACAAATGGCAACAACAATCCCTTGGCGAGGTTTCCTTTAGTACCTTTGTCCTCCATTTTCTTGTGAAGCCTTTGGAATTGCCTGCATTACAAAATAATTGTTTAAAATTCAGGATTTGGGACTTCCCTGGTAGTCCAGTGGTGAAGAATCCCTACCTTCCAGTGCATGGGGCACAGGTTCTATCCCTCGTCAGGCAACTAAGATCCTACCTGCCCTGGGGCAACAAAACTGCCAAGCAACTACTGGGCCTGCGCACTCTAGAGCCCTCGCTCCCCAAGAAAAGCCCGGGCACCATGAGAAGACGTGCTGCAAAGAGAGAAGCCGCTGCATGAGGTACCTAAAGAAAGCCCTCGTGCCACAAGGAAGCGCTCTGCCACAACTAAGACCCTGCATAGGGAAAATAAACAAACAAACAAAGAAAAAACCCTTGGGGGTTTTAAGGTCTGTGTTAGAGACCCAGTGTGGCTCGCCTTTTGACGACTATTTGCCTTGTCACCTTGGGCAGATTACTGAATTGCTCCGTGAACTCAATATTTCAGAGTCCTCCTGATAAGTAAATGAAATTCAAACAGTAAAGTGTCACTTAGCCTACTGCCTGGCACATAACAAATGCTCAGTAAACTCGACTATGATTTTTCAACCAAAAATAATAATGAGGCGACAGCCTGCGGAAGGTCATGTCTTTTGGGGTTTTGTTGTTTTGACGTCAGCAGAGCCAAGGAGGAAGGCTCTAAAGGGGACGTACCTGGAGAAAGGTGAGGAGGGGACAACGCTCAAGGCCACCTGTAAAGTCAGCAGGGCCCAAGGGGGGTTTAAATAAGCTTTCTGACTCCCAGTTAGGCAAAGATAACCACTCCAGTGAACACCCTCTAGCGCTCCAACGAATAACCTAACGCCAACCATCCAGGAGGAATTTTCTATCTTGAGGGTATAAACAC
This sequence comes from Tragulus kanchil, assembly GCA_022376925.1. Lineage (NCBI taxonomy): Eukaryota > Metazoa > Chordata > Mammalia > Artiodactyla > Tragulidae > Tragulus > Tragulus kanchil. The sequence goes on from JAIOJX010000030.1 coordinate 175,959,584, forward strand.
TGGCTATTAACCTAAGAAAACTGTCAACTCCCCCTGCCCTGTCAGGAGCTGTTGGCCCACTGTGCTTGCAGTGCTCACTTTATCTCTGCTGTTTCTTTTTAATGAACTCATTCCTTTCAGCAGCACTCTGTGTCTGGAAATTCTTTTCCAACCCGCGCTTGAACTGCTTCAACACCTGGTTTAGTGACTAAACAAATGGCAACAACAATCCCTTGGCGAGGTTTCCTTTAGTACCTTTGTCCTCCATTTTCTTGTGAAGCCTTTGGAATTGCCTGCATTACAAAATAATTGTTTAAAATTCAGGATTTGGGACTTCCCTGGTAGTCCAGTGGTGAAGAATCCCTACCTTCCAGTGCATGGGGCACAGGTTCTATCCCTCGTCAGGCAACTAAGATCCTACCTGCCCTGGGGCAACAAAACCGCGCGCGAAGCAACTACTGGGCCTGCGCACTCTAGAGCCCTCGCTCCCCAAGAAAAGCCCGGGCACCATGAGAAGACGTGCTGCAAAGAGAGAAGCCGCTGCATGAGGTACCTAAAGAAAGCCCTCGTGCCACAAGGAAGCGCTCTGCCACAACTAAGACCCTGCATAGGGAAAATAAACAAACAAACAAAGAAAAAACCCTTGGGGGTTTTAAGGTCTGTGTTAGAGACCCAGTGTGGCTCGCCTTTTGACGACTATTTGCCTTGTCACCTTGGGCAGATTACTGAATTGCTCCGTGAACTCAATATTTCAGAGTCCTCCTGATAAGTAAATGAAATTCAAACAGTAAAGTGTCACTTAGCCTACTGCCTGGCACATAACAAATGCTCAGTAAACTCGACTATGATTTTTTTCAACCAAAAAATAATAATGAGGCGCACAGCCTGCGGAAGGTCATGTCTTTTGGGGTTTTGTTGTTTTGACGTCAGCAGAGCCAAGGAGGAAGGCTCTAAAGGGGACGTACCTGGAGAAAGGTGAGGAGGGGACAACGCTCAAGGCCACCTGTAAAGTCAGCCTAGGGCGTGGCCCCTTTAAGGAGGGCGGGGACACGTGACCTGCAGGGTCACATGGCTCGCGGGACAACATGGCTGCGCCCGCGGTAGGGCCGGCTCGAGGAGGCAGCGGCGGGCTCGAGCTCGTCCTCTTGTTGCCGCTGCTCTTGGCGCTGGGCCAGGCGGCGCGAGGCGAAGAGGCCGGGGCCGAGGCAGGCGCGCCGTCCCTCGCGGGCTCCTGCGGTTGTGGCAACCCCCAGCGGCCCGGGGCCTACGGAAGCTCGGCAGCCGCGCACCGATACTCGCGGGAGGCGAACGCCCCGGGCTCGGTCCCCGGAGGGCGGCCATCCCCGCCCACCAAGGTGCTCTCCCCAGTTGCTGATAGATGGGGTCGCTAGGTTCCTCGACCGGGTTGGGATGGGTGCATCAAGTGGTTGGAGGAAGGAACGTAAATTGTCATCACAGCCCAAAGTCGCGCACGGGCCGATCTAGTTGGGTGAAAAGTTCGTCCGCCCTCCAGAACAGCTGGGTCTTGGGGCTCTGCGTAATTCGGCGCATTAGGGAGTTTGTTTTGAGAAGAGTTGTCTCACCTTTTCTAGTCTCTTATTTCCTGCTTCCTTTTCCTTCAACCCTGTTTTCTGGATGAGGTCCTCAGAATTTTAAGTCAGATAGAGGTAGGTTTAGACTTTCGAGGTGGCACAGTGGTGTAGACTCAGCCTGCCACATGCAGGAGGCTGGGGTTCGATCCCTTGGCTCGAAGATCCTCTGGAGTAGGAAATGGCAACTCATTCTAGTATCCGTGCCTGGAAAATTACAGGGGCAGAGGAGTCCTAGGTTCCCTTCGTTGATTGTGAAGGAATCAGGACACTGGGTGTCAGTGTCTGAAACACTGTTGTATATTTACCAGTAATTTCTTACTGTAGACTCTGCTTCTTGAGAGGGCTTGTCTTATTTAATTTGCTGTCGCTGACACGCAGCACATGCAAAGAACTGAGTGAACAGTAGATGTTGTTGTTTAGTTGCTCAGTCGTGTCCAACTCTTGCAATCCTGTGGACTGTAGCCTGACAGGCTTCTCTGTCTGTGGGATTTCCCAGGCAGGAATACTGGAGTGTGTTTCCGGTTCCTTCTCCAGGGGACCTTCCCCATGTGGGTTCGAAGCCGAGTCTCCTGCATTGGCAGGCAGAGTCTTTATCACTGAGCCACCTGGGAAGTTAACGGCAGATTTTACTTAATCTGTTTTCTACCCCTTCAGTATTTCCTTGTGTTGTCAAGTAGTGCCTATAGTATCTGATACAGTGATTACTAAAGATAATTTGCTGGTGTCTCTGAACTAAGTTGTGAGAGCATATGGGTCCCAATCTCCAGGTTTTTTCCTCGGGGTCCTGCGCCCGGAGGGCGGCCCATACCCGCCCCGGGCTCGGTCCCCGGAGGGCGGCCATCCGCCACCAAGGTGCTCTCCCAGTTGCTGATAGATGGGTCGCTAGGTTCCTCGACCGGGTTGGGATGGGTGCATCAAGTGGTTGGAGGAAGGAACGTAAATTGTCATCACAGCCCAAAGTCGCGCACGGGCCGATCTAGTTGGGTGAAAAGTTCGTCCGCCCTCCAGAACAGCTGGGTCTTGGGGCTCTGCGTAATTCGGCGCATTAGGGAGTTTGTTTTGAGAAGAGTTGTCTCACCTTTTCTAGTCTCTTATTTCCTGCTTCCTTTTCCTTCAACCCTGTTTTCTGGATGAGGTCCTCAGAATTTTAAGTCAGATAGAGGTAGGTTTAGACTTTCGAGGTGGCACAGTGGTGTAGACTCAGCCTGCCACATGCAGGAGGCTGGGGTTCGATCCCTTGGCTCGAAGATCCTCTGGAGTAGGAAATGGCAACTCATTCTAGTATCCGTGCCTGGAAAATTACAGGGGCAGAGGAGTCCTAGGTTCCCTTCGTTGATTGTGAAGGAATCAGGACACTGGGTGTCAGTGTCTGAAACACTGTTGTATATTTACCAGTAATTTCTTACTGTAGACTCTGCTTCTTGAGAGGGCTTGTCTTATTTAATTTGCTGTCGCTGACACGCAGCACATGCAAAGAACTGAGTGAACAGTAGATGTTGTTGTTTAGTTGCTCAGTCGTGTCCAACTCTTGCAATCCTGTGGACTGTAGCCTGACAGGCTTCTCTGTCTGTGGGATTTCCCAGGCAGGAATACTGGAGTGTGTTTCCGGTTCCTTCTCCAGGGGACCTTCCCCATGTGGGTTCGAAGCCGAGTCTCCTGCATTGGCAGGCAGAGTCTTTATCACTGAGCCACCTGGGAAGTTAACGGCAGATTTTACTTAATCTGTTTTCTACCCCTTCAGTATTTCCTTGTGTTGTCAAGTAGTGCCTATAGTATCTGATACAGTGATTACTAAAGATAATTTGCTGGTGTCTCTCCTGAACTAAGTTGTGAGAGCATATGGGGTCAGGACCCTAATCTTGTGACCTGGTATAGAGTGTTAGAAGGTTGGTAACTGGACTCCTCTTTGTTTCTCCATCCTGTGTAATTACTGGCATTTAAGTTTTTTCTTATTGTTCCTCAAAGGATGCCCTGTATTATTAGCATTTATCTTTTGTGTGGTGAGAAGCTTTGGTTACAGTCACAGTGTTCGTTGGCCGTACTTGATTTTAATTCCTAACTTGAAAGGTAATTGGTAATCATTTTCTCCCTCCTTGTGCAGAGAAAACCCTTTGTTTATCTGCTTTGTAACAGGGTCACTGTCTTCTTTGCATGTACACTGGTCTGTGTCAAACCTAGGACTTTCTGGCCAGTATGGAACAATCCTCATTTTAAATGCACCAAAGTTTGATCGCTGAATGGGATGTAGGTGTTTTTTGAATTAGGTTTATAAGATATGCCTTTTTTCAGCTCTTTAGAGGGATTTATCTCCAGACTGGGTGTTATATGGGTCATCTTTGGCCATATTTTGCATTCACTTTACCATTAACTATTATAATTAATTATATTTCATTTACATGCATTTATTTTATGTTCATTTTCTTTTCCATTCAGTTTCTGTAATGTTTGGCAGCATTCCAAGTTATTAGTAAATTACCTTTTGTTGAGGACGCAGCTCACAGTTCTTGAAGTAATCTTTTTATAAAAAATTGCCTTGTTTATTTTCTTACAGAGTTTTGTTGTTTGCTTCCACACATTGACCCAAATCCTCCATAGGTATACACACGTCCCCCCTCCCCCAACCTCCTCCCCCCATCTCCCCTCCCTATCCCACCCTTCCAGGCTGCCACAGAGCCCCTGTTTGAGATCCCCTAGTCCCGCAGTATTTTACCCTCCCTCACCCCAGTGTCCATAAGACTGTTCTCCATGTCCGCCTCTCCACTGCTGCTCTGCATATTCATTTATCAGCATCACTGTCTTCCTAGATTCCATATATATTGAAGTACTCTTAAACTTAATTCTTGAACCTGAAATAGACTTCTTATCAAGACAAAGGAGTGCCTATAGTATCTGATACAGTGATTACTAAAGATAATTTGCTGGTGTCTCTCCTGAACTAAGTTGTGAGAGCATATGGGGTCAGGACCCTAATCTTGTGACCTGGTATAGAGTGTTAGAAGGTTGGTAACTGGACTCCTCTTTGTTTCTCCATCCTGTGTAATTACTGGCATTTAAGTTTTTTCTTATTGTTCCTCAAAGGATGCCCTGTATTATTAGCATTTATCTTTTGTGTGGTGAGAAGCTTTGGTTACAGTCACAGTGTTCGTTGGCCGTACTTGATTTTAATTCCTAACTTGAAAGGTAATTGGTAATCATTTTCTCCCTCCTTGTGCAGAGAAAACCCTTTGTTTATCTGCTTTGTAACAGGGTCACTGTCTTCTTTGCATGTACACTGGTCTGTGTCAAACCTAGGACTTTCTGGCCAGTATGGAACAATCCTCATTTTAAATGCACCAAAGTTTGATCGCTGAATGGGATGTAGGTGTTTTTTGAATTAGGTTTATAAGATATGCCTTTTTTCAGCTCTTTAGAGGGATTTATCTCCAGACTGGGTGTTATATGGGTCATCTTTGGCCATATTTTGCATTCACTTTACCATTAACTATTATAATTAATTATATTTCATTTACATGCATTTATTTTATGTTCATTTTCTTTTCCATTCAGTTTCTGTAATGTTTGGCAGCATTCCAAGTTATTAGTAAATTACCTTTTGTTGAGGACGCAGCTCACAGTTCTTGAAGTAATCTTTTTATAAAAAATTGCCTTGTTTATTTTCTTACAGAGTTTTGTTGTTTGCTTCCACACATTGACCCAAATCCTCCATAGGTATACACACGTCCCCCCTCCCCCAACCTCCTCCCCCCATCTCCCCTCCCTATCCCACCCTTCCAGGCTGCCACAGAGCCCCTGTTTGAGATCCCCTAGTCCCGCAGTATTTTACCCTCCCTCACCCCAGTGTCCATAAGACTGTTCTCCATGTCCGCCTCTCCACTGCTGCTCTGCATATTCATTTATCAGCATCACTGTCTTCCTAGATTCCATATATATTGAAGTACTCTTAAACTTAATTCTTGAACCTGAAATAGACTTCTTATCAAGACAAAGGACTTGCTGGGAGGCTGTTTTCCTTGGTTTCTAATGTTTTAGTTCCTGTGCAAATGACTTTGGTCTCATTCTGACCCTTAGTCATTCTGAATTCGGGAAGTCCAGGATTATGGGACTAGTGGTAACTCTTTTGCTTCTTAATTTTTTTCTTTTTTTTTAGAAAAAAAAAATTTTGAGCAGTTTTAGTTTCAGAATAAAATTGAGAGGAGGGTGAAGAGATTTCCCATATATTCTCTGCCCCGACACAGGCAGAGCATGCCCTATTATCAGCATTTTCCACCACGGCGGTACATTTGCTACATCCGTTCAACCTATGTTGACATATCATAATCACCCAAAGTCTATTACTCTTGACCCTCAAGAAACATATAGGTTAGAGACACTGGCTCCCTGTGCAATCAAACATCCTTTTATAACTTTACAGTTGGCTGGCCCTCCATAACTGTGGTCCTGCCTTCCAGGATTCCACGAACTACAGATCAGTACTATGGTACTGAAATATGTACCTTTTGAAAAAAAAAAAAAAAAAAAGAAACATATAATAACTGAACCCTCGCAGTTCACGCCTGTGTTGTTCAGGAGTAAACTATAAATTTACCTTAGGGTCATTCTTGGTGTTGAACTTTTTTTTTTTTTTTTTTACTGTTGAACATTTTACAGGTTTAGACAAATGTACAATGACATACCACTCATCACTCAGAATTTTTTTTTCTTTTTGGCCACTTCTGTTGGTCTTTCATCTGTTTATTTTCATCCATCTTTGTTCTTTGACCTGTGTGGGCCTCCCATCACGGTGGCCTCTTTCGTCGCAGAGCACCGGCTCAGGGCGCATGCGCTCCAGAGCGCTGGCTCAGCAATTGGACACATCGGTCCAGCCGCTCTGCGGCACATGGGATCTTCCCAGGCCAGGGATCGAACCGGCGTACCTTGCACTGCAAGATGGTGTCCTTTCCCACTGGACCACTAGGGAAGCCCACACAGAATATTTTTATTGCCCTAAAAATCCTCTGTGCTCTGCCTATTCATGCCTCTCCCTCCCCCGCCCCTGCCAACCACTGACCTTTTTACAGTCTTTAAGTTTTGCTTTTTCTAGAATGTCTGATAGTTGGAATCATACAGTATATAACCTTTTTAGATTGTCTTCTTTCACATAGGAATATTCCTTTAAGTTTCCTCCAGGTCTTTTCAAAGCTTGAGAGCTCATTTATTTTTAGTGCCAAGTAAAGATGCATTGTCAGGATGTACCACAGTTGATCCATTCAGTTACTGAATTGGAAGTCCAGGATTATGGGACTAGTGGTAACTCTTTTGCTTCTTAATTTTTTTCTTTTTTTTTAGAAAAAAAAAATTTTGAGCAGTTTTAGTTTCAGAATAAAATTGAGAGGAGGGTGAAGAGATTTCCCATATATTCTCTGCCCGACACAGGCAGAGCATGCCCTATTATCAGCATTTTCCACCACGGCGGTACATTTGCTACATCCGTTCAACCTATGTTGACATATCATAATCACCCAAAGTCTATTACTCTTGACCCTCAAGAAACATATAGGTTAGAGACACTGGCTCCCTGTGCAATCAAACATCCTTTTATAACTTTACAGTTGGCTGGCCCTCCATAACTGTGGTCCTGCCTTCCAGGATTCCACGAACTACAGATCAGTACTATGGTACTGAAATATGTACCTTTTGAAAAAAAAAAAAAAAAAAAGAAACATATAATAACTGAACCCTCGCAGTTCACGCCTGTGTTGTTCAGGAGTAAACTATAAATTTACCTTAGGGTCATTCTTGGTGTTGAACTTTTTTTTTTTTTTTTTTACTGTTGAACATTTTACAGGTTTAGACAAATGTACAATGACATACCACTCATCACTCAGAATTTTTTTTTCTTTTTGGCCACTTCTGTTGGTCTTTCATCTGTTTATTTTCATCCATCTTTGTTCTTTGACCTGTGTGGGCCTCCCATCACGGTGGCCTCTTTCGTCGCAGAGCACCGGCTCAGGGCGCATGCGCTCCAGAGCGCTGGCTCAGCAATTGGACACATCGGTCCAGCCGCTCTGCGGCACATGGGATCTTCCCAGGCCAGGGATCGAACCGGCGTACCTTGCACTGCAAGATGGTGTCCTTTCCCACTGGACCACTAGGGAAGCCCACACAGAATATTTTTATTGCCCTAAAAATCCTCTGTGCTCTGCCTATTCATGCCTCTCCCTCCCCCGCCCCTGCCAACCACTGACCTTTTTACAGTCTTTAAGTTTTGCTTTTTCTAGAATGTCTGATAGTTGGAATCATACAGTATATAACCTTTTTAGATTGTCTTCTTTCACATAGGAATATTCCTTTAAGTTTCCTCCAGGTCTTTTCAAAGCTTGAGAGCTCATTTATTTTTAGTGCCAAGTAAAGATGCATTGTCAGGATGTACCACAGTTGATCCATTCAGTTACTGAGGGGCATCTTGGTTGCTTCTGAGTTTTGACAGTTATGAATAAGTCTACTATAAACATCTGGGGGAAAGTTTCTTATGCGAATGTGAACTTTACAACTCCTTTGGGTAAATACCAGGGATTATTGGATCATACGGCAAAAGTATGTTTAGTTTAGTAAAAAATGGCCAAACTGCCTTCTGAAGTGTGTGTGCTGCTGCTGCCACTTAGTCACTTCAGTTGTGTCCGACTCTGTGTAACCCCATGGACTGCAACCTGCTAGGCTCCTTCATCCATAGAATTCTCTAGGGAAGAATACTGGAGTGGGCTGCCACGTCTTCCTCCTGGGAGATCTTCCCAACCCAGGGATGGAACTCCGGTCTCTTGCATTGCAGGCAGATTCCTCACCACTGAGCCATCAGGGAAATATATATATATATATATATATATATATATATATAGTCCACAAAGAAGAAAGCAGCACTGAGCTTTCCTCTCAAGAAACTGAGTTTCACTAGAAAGTTATGGCTGGAAGAATTGTCTGGAAACAATATAGATACTTTCAAATTTTACTTAAGTGTCCTCTGGTGAAAAAATACACAGGGCTCTTTGAGACGGCTGTCCTAACCTTGTTCTGTACAGCCTACTATTTTATAAAAAAGTAGCAAAATATTTTGATTTTCATGTATCTTTTTTTTTTTTGCCACTTCTATTGGTCTTTCATTTATCTATTTTCATCCATCTTTGTTCTTTGGCCTGTGTGGGCCTCCCACTGCAGTGGCCTCTCTTGTTGCAGAGCACCAGCTCTGGGCGCATGTGCTTCAGAGCTCCTGCTCCATAGTTGAACACATTGGTCTGGCCACTCCGCAGCACGTGGGATCTTCCCAGGCCAGGGATCAAACTGGTGCCCCTTGTACTGCAAGGCCATGTCCTTACCCACTGGGCCACCAGGGAAGCCCTTCATGTTATCTTTTTACAAAAGTTGTTGGACAGGGCATTGAGGATCATGAGATGATAAAATTGTATGTGGCAGCTCTGTGTGTACTGGTGAATTCAGTCGATTTCCTGTCTGAGGATGGTTTGATTGAGTAATGCTGACTCAGGCGTCAAGGCACGGTTGAATGCCATCTCTTCCCTGACCCTGCACCTCTAGGAAGGAGTAGTGTTTTGATCCTCTACATTCTCAAAACATTTTGTGGTTGTCTGAGGGAAACATGTCCCTCTTCTTTAAAGTAGTGTTATTTGTGTAATTGTTTGATATCTCTATTCTACATGGGAAACTTTTAGACCAAAGAGCAATGGATTGTTTGAACCTGGACCTTCATGAAGACTTGGTGAAAATGGTTCTTTGTATTTGGCTGATGAGTGTGAGACCTGATGCTCTGGATTTCACTAGAGCAGGACTTTACATTTGTAGGGCAGAGATTTCACTTCATTAGTGTAAGTTCAGAATTGTGATCCAGTCAGAGCCATGCAGGCTATTTTTGTCTATAGCCTCCAGAATGGAAATTTGGCTTTTTCATGGCTGGCTATCTCTGATGGTTAATGAAAAAAAGAAAAAGAAAAACTAGGCCGGGCTTCCCCTGATGGTCCAGTGGGTAAGGACACCGCCTTGCAGTGCAAGGGACGCTGGTTCGAGCCCTGGCCTGGGAAGATCCCACGTGCCGCGGAGCGGCTGGACTGATGTGTCCAATCACCGAACCGGAGCTCTGGAGCGCACGCGCCCAGAGCCAGTGCTCTGCAGCGACAGACGCCACCGCGATGGGAGGCCCACAGGAGCCAAGGAACGAAGACGAATGAAAATAGAGAAATGAAAGACCAATAGAAGTGGCCCGCCCACCCCCCTCCCTCCCCAACCCGAGCCCCGCCCAAAGTAAATAAATAAATAAATCTTTAAAAAAAAAAAAAAGAAAAACTAGGCCAAGAGTCCACGGTGGTCTTGCTTGTGTTTGGATTGTTGATATTCACCTGGAGAGTGGGGTGAAGACTGGGATAATGATAGAATTTCATTAGATACAGTGAAGCCCACAGCTTCCTGTGGGCCCAGTGTTTGCTGGAAGGGATGAACAAATGCTCTCAGCAAAGAACCTCCTTGTCTTTTTTTTTTTTCCCTTTAAGCTCCTTATGAAATATGAAACCTTCTATTAGATTATTTTAATAATCATTTTAAAAAGCTTCCATCTGCAGGCTTCTATTTTTCTGTGTCTTTGCAGAGCCGCTTAAAATTCTGACTTCTCACCTCAGGAATGAGAAATCTTGTGTCCCACACGCTTAAAGAAAAATGTGAATAACCTGAGAACCTAGTTCAGTCCCTAAGCAGAGTCTATTGAATGAGTTACACTGTGATGCAGGCATGCTATCCATGTCTGGGATGGTGTTATAAAAGAAGGAGAATTTTTATAACTAGGAGTAAATCAAATGATACATTTTCATTATATTTGTGATGTCGTCTGTTCAGTCCAATGACGTTTCTGCCCCCTCCCCTCCTTCACCCTTCCTTCTTTCCTTCCTTCCTTGAGTTATGCACCATACTAAAGAGCTGGGGGACATAGAAATGAAAACTTTATTTCTGGTCCCCATGGAGCCTTGGGATCTAGGGCAGGTGATAACACACCATTAAAGGACGCACTGTGGGTGCCAGTTGTTGAGATAGAAAGGTGTTTATCAGAGAATCCTGAATAACTGGTCTACACCCACCTTGTAGAGACAGAGGCAGGCAGGAAAGGCTTTCTGTAGCAGGTGATCCCTGAACGTGGATATCATTCACAGAGAATGCAGTTGGAGTACAGGGTGAAAGAGATGGGCTCTGAAACTTAGATGCTTTATTTTACTCTGAAAGGTGATGGGGATCCTCAAAGACTTGGAGTAGGAAAATGGTATAATCAGATCGACACTATACTGTTCTTTTGAATAGAGAGTACATCACATGGTTTTAAAAATTGAAAAATAATTATATAGATGGGTACATAGTGCAAACTTTTCCACTTAGTGCAAAATTATCCCCTCTGACAACTGCCGCCTGAGGTTCTTGAATATCTTCTCACAGCTGTGTTCTGCAAATGTAAGCAAAGACAAAAAGAAAATGTGAATCTGTGCCCCGCCCCGCCAAATCCTTTTCTCACAAATGGTGACGCATCATGCTTCCTAGGGTACGACCTTGCTGGGTTCACTCATCTCTTTATGTTGGTGAGATCTCTCCATGTCAGTATATTAAAAGTGTCTTCTTTTTTCCCCTCATTTTCCTTCTTTTTCTTTTCTTCTAGCTGCTTAACTTTCCATGTTATGGGTGGCCCACAGTTTAGTCATTCCATTGTGGAAGAGTATTTAGGTTATTTCTAACCTTTTTCTGTTCCAGGCAGAGCTTTAGTAAGTTATGTCGAGCACAGAAGACAGATACTTCAGAAGGTTCAGTAGGGGCTTGGATGTTTGTTGTGTGAATAACTGCATGGAGAATTGATGGGTTAGAGAGGAGCCAGGGGAAATGTGGAAGGAGGAGACTGGAGGCAAAGGAGATAATTGTGTGGTGACTGCATTTATTGAGAAATAGAAAAGGGAAGCGATGAGAGGAATATATATTTGGAAGACCCAGGTAAACTGGGTGACTGGTATATTGTTGGGATTAGAAAACAGGAGTGGTCGAGGATGACATCTTAAAACAATAATAATGCATTGGACATTAAGACATTTCTTATGTCATGCATGAACACAGCTCCGTTTTCTTTTCTTTTTCTTTTTTAAATGACTGTATCAGGTCTTAGCCGCAGCATATGGGCTGTTTATTACAGCACACATGCTCCTTGGCATGTGGGATCTTAGTTTCTTGATTAGGGATCAGACCTGTGTCCCCTGCATTGGAAGGCAGATTCTTAACCACTGGACCACCAGGGGAGTCCACAGCTCCATTTTCATTGGGAAATACATGCACAGAATCGACAGCAACCACCAATAAAGAGAGAAAGAAAGGTGATGGGGATCCTCAAAGACTTGGAGTAGGAAAATGGTATAATCAGATCGACACTATACTGTTCTTTTGAATAGAGAGTACATCACATGGTTTTAAAAATTGAAAAATAATTATATAGATGGGTACATAGTGCAAACTTTTCCACTTAGTGCAAAATTATCCCCTCTGACAACTGCCGCCTGAGGTTCTTGAATATCTTCTCACAGCTGTGTTCTGCAAATGTAAGCAAAGACAAAAAGAAAATGTGAATCTGTGCCCCGCCCCGCCAAATCCTTTTCTCACAAATGGTGACGCATCATGCTTCCTAGGGTACGACCTTGCTGGGTTCACTCATCTCTTTATGTTGGTGAGATCTCTCCATGTCAGTATATTAAAAGTGTCTTCTTTTTTCCCCTCATTTTCCTTCTTTTTCTTTTCTTCTAGCTGCTTAACTTTCCATGTTATGGGTGGCCCACAGTTTAGTCATTCCATTGTGGAAGAGTATTTAGGTTATTTCTAACCTTTTTCTGTTCCAGGCAGAGCTTTAGTAAGTTATGTCGAGCACAGAAGACAGATACTTCAGAAGGTTCAGTAGGGGCTTGGATGTTTGTTGTGTGAATAACTGCATGGAGAATTGATGGGTTAGAGAGGAGCCAGGGGAAATGTGGAAGGAGGAGACTGGAGGCAAAGGAGATAATTGTGTGGTGACTGCATTTATTGAGAAATAGAAAAGGGAAGCGATGAGAGGAATATATATTTGGAAGACCCAGGTAAACTGGGTGACTGGTATATTGTTGGGATTAGAAAACAGGAGTGGTCGAGGATGACATCTTAAAACAATAATAATGCATTGGACATTAAGACATTTCTTATGTCATGCATGAACACAGCTCCGTTTTCTTTTCTTTTTCTTTTTTAAATGACTGTATCAGGTCTTAGCCGCAGCATATGGGCTGTTTATTACAGCACACATGCTCCTTGGCATGTGGGATCTTAGTTTCTTGATTAGGGATCAGACCTGTGTCCCCTGCATTGGAAGGCAGATTCTTAACCACTGGACCACCAGGGGAGTCCACAGCTCCATTTTCATTGGGAAATACATGCACAGAATCGACAGCAACCACCAATAAAGAGAGGAGAAAGAGAAAGCCATGATTATTGATCATTCCTTTGTTACTTCCGATCTTGTTTTTTTTTCTTTTTTTAAAAAAAAAGAAACTTTGAACTTTTTAAAAAAAATTTTTTTTTCTCTTTTATTGGTTCTTTATTTATCCATTTTCATCCATCTTTAGTTTTTGGCCTGTGGAGGCCTCCCGTTGCTGTGGCCTCTCTTGCTGCAGAACACTGGCTCTGGGCGCATGCACTCCAGAGTGCTGGCTCATAATTGGACACGTCGGCGCAGCTGCTCCGCGGCATGTGGGATCTTCCCAGGCCAGGGATTGAACCGGTGCCCCTTGCACTGCAAGGTGGACTGTTTACCCATTGGACCACCAGGGAAGCCCTGATCTTGTTTTTCTAACTCTTCTGCTCTTATTGCTAAGCCACATTTTCTGTGTTTATTCCTCCCCGTTATTACTCTTTAGTTTCTTTTTATTCCTTCCTCAAGTTCAACTTTTGTTTTCTAGATAAGAGATTTGACAATTCCTAATATGCTGAGGAGTCAGTGAATTGATTTTTTACTCATCTGATTAGCAAGTAAGACATAGTGTCTGCAGAGTACATTTCTGATAGACGGTATGATTTACTTTTTAAAAATTGAAATACAGGGCTTCCCTGGTGGTCCAGTGGGTAAGGACACCGCCTTGCAGTGCAAGGGGCACTGGTTCGATCCCTGGCCTGGGAAGATCCCATGTGCCACGGAGAGGCTGGACCGATGTGTCAAACTACTGAGCCGGAGCTCTGGAGCACATGCGCCCAGAGCCGGTGCTCTGCAGCGAGAGAGGCCACTGTGATGGGAGGCCCACACAAGCCAAAGAACAAAGATAAATAAATGAAAGATCAATGGAAGTAACGAAAAAAAAATTGAGATACAAATGACATGTCAGAAAATTCACCCTTTGAAAATGTACATACAATTCAGTGTCAGTTTTAGTACAGCCACAAGGTTTCACAAGCATCATCACTAATTCATGGACATTTCATCGCCCCAAAAGAAGCCCCATCCTTGTTAGCAATCGTTCCCTATGCCCACCTACCTGCAGCCTCTGGCAATCGTGAATCTGCTTCCTATCTCTTTGGCGTCAGCTCTGGGTGTTTTGTATAAATGGTATCGTACAACATACAACTTATTGTAAGTGGATTCTCTGATTTAGTGTCATGTTCTCAAGCTTGACCCATGTTGTAGCATGTGTTGGTATTTCATTTCTTTTTATGGCTGAATTCTGTTTTATGGACGTGTGGCATTTTGTTTGTTCATCAGTGGACAACCGAAAATTTGGTTTGTTTTTTTTTTCCCCAACATTTTTTTGGCCTCTTTTATTATTTATTTATTTATTTATTTATTTTCATCTATCTTTTTATTCTTTGGCCTGTGTGGGCCTCCCATCGCAGTGGCCCCTCTTGTCACAGAGCACTGGCTCTGGGCACATGTACTCCAGAGTGCTGGCTCGCAACTGGACACACCTGCCCAGCTGCTCCACGGCACGTGGGATCTTCCTGGGCCAGGGATCGAACTGGTAACCCCTGCACTGCAAGGTGGACTCTTTACCCACTGGCCCACCAGGGAAGCCCATTTAGTTTATTTCCACTTTGGGGTTGTTACAAATAATGTTGCTGTGAGCATAACTGTACAAGTTTTTTCATGGACATGTGTCTTCATTTATCTTGGATATAATCCCAGGAGTGGAATTCCATGATCATGTGTTAACTCTTTATATACTTTTTTTGAAGAACTGACAGATTGTCTTCTAAAACAGCTGTATTATTTTGCATTTTTACCAGAAATGTATGACAGCTCCAGTTTCTTTGCATCCTTGTCAACACTTGTTATCATCCATTTTCCTGGTTACAGCCATGCTGGTGGGTGTGAAGTGGAGTCCCATTGTTGTTTTGGCTTGTGTTTCCCCAGTGATGCTGTGCATGGATCGGTGTCTATTAACTGGAAACTTTAGGCGTGATGATCAGATCTTCTGTTTCATGCTAGGACAACCTGTGAACCAGGTAGCCTCAGTTGCAGCCCTCTTGGTATTTAGAGTTTGTGTAAAACAGTTGTTCAGTCACTAAGTTGTGTGCAATTCTTTGTGACCCCATGGACTGCAACACAGCAGGCTTCTCTGTCCTTCACTATCTCCCAGAGTTGACTCAGACACATGTCTGTTGAGTTGATCATGCTATGCAGCTATCTCGTCCTCTGTCCTTCCTCTTCTCCTTCTGCCTTCTATTTTTCCCAGCATCAGAGTCTTTTCCAGTGAATCATCTCTTTGCATCAGGTGGCCCTGAAGTATTGGAGCTTCATCTTCAGCATTAGTCTTTCCAATGAATATTCAGGATTGATTTCCTTTAGGATTGACTGGTTTGATTTCCTTGCAGTCCAAGGGACTCTCAAGAGTCTTCTCCAGCACCACAATTTGATAGCATCAATTTTTTGGCACTCAGCCTTCTTTATGGTCCAGCTCTCACATCTATACATGACTACTGGAAAAACCATAGCTTTGACTATGCAGACTTTTGTTGGCAAAGTAAAGTCTCTGCTTTTTAATACATCTGTCTCGTAGATAGGAAGAAAGTAATTACAGTTAAGAGTTTTGATAAGGTATTAAATAAGGACAAGGTATGATCCTTTAGTAAACTTTTTAGATTTTCCATTATAGTGATTGAAGTCTTTTCTATTATCATTGGGAACCTTGATGAGCTGAGTGGGTTTTAAGAGAAATTATATGTGGTATTTTTATATTTGCTTTAAAAAATAATTTAAAGGAAATAGGAACAGAGTAAGGAGAAAAATGCATAGATGTATAAAGAAGTGAAATATTCTCCCTGCCTGTGCACTCCAGTCATTAGAAGCTTGGGGACTCTAGCTCCAGACCTGCCTCCATGGTGTGTGCAGATGCCTATTATGTAGTTTTTCCTAAGGAAATTACCCTCCGAAAGAGTTTTCCCTTCTCGTTGTGACTAGCCATTCACTGGAGTATGCAGTGATCCTACTCGTGTCTCAGTGGCTTTTGTGGTGGGAGTTCGCTCACTGTCAGGTGCTTAGTGTGTGCTGACCCTTTACACTGGTGGACCCAGGTTTGGCCTGACTTCCTGTGTTTCCCTTTTGCTGCAGATGATCAGATCTTCTGTTTCATGCTAGGACAACCTGTGAACCAGGTAGCCTCAGTTGCAGCCCTCTTGGTATTTAGAGTTTGTGTAAAACAGTTGTTCAGTCACTAAGTTGTGTGCAATTCTTTGTGACCCCATGGACTGCAACACAGCAGGCTTCTCTGTCCTTCACTATCTCCCAGAGTTGACTCAGACACATGTCTGTTGAGTTGATCATGCTATGCAGCTATCTCGTCCTCTGTCCTTCCTCTTCTCCTTCTGCCTTCTATTTTTCCCAGCATCAGAGTCTTTTCCAGTGAATCATCTCTTTGCATCAGGTGGCCCTGAAGTATTGGAGCTTCATCTTCAGCATTAGTCTTTCCAATGAATATTCAGGATTGATTTCCTTTAGGATTGACTGGTTTGATTTCCTTGCAGTCCAAGGGACTCTCAAGAGTCTTCTCCAGCACCACAATTTGATAGCATCAATTTTTTGGCACTCAGCCTTCTTTATGGTCCAGCTCTCACATCTATACATGACTACTGGAAAAACCATAGCTTTGACTATGCAGACTTTTGTTGGCAAAGTAAAGTCTCTGCTTTTTAATACATCTGTCTCGTAGATAGGAAGAAAGTAATTACAGTTAAGAGTTTTGATAAGGTATTAAATAAGGACAAGGTATGATCCTTTAGTAAACTTTTTAGATTTTCCATTATAGTGATTGAAGTCTTTTCTATTATCATTGGGAACCTTGATGAGCTGAGTGGGTTTTAAGAGAAATTATATGTGGTATTTTTATATTTGCTTTAAAAAATAATTTAAAGGAAATAGGAACAGAGTAAGGGAGAAAAATGCATAGATGTATAAAGAAGTGAAATATTCTCCCTGCCTGTGCACTCCAGTCATTAGAAGCTTGGGGACTCTAGCTCCAGACCTGCCTCCATGGTGTGTGCAGATGCCTATTATGTAGTTTTTCCTAAGGAAATTACCCTCCGAAAGAGTTTTCCCTTCTCGTTGTGACTAGCCATTCATTGGAGTATGCAGTGATCCTACTCGTGTCTCAGTGGCTTTTGTGGTGGGAGTTCGCTCACTGTCAGGTGCTTAGTGTGTGCTGACCCTTTACACTGGTGGACCCAGGTTCACTCCGGCCGCGATGGCCTGACTTCCTGTGTTTCCCCTTTTGCTGCAGATGGTCCCCATCCCTGCCGGAGTGTTTACAATGGGCACGGACGACCCTCAGATAAAGCAGGACGGGGAAGCCCCTGCGAGGAGAGTCACTATTGATGCCTTTTACATGGACGCCTATGAAGTCAGTAATGCTGAATTTGAGAAGTTTGTGAACTCCACTGGCTATTTAACCGAGGTAATAGGGTTGGGCCAGGGAGGGAAGGACCTCATCCATTGAACGCTTTTTATTCTGTGCCTAGCACTGTGTTTAGCACTTTATATTTTATGTAATGTTTTTTTCTCCTGGAAACCTAGTGAGGCAGCTTGTATACTGGGTACTACACAGGGTGGTACACTGGGGATTAGCTGGTTAGTGGTGGAGCTGGGATTCAGGTGTGGCCCGTGTGACCCCAGCACCTGTCTTCTTAACTCTGGTGTGTCAGCGCTGTAATGTGCCAAAGAGTGCCACTGTCTATTCTGGCTTTTTGAGATAGCAGCATGTAAAGTAAGGCCACTTTTCCCTCTCAAAAAATATATATAGTTTAGTTGTTCAAGAAGCATTGCATAATTCATAAGTGATAGATGAAGTGGTGCAGCTTTTCATTTTTGTGATTTTATTCCAATGCCTGAGGATGCATAAGCTTTCCTTTGGCAGTTCCAGGCTTTATCCTGTGGTTGCTGAATCACAGAGGAAGTTTCTGAAAGTGGGTGTTTGCCCTGCATGGAAACAGGAAGAGGGAGTTGATGGAAGTTTCTGAGTGTCTAAAATACCTTTGTTTATCTATCTATCTATATACATATATATATATATGTTTCCCATTTTTCTTACCAAAGGATTCTGTCCTTGCCTTCAGTTTGTGGAGTTCCTGCTCTGCCTTTTTCTTTCCAGGCCAGAATATCTTTTTTTATTAAAATAAAAAAAGAAGGGCTTCCCTGGTGGTCCAGTATGGTAGTTCAAGGGGCATGAATTCAGTCGCTGGCCCGGGGAGATTCAACATGCCAAGGAACGGCTGGGTCGGTGTGTCCAAATGATGAGCCAGCACTCTGGAGCTCACGCTCCCCCAGCCAGTGCTCTGCAATGAGTGAGGTCATGCGATGGGAGGCCCACACGTGCCAAAGAATAATAAAGATGGTTGAAAAATAAACGATGGTGCTCGCTTCGGCAGCACATATACTAAAATTGGAACGATACAGAGAAGATTAGCATGGCCCCTGCGCAAGGATGACACGCAAATTCGTGAAGCGTTCCATATTTTTATAACACTATGATTTAAAGCTTTGAGTAAAAATGCCAAACCTTGTAGTACCTTGGAACTGGTTTATTCTTGCTTGTACTAAGTAGAAATGTGAAGTAGTTAAAATGTCTTATCAGATAATTTGCTGATTATATAGATATCACTTTTGTTTTTTATTCCATTCTTTGGTTTAATTCATGTGGCAATGGTGATGTCCTTTACTTTTTTTTTAAATTTTGGCCTCTTGTATTGTTTTTTCATTTATTTATTTTCCTCCATGTTTACTCTCTGGCCCTTATGGGCCTTCCATTGCAGTGGTCTCTCGTGCAGAGCACCAGCTCTGGGCACGTGCGCTCCAGAGCACTGGCTCATAATTGGACACACCAGCCCAGCTGCTCTGCCGCGTGTGGAATCTTCCTGGGCCGGGGATCGAACCAGTGCCCCTTGCACTGCAAGGCCGACTTGGACCACCAGGGATGCCTGTCCTTTACTTTTTGATCAGATGGGTTCATGGTGAAACTTCATATTTCTTTCAAGGAACTTTAACAGTTACATCACATTTCATAAATGGTAAAGAAAGTTTTAGCATTTGGAAAAATTTTGTTTGCATTGTATTAATTGGGTTAAAAAGGTGTAGATTATGTCAAAATGAGAATGTAATTACAAATAAAGAGGTAAAGGGTATTTCCTTCAGTCAAGTAGCATAATTGGAACTTTTTACTCTTTAACATGGCTTTTTTAAATGCACGGTTGATAAATTTATTTGTTGTCAGTAATTAATAGCTTATTAATGTTTTCCTCACTTCTGATAATGAATATTAAATTACAAAAAATTGTCCTAATAATGAAACTAGATATTGAAATAAATTTGATACTTTTTTATAAAAAAAAATAATAAATGATGACATAGAGGCAAAAAAAAAAAAGAAATTTCAAAGTGAATGCTGAAAGCTAGACAGCATCCAAATTTGGTTTTGCATTTCTTTGGCATTTCCTAAAATAAAAAAAATGGTTGTCTCTTTGTCCCCATCCATAGTACGCGGTTAGTGTTCTTTTTGTTTCATGAGGAGACTGTAAGATCAGGTCCTCAGCTCTTTGCTCAAGTTAGATGACTTCGCAGGCAAGAAGCTTCCTTTAGACTAGGGCTCTCCATCGATATCAGACAGAATGAGCACAGATGTCCTAGGAAATCTAGGAGCACGGATGACAAAATACAGCCCCGGGATTCCTCTTCCTTATATCTGAAATGTAGCATTTCCTTCCGTTAGGAAGCAGACGGTATACCCCAGGAGTGGCAGCAGCACCCGAGACTCTGTCCTCAGTGGAAATCACAGACAGTTTGTGTCACATTGTTCTTACTACAGGGATCTGCAAATAATCTTAAACTTGTTTGTATCTATTCCCACTTTAGAAACGTCATTTATGAGCCCTACCACTAGATATTATTTAGTGTATTAAAAAAGAGCAGATACATACATATATGTATACATACCTATATATGTATCTAATACTATAGCACAAATTTGTTTTACTAATGTTTTGATATAACTACTTTTCTTTGTAATTATGTTGCCTTTGTTTTATACACTTAAACATTTTATTTCAAAAAAGAGGTCCTTAAGCCTCACCCAGCTGCCTCCAGGGAACAAAAAGGATTGAGACCTCTACTTTGGTAAAATAGTTCATACTTTTATGGCACTTTACAGTTTTTTTTCCATTTCTCCAACTTCATTTTACATCACATTTCCCTCACTCACCATGTTCTAACCCTTCTGTTGTTGTTTCTGTTCCTTACAAATCTGACACTTTCTGGGGGCACGGCCTATGCATGCCCCTGCATGGAATTTCCTGCCTGTCCCCCTTTTACTTGACCAACTGCCTTCTCATTCTGTTTATAATTTGTTGTCAGTAATTAATAGCTTATTAATGTTTTCCTCACTTCTGATAATGAATATTAAATTACAAAAATTGTCCTAATAATGAAACTAGATATTGAAATAAATTTGATACTTTTTATAAAAAATAATAAATGATGACATAGAGGCAAAAAAAAAGAAATTTCAAAGTGAATGCTGAAAGCTAGACAGCATCCAAATTTGGTTTTGCATTTCTTTGGCATTTCCTAAAATAAAAAAAATGGTTGTCTCTTTGTCCCCATCCATAGTACGCGGTTAGTGTTCTTTTTGTTTCATGAGGAGACTGTAAGATCAGGTCCTCAGCTCTTTGCTCAAGTTAGATGACTTCGCAGGCAAGAAGCTTCCTTTAGACTAGGGCTCTCCATCGATATCAGACAGAATGAGCACAGATGTCCTAGGAAATCTAGGAGCACGGATGACAAAATACAGCCCCGGGATTCCTCTTCCTTATATCTGAAATGTAGCATTTCCTTCCGTTAGGAAGCAGACGGTATACCCCAGGAGTGGCAGCAGCACCCGAGACTCTGTCCTCAGTGGAAATCACAGACAGTTTGTGTCACATTGTTCTTACTACAGGGATCTGCAAATAATCTTAAACTTGTTTGTATCTATTCCCACTTTAGAAACGTCATTTATGAGCCCTACCACTAGATATTATTTAGTGTATTAAAAAAGAGCAGATACATACATATATGTATACATACCTATATATGTATCTAATACTATAGCACAAATTTGTTTTACTAATGTTTTGATATAACTACTTTTCTTTGTAATTATGTTGCCTTTGTTTTATACACTTAAACATTTTATTTCAAAAAAGAGGTCCTTAAGCCTCACCCAGCTGCCTCCAGGGAACAAAAAGGATTGAGACCTCTACTTTGGTAAAATAGTTCATACTTTTATGGCACTTTACAGTTTTTTTTCCATTTCTCCAACTTCATTTTACATCACATTTCCCTCACTCACCATGTTCTAACCCTTCTGTTGTTGTTTCTGTTCCTTACAAATCTGACACTTTCTGGGGGCACGGCCTATGCATGCCCCTGCATGGAATTTCCTGCCTGTCCCCCTTTTACTTGACCAACTGCTTCTCATTCTCGAGTCATCTCAGCTTAAATATGCTTTTTGGGGAGGCCTCCTCTGCCCACTCTCTCAAAAGGAGACTTTTCTCTGTACATTGCCTTACATGGAAGAGTGTAGTTATAATTATTTTCTTCCTTTCTTTGTTTAACTTGATTTTTGTTTGTGTCTGTGTAAGTGCTCTAAGGACAGAGCCTATGTAATACTGACCTTGTATCTCTGTTATTTAGTCCAAAACCGGATATCTGGTAGATATTTGGTCCATGTTATAGAATGAAGGTGTGGTCTGGGTTCTCAGACATGGTGATGCCCAGAGGCAGCACTGGAGGAAGAGCTGGCATGAGTAAACAGTGTTGAGGTCGAATCAGGACAAGGACTGTGAGGTGCTCATAAGGCCTTTGAAATCCAGGGATGTAGTCGGCCGTTACTCTGATCTAGTGAGGAGAGGAGGGGTGTGCAGGCGGATATCTGAGCACCCTCTGAAGTGCTGGCAGTGGCTACGACGATGAGATGGCCAGAGTGTGTCCAGCAGCAAGTCCGTGTCTCTCCACGTGTTATCTCTTTGACCATGTGTATCAGAATCAGCAGGTTCCTTGGCTTCACCCCAGACCCCCAGAATTTGAACCTCTAGACTTGGGGAGCAGTACCGTGCGGCTGTAAGAAGAGTGCCAGGTGAGGTCAACCTCACAGAGCCCAAGAGCCACTGGTATAGAGTAAGACCAGCAGAGAAGCAGGGTAGGACGATGGGGAGCGGCACTGTTGTAGGGGCTAGAAGAAGAGCCCATGCATTTCAGAAGATGAGTGGGAAGAGTCAGCAACAGAGGAAGAAAACCCGAAGAGTAGAATCATGATGGAGGCCGAGAGACCGCACTGTGTATTGGCAGGTTGGGGTCCCACGTGGCAAAGGCAACCAGGAAGATATGAACTTGAGACAGTAATGTTAAACACAAATGATTAAAATACAGATTTTCACGTGGTGTTCAGGCTGACCACTTGAGATTTCTCAGCACAGCAGATGTCTTGGTGAAGCTCGAATGTGTCAGAATGTCAGCAAACAGTGCCATTGGCTTCTTTTAGCTAAATTCCCAAAGCAGAACAAAGGAAAAGGTTGCTACGTGACCTGACGTGTAAAGAACTGTGTTATTGTCCAAAGTCATTTGTAATACTTAAGGAGATGTGTTTCCATCATCAGGAATAATCACAAGTCTCCAAAGCGAATCACTTCCAGTCCGCGTCCTTATCAGCTGCATGAAGCCTGAAATGTCTCTGTAAGTGACACTAAACTGTTTTCATAGGAAGCCAGATGCTTTAAAGTCATTTCTGAAATCCTTTGGGAGGTCATACGTCAAAGTTAAGTTCATTAGGACCAGAAGAAGCACTTTCGTGTCCTACACTGAAAATGGCGCATGAAATGCATTAGTGCAGCCTTTTCTGGATTTTTATTTTCTTCCTTTCCTTTAGGCTGAAAAGTTTGGTGACTCCTTCGTCTTTGAAGGCATGTTGAGTGAGCAGGTGAAGTCTGACATCCAACAGGCAGTAAGTAACACTTAAACAAGCTCTCACATTTCTCTACTTGCTCCTTGGACGGACTTGGGTGAAAAATCCAAACTACAAGTCCTGCCCTGATCCCCTGAATTCTTCATCATTTTCCTGCTATAGATTTGCCCCTAGGACAGGCCTGTAGGTCAGGATACCTTGTCTTGAAGAAAATGGCAACAAACTTGAGACAGTATCTAAAGTGTTGGGTCTGACTTAACCTTCCATTTTATGACTTGTGTACCTGTGTATAGGTGGAGCTAACCTGGATTTTAGACACTTCCAGGTTTCTTATAGCCATTTATAGAATGGAGGTTTAAATGTGTTTTTAATTTTTATTTTTTTTAACCTCTGTTCTTCAAGTCTTATTTTCATCAGGTGCTGGTATGGGAGAGAGCTTCCTATTAAAACATTTGTGAATTCATGTGATCAGAGTAGTAGGGACTCTTTGCTCTGGATGATCACAGGAGTTTGAGGCCAGAACCTGATCTTTACGATCAGGCGAAACACAAGTGATTAAAATACAGATTTTCACGTGGTGTTCAGGCTGACCACTTGAGATTTCTCAGCACAGCAGATGTCTTGGTGAAGCTCGAATGTGTCAGAATGTCAGCAAACAGTGCCATTGGCTTCTTTTAGCTAAATTCCCAAAGCAGAACAAAGGAAAAGGTTGCTCGTGACCTGACGTGTAAAGAACTGTGTTATTGTCCAAAGTCATTTGTAATACTTAAGGAGATGTGTTTCCATCATCAGGAATAATCACAAGTCTCCAAAGCGAATCACTTCCAGTCCGCGTCCTTATCAGCTGCATGAAGCCTGAAATGTCTCTGTAAGTGACACTAAACTGTTTTC
The DNA here is from genome assembly GCA_022376925.1 of Tragulus kanchil. Classification (NCBI taxonomy): domain Eukaryota; kingdom Metazoa; phylum Chordata; class Mammalia; order Artiodactyla; family Tragulidae; genus Tragulus; species Tragulus kanchil. The sequence goes on from JAIOJX010000030.1 coordinate 175,983,537, forward strand.
ATAGGAAGCCAGATGCTTTAAAGTCATTTCTGAAATCCTTTGGGAGGTCATACGTCAAAGTTAAGTTCATTAGGACCAGAAGAAGCACTTTCGTGTCCTACACTGAAAATGGCGCATGAAATGCATTAGTGCAGCCTTTTCTGGATTTTTATTTTCTTCCTTTCCTTTAGGCTGAAAAGTTTGGTGACTCCTTCGTCTTTGAAGGCATGTTGAGTGAGCAGGTGAAGTCTGACATCCAACAGGCAGTAAGTAACACTTAAACAAGCTCTCACATTTCTCTACTTGCTCCTTGGAACGGACTTGGGTGAAAAATCCAAACTACAAGTCCTGCCCTGATCCCCTGAATTCTTCATCATTTTCCTGCTATAGATTTGCCCCTAGGACAGGCCTGTAGGTCAGGATACCTTGTCTTGAAGAAAATGGCAACAAACTTGAGACAGTATCTAAAGTGTTGGGTCTGACTTAACCTTCCATTTTATGACTTGTGTACCTGTGTATAGGTGGAGCTAACCTGGATTTTAGACACTTCCAGGTTTCTTATAGCCATTTATAGAATGGAGGTTTAAATGTGTTTTTAATTTTTATTTTTTTTAACCTCTGTTCTTCAAGTCTTATTTTCATCAGGTGCTGGTATGGAGAGAGAGCTTCCTATTAAAACATTTGTGAATTCATGTGATCAGAGTAGTAGGGACTCTTTGCTCTGGATGATCACAGGAGTTTGAGGCCAGAACCTGATCTTTACGATCCAGGGCGAACCCTCTCTCTTAGAAAGGGTTCAGGGGAGACAAGGAGGCAGTGGACTAGGTCTGTAGAAGCACCTGTGTGGTGAAGGGAGCTTGGGATTTCTGTCCAGACATTTTAGTAAGTTTGTATATATTTGAAGTGGAAGTGAAAGTGTTAGTCACTCAATTGTATCCAACTGCTTGCAACCCATGGACTGTAGCCTGCCAGGCTCTTCTGTCCATGGGGTTCTCCAGGCAAGAATACTGGAGTGGGTTGTCATTTCCTTCTCCATGGGATCTTCCTGACCCAGGGATCGAACCCAGGTCTCCTGCATTGAAGGCGGATTTTTTACCTTTTATGTACATTTGAGTATTTATTTACTCATCTATCTCATGAGAAGGCAGAAAATATACAAGGGAAGGAGGGTGGCTTAGCTGGGAGGCCGAGGGTTCACAAAACAAAGAGGTCAGAGGATGCAGAATAAGCAGGAGGTGGTGAGAGAGGACGGGAAACGGGGTCAGCTGACCCCAGGAAGACTGAATATGACATGGACATGGAAGACAGGAATTCCACACTAGCCTTCCTTTGTTATGCAGGTTCCCTTCAGCTCCTGCCGGAATCTCATCTTGTGTGTTGTCGTCACTGTCCTCTCCTGTGAGCTAACCATCTGGCTTGAGTTTGCTTTCTCTTCAGATTCACATAGAGAACTTGGTGGGGAAAGATGAGGTCACAACTAGACTTGCTCTCCAGACATTTATAGGAGAATCCAGCTTCCTTTTCATATTATTTTATTTATCTTTTGCCATGCTGCCTTGCAGCATGTGGGATCTTAGTTCCCTAACCAGGGGTCGAACCCGTTGCCCTTTGCCTTGAGAGCGTGACGTCTAAACCACTGGATCACCAGGGAAGTCCCAGTGTTTGCAAAGTATGACTGAGTACATCTGAATTTTAAAGTTGTCTTCACTAGTTGCAACTTTGTATCACTGCTCTTTATTTTATCAAGGTGCTGGTATGGAGAGAGCTTCCTATTAAAACATTTGTGAATTCATGTGATCAGAGCAGTAGGGACTCTTTGCTCTGGATGATCACAGGAGGATGAGGCCAGAACCTGATCTGTACGATCCAGGTCGAACCCTCTCTCTTAGAAAGTGTTCAGGGGAGACAAGGAGGCAGTGGACTAGGTCTGTAGAAGCACCTGTGTGGTGAAGGGAGCTTGGGATTTCTGTCCAGACATTTTAGTAAGTTTGTATATATTTGAAGTGGAAGTGAAAGTGTTAGTCACTCAATTGTATCCAACTGCTTGCAACCCATGAACTGTAGCCTGCCAGGGTCTCCTGTCCATGGGGTTCTCAAAAAAGAATACTGGAGTGGGTTGTCATTTCCTTCTCCATGGGATCTTCCTGACCCAGGGATCGAACCCAGGTCTCCTGCATTGAAGGCGGATTTTTTACCTTTTATGTACATTTGAGTATTTATTTACTCATCTATCTCATGAGAAGGCAGAAAATATACAAGGGAAGGAGGGTGGCTTAGCTGGGAGGCCGAGGGTTCACAAAACAAAGAGGTCAGAGGATGCAGAATAAGCAGGAGGTGGTGAGAGAGGACGGGAAACGGGTCAGCTGACCCCAGGAAGACTGAATATGACATGGACATGGAAGACAGGAATTCCACACTAGCCTTCCTTTGTTATGCAGGTTCCCTTCAGCTCCTGCCGGAATCTCATCTTGTGTGTTGTCGTCACTGTCCTCTCCTGTGAGCTAACCATCTGGCTTGAGTTTGCTTTCTCTTCAGATTCACATAGAGAACTTGGTGGGGAAAGATGAGGTCACAACTAGACTTGCTCTCCAGACATTTATAGGAGAATCCAGCTTCCTTTTCATATTATTTTATTTATCTTTTGCCATGCTGCCTTGCAGCATGTGGGATCTTAGTTCCCTAACCAGGGGTCGAACCCGTTGCCCTTTGCCTTGAGAGCGTGACGTCTAAACCACTGGATCACCAGGGAAGTCCCAGTGTTTGCAAAGTATGACTGAGTACATCTGAATTTTAAAGTTGTCTTCACTAGTTGCAACTTTGTATCACTGCTCTTTATTATGGTATCGGATATACTCTCCCCCTCCCACCCCTCTTTTTAAAGGGCTTTGCGATCAGATTGACTTAGTGTTGATGCGGCAGCAGTTCAGGCCTTGGGGCCTTGTTTTGTGATAGGGAGTTCAGATTGGGGAGGGACTTTGCTCTTATTTCTTTTATTTTTAATTAATTACTTAATTTTTGGCTCTTCTGGGTTTTCACTGCTGCTGTAGGCTCTTCTCTAGTTGCAGGGAGTGGGGAGTTGAGCTGAGCTGGCTTTTTGTTGTGGTGACCTCTCTTTGTGGAACTTAGGCTCCAGGGCACACGGGCTTCAGTCGTTGCGGCACACGGGCTGAATAGTTGTGGCTCGCACAGGCTCAGTAGTTGTGGCTCACAGGATAAGTTGTTTCTCATCATGTGGGATTTTCCCGGATCAGGGGTTGAACTGGTGTCTCCTGCGTTGGCAGGCGAACTCTGCACCGCGGAGCTACTGGTGAAGCCCTGCCCTTATTTTTGAAATTGAGCTTTCAGATACAGGGTCTCGTGTCACTTGAGAAGCTCCAAGTGCTTTAGGCATGAAGGCTGATTTTTGCCAGACTCTGCTGGTGCCCTGTTAAATCCACAGTGTAGTGTGTGCGCTGGTTACTAGGACGAGGATTGGCAGCTCTTACCGGGCTATAGTGTTGGTCACTGACTTAAAGGCTTATAATGGAAAAAGAAACCTTTTAAGTGCATTTAGAAAGGACTGGAATGAGTGAAGTGAATCTGTCAGTGATCTGAGAGAGCTGAGTGTTTATTTTTTCAACCCCCTCTTAGGTCTTGGCATACCCCCATGCACCAAACCTATTTTTAACCTGGCGTTTCCAGAAGTGCAGGACAGGAGATGGTTCACAACGGCAACTTAGATGAGTTAAGGTGGTCCATGGCCAAACATAAGATCATCCAGAATCACTATCGTCAACCCTGATGAAGTTGAGAAGAAAGTCTCATTTGAGTGCTCGCCTGTTACTAACACTTACTAGCACTCGTTAATCTTCTTTTCCACACAGAAAATAGGGCTCAGAACCTTTCCCAGGCTTCAATGGCTGGCCAGAATTTAATAATGTGGTTTACTTTTTTTTTTTTTTTAAGTTTTTTTTTTTTATTTTGGGGGGGGGTTGGGGTTGGGGAGGGAAGGGGGCGGGCAAGCCACTTCTGTTGGTCTTTCATTTATCTATTTTTCATCCATCTTTGTTCTTTGGCCTGTGTGGGCCTCCCATCACGGTGGCCTCTGTTGTTGCAGAGCACTGGCCCTGGGCACATGCGCTCCAGAGCTCCAGCTCGGTAATTGGACATACTGGTCCAGTCGCTCCGTGGCACGTGGGATCTTCCCAGGTCAGGGATCGAACTGGCGCCCCTTGCACTGCAAGGCGGTGTCCTTATCCACTGGACCACCAGGGAAGCCCCCTTGTGGTTTACTTTTATGTGTCTTTTGTATGTAATTATTTTATAAGATTGTGTACTTTCACTTAGTTGTTTTAGATCTTTACTGTCATATAATTGTTTCACATTTCATATAATTCTTCAAATGTAATTCGTTTAAATGTCACAAATGTTCTCTTATGACAAGAAATACTAGTGATATAATTTCATTTTCAGAAAAAGCATTTTCATTGTAGAAGAAAGTTCAAGTACAGAGAGTCATGCAAAGCAAGCCTGTAGCTTTACTGTGTTATTCTAAAACAAATATCATTGTAGTGTGTCCCGCTGTTTTTACTAGGACGAGGATTGGCAGCTCTTACCGGGCTATAGTGTTGGTCACTGACTTAAAGGCTTATAATGGAAAAAGAAACCTTTTAAGTGCATTTAGAAAGGACTGGAATGAGTGAAGTGAATCTGTCAGTGATCTGAGAGAGCTGAGTGTTTATTTTTTCAACCCCCTCTTAGGTCTTGGCATACCCCCATGCACCAAACCTATTTTTAACCTGGCGTTTCCAGAAGTGCAGGACAGGAGATGGTTCACAACGGCAACTTAGATGAGTTAAGGTGGTCCATGGCCAAACATAAGATCATCCAGAATCACTATCGTCAACCCTGATGAAGTTGAGAAGAAAGTCTCATTTGAGTGCTCGCCTGTTACTAACACTTACTAGCACTCGTTAATCTTCTTTTCCACACAGAAAATAGGGCTCAGAACCTTTCCCAGGCTTCAATGGCTGGCCAGAATTTAATAATGTGGTTTACTTTTTTTTTTTTTTTAAGTTTTTTTTTTTTTTTTTGGGGGGGGGGGGGGGGGGGAGGGGAGCAGGCAGGCCACTTCTATTGGTCTTTCATTTGTCTATTTTCATCCATCTTTGTTCTTTGGCCTGTGTGGGCCTCCCATCACGGTGGCCTCTGTTGTTGCAGAGCACTGGCCCTGGGCACATGCGCTCCAGAGCTCCAGCTCGGTAATTGGACATACTGGTCCAGTCGCTCCGTGGCACGTGGGATCTTCCCAGGCCAGGGATCGAACTGGCGCCCCTTGCACTGCAAGGTGGTGTCCTTACCCACTGGACCACCAGGGAAGCCCCCTTGTGGTTTACTTTTATGTGTCTTTTGTATGTAATTATTTTATAAGATTGTGTACTTTCACTTAGTTGTTTTAGATCTTTACTGTCATATAATTGTTTCACATTTCATATAATTCTTCAAATGTAATTCGTTTAAATGTCACAAATGTTCTCTTATGACAAGAAATACTAGTGATATAATTTCATTTTCAGAAAAAGCATTTTCATTGTAGAAGAAAGTTCAAGTACAGAGAGTCATGCAAAGCAAGCCTGTAGCTTTACTGTGTTATTCTAAAACAAATATCATTGTAACCTTACCTCAAGACAGGAATTAGAATTCTGTCCCAGCAGCCCCAGCCATGGGCCACATCCTGATTATGAACCCACTGTGTCCTGAAGTAGCCACTATTTTGCTTTTTTCTGTTGTTTTTTTGCTTATTTTGTTGTTGTTTGACCACAGTGTACAATGTGTGGAATCATAGTTCCCTGACCAGGAATTGAACCTGTGCCCCTGTGCCACTAGGGAAGTCCCTGTCTTGCTTTTTAAAGTAGACGCTTCCCTGCATTTCTTTGTAGGGTTATCACCAGGTGTGTATCTCAAGACTACTAATGTTTAGTCTTGTCCTTTTAAAGGAAATTTGCGTCTTTTTAGACTCCTTTAATCTATGAATTTCTCTTCCATTACCCTGCTCTTCCCCAGTCCCTGGCCTTTGGGCACCCCCCTACCCCCCTCCTCCCCAAACAATTTATCTATGATAAAGTTCAGGGTGTTTAACCAGCAGGCTTCCCCACAGACTGAATTTTTCTGCCTGCCCTCTCCTGTTGCACCTTCTCTCTGTCCTGTGCACTTCCTGGAGGTTGCTATCTGGATCCATTGGCCTGATCAGACTCACCTTTGGACCCCGCTGCAAGACCTGGGATAGTGATTTGTACATCATGAGGCACATAATGTCTTCTCTCTCTTTTTGTGATGTTACCTGCTGTTAATAGTATTTAGATCCATTAATTCAGTGGAGGTTTAAAGATGGTGAGAATCTAATAGTTTGTTTTTCCATTTATTAACTGAGATCAGTGGGGCCCAGGGATCTTCCCAGCGGATCGAACTGGCGCCTTGATGGCGGTGTCCTTATCCACTGGACCACCAGGGAAGCCCCCTTGTGGTTTACTTTTATGTGTCTTTTGTATGTAATTATTTTATAAGATTGTGTACTTTCACTTAGTTGTTTTAGATCTTTACTGTCATATAATTGTTTCACATTTCATATAATTCTTCAAATGTAATTCGTTTAAATGTCACAAATGTTCTCTTATGACAAGAAATACTAGTGATATAATTTCATTTTCAGAAAAAGCATTTTCATTGTAGAAGAAAGTTCAAGTACAGAGAGTCATGCAAAGCAAGCCTGTAGCTTTACTGTGTTATTCTAAAACAAATATCATTGTAACCTTACCTCAAGACAGGAATTAGAATTCTGTCCCAGCAGCCCCAGCCATGGGCCACATCCTGATTATGAACCCACTGTGTCCTGAAGTAGCCACTATTTTGCTTTTTTCTGTTGTTTTTTTGCTTATTTTGTTGTTGTTTGACCACAGTGTACAATGTGTGGAATCATAGTTCCCTGACCAGGAATTGAACCTGTGCCCCTGTGCCACTAGGGAAGTCCCTGTCTTGCTTTTTAAAGTAGACGCTTCCCTGCATTTCTTTGTAGGGTTATCACCAGGTGTGTATCTCAAGACTACTAATGTTTAGTCTTGTCCTTTTAAAGGAAATTTGGTCTTTTAGACTCCTTTAATCTATGAATTTCTCTTCCATTACCCTGCTCTTCCCCAGTCCCTGGCCTTTGGGCACCCCCCTACCCCCCTCCTCCCCAAACAATTTATCTATGATAAAGTTCAGGGTGTTTAACCAGCAGGCTTCCCCACAGACTGAATTTTTCTGCCTGCCCTCTCCTGTTGCACCTTCTCTCTGTCCTGTGCACTTCCTGGAGGTTGCTATCTGGATCCATTGGCCTGATCAGACTCACCTTTGGACCCCGCTGCAAGACCTGGGATAGTGATTTGTACATCATGAGGCACATAATGTCTTCTCTCTCTTTTTGTGATGTTACCTGCTGTTAATAGTATTTAGATCCATTAATTCAGTGGAGGTTTAAAGATGGTGAGAATCTAATAGTTTGTTTTTTTCCATTTATTAACTGAGATACTTTTGTAAAGAGATAGTCTCCTCATCTGCTATTTCCTTAAATGTTGATACAGTTCATACAGAAAAGGTAGGGGACATGCTTGATTCCTCACTAGCTTGTAAAGTAATCAAGTGGTCCTCTACTGCTCTAAAATGACTAATTAGATTTCTTTAAAAATTTAAACATTTTGGGCTTCCCTGATTGTCCAGTGGGTAGAGAGTCCACCTTGCATGCAGGGGGCACCAGTTCAATCCCTGGCCCAGGAAGAGGCATGTGCCTCGGAGCAGCTGGACCGGTGTGTCCAGTTACGAACCAGCGCTCTGGAGCACATACGCCCAGAGCTGGTGCTCTGCAATGGGGAGGCCACTGCAATGGGAGGCCCACACAGGCCAAAAGAATAAAAAAATATGGATGAAAATAAATATAAAACTAAAAAGATGCATGATGGGAGAAAGAACATTAAAGAAAAATAATCATTTAACGAATGTTATAAATTACATGCTGCTGTAAGAAATAATGTAGAGATCCAGTGTACCTTCCCCCATTTCCTCCAGTGATGATGGCATCTTGTATAACCACAGTACAAGTTCACAACCAGGAAACTGACAGTTGGTACAACCCACTTAACCTTCTTTGGTTTTACCAGTTTTATATGTACTCGTTGGTATGTGTGTATTTAGTTCTGTGTCATTTTATCATAAATGTAGATTTGTATAATTAACAGACTTAAAAAGAACTTCATGAACCTATGGATTTAAATATACTTCCCCAGTCCCTGGCCTTTGGGCACCCCTCCCCTCCTCCCCAAACAATTTATCTATGATAAAGTTCAGGGTGTTTAACCAGCAGGCTTCCCCACAGACTGAATTTTTCTGCCTCCTCCTGTTGCACCTTCTCTCTGTGCACTTCCTGGAGGTTGCTATCTGGATCCATTGGCCTGATCAGACTCACCTTTGGACCCCGCTGCAAGACCTGGGATAGTGATTTGTACATCATGAGGCACATAATGTCTTCTCTCTCTTTTTGTGATGTTACCTGCTGTTAATAGTATTTAGATCCATTAATTCAGTGGAGGTTTAAAGATGGTGAGAATCTAATAGTTTGTTTTTCCTTTATTAACTGAGATACTTTTGTAAAGAGATAGTCTCCTCATCTGCTATTTCCTTAAATGTTGATACAGTTCATACAGAAAAGGTAGGGGACATGCTTGATTCCTCACTAGCTTGTAAAGTAATCAAGTGGTCCTCTACTGCTCTAAAATGACTAATTAGATTTCTTTAAAAATTTAAACATTTTGGGCTTCCCTGATTGTCCAGTGGGTAGAGAGTCCACCTTGCATGCAGGGGGCACCAGTTCAATCCCTGGCCCAGGAAGAGGCATGTGCCTCGGAGCAGCTGGACCGGTGTGTCCAGTTACGAACCAGCGCTCTGGAGCACATACGCCCAGAGCTGGTGCTCTGCAATGAGAGAGGCCACTGCAATGGGAGGCCCACACAGGCCAAAAGAATAAAAAAATATGGATGAAAATAAATATAAAACTAAAAAGATGCATGATGGGAGAAAGAACATTAAAGAAAAATAATCATTTAACGAATGTTATAAATTACATGCTGCTGTAAGAAATAATGTAGAGATCCAGTGTACCTTCCCCCATTTCCTCCAGTGATGATGGCATCTTGTATAACCACAGTACAAGTTCACAACCAGGAAACTGACAGTTGGTACAACCCACTTAACCTTCTTTGGTTTTACCAGTTTTATATGTACTCGTTGGTATGTGTGTATTTAGTTCTGTGTCATTTTATCATAAATGTAGATTTGTATAATTAACAGACTTAAAAAGAACTTCATGAACCTATGGATTTAAATATACTTCATGGGTTTTAAATGGGTTCTTTTCACTTGGGATTGTGATACTTTTTTTGTTTTTTTAATTTTTTGGCCTCTTTTATTGGTTTTTTATTTATTTATTTTCATCCACCTTTATTCTTTGACCTGTGTTGTGTGGGCCTCCCATTGTAGCGGCCTCTTTCATTGCAGAGCACAGGTTCTGGGTAGATGTGCCCCGAGCACCGGCTCGTAATTGGACACACGGTCCAGCCGTGGGGAGCAACACATGGGATCTTCCTGGGCCAGTGATTGAACCGGTGTCCCTTGCACTGCAAGGCAGACTTTACCCACTGGACCACCAAGGAAGCCCTGCGATACCTTTTGAATGTCAAATTTTCCTATTTGGGGGTAATTGAGTGCCTCTCTGGGTTTCCCTAGTGACTCAGCGGTAAAGAATCTGCCCACAATGCAGGAGCTGCAGGAGATGTGAGTTCAATCCCTGGCTTACGAAGATCCTCTGGAGGAGGACACGACAACCCATTCCAGTATTTTTGCCTGGAGAGTCCCATGAGCAGAGGAACCTGGTGCACTGTAGCCTATAGGGCTGCAAAGAGTCGGACACAACTGAAGTGATTGAGGATACACACGCACGAGTGCCTCTTTAAGTTCTTATGAATTTTTTCCTCTTTTTTAAAAACAGCTTTATTGGGATATAATTTATTATCCCATAAAATTCACCATTTAAAAACATTTCATTATTTATTTGGCTGTGTCAGGTCTCAGTTACTGCATGTGGGATCTTTTAGGTGTGGCATGTAGGATCTAGTTCCCTGAGCAGGTATCAAACCTGGGTCCCCTGCATTCTAAGCTCGAAGTGTTAGCCACTGGACCACCTGGGAAGTTCCTTAAAATTCAGCAAGTCTTTACTTTAGTGTATTTTAAGTTTGTCATCACCACCGCTCACTGGTTTTATAACCACAGTACAAGTTCACAACCAGGAAACTGACAGTTGGTACAACCCACTTAACCTTCTTTGGTTTTACCAGTTTTATATGTACTCGTTGGTATGTGTGTATTTAGTTCTGTGTCATTTTATCATAAATGTAGATTTGTATAATTAACAGACTTAAAAAGAACTTCATGAACCTATGGATTTAAATATACTTCATGGGTTTTAAATGGGTTCTTTTCACTTGGGATTGTGATACTTTTTTTGTTTTTTTAATTTTTTGGCCTCTTTTATTGGTTTTTTATTTATTTATTTTCATCCACCTTTATTCTTTGACCTGTGTTGTGTGGGCCTCCCATTGTAGCGGCCTCTTTCATTGCAGAGCACAGGTTCTGGGTAGATGTGCCCCGAGCACCGGCTCGTAATTGGACACACGGTCCAGCCGTGGGGAGCAACACATGGGATCTTCCTGGGCCAGTGATTGAACCGGTGTCCCTTGCACTGCAAGGCAGACTTTACCCACTGGACCACCAAGGAAGCCCTGCGATACCTTTTGAATGTCAAATTTTCCTATTTGGGGGTAATTGAGTGCCTCTCTGGGTTTCCCTAGTGACTCAGCGGTAAAGAATCTGCCCACAATGCAGGAGCTGCAGGAGATGTGAGTTCAATCCCTGGCTTACGAAGATCCTCTGGAGGAGGACACGACAACCCATTCCAGTATTTTTGCCTGGAGAGTCCCATGAGCAGAGGAACCTGGTGCACTGTAGCCTATAGGGCTGCAAAGAGTCGGACACAACTGAAGTGATTGAGGACGCACACACGCACGAGTGCCTCTTTAAGTTCTTATGAATTTTTTCCTCTTTTTTAAAAACAGCTTTATTGGGATATAATTTATTATCCCATAAAATTCACCATTTAAAAACATTTCATTATTTATTTGGCTGTGTCAGGTCTCAGTTACTGCATGTGGGATCTTTTAGGTGTGGCATGTAGGATCTAGTTCCCTGAGCAGGTATCAAACCTGGGTCCCCTGCATTCTAAGCTCGAAGTGTTAGCCACTGGACCACCTGGGAAGTTCCTTAAAATTCAGCATTTTAAGTGTACAATTAATTCAACCTTTTTTAGCTGTATTTATAGAGTTGTGTGGTCATCACCACCGTCTCACTGTAGAAAATACTCAGTCAGGCCCAAAGGGACTGTGTGCCCATTACAGTCCCTCCTTATTCCCACTTGGAGCCATGGCAGCTGTCCCGAGTCCTCCTGAAGTATCTCTGGTCTTTCAGTGCTTCCTTGTTTTCTGTAATGACAGGATCTACCCTCGCTCCTCTGGCCTGGAATCAGCCTTTTCTTTAACAAACATGAATACCTTTTAGTAGAAAATAGTATTTCCAGGACCTGTCTAGGTTCTAGGTGTGCTCATTGGTTGGTCTTTGTTTCCAGGCCTCTTCAGTGGGTAGAGCTACAATAAAATGCCCTATGAGTTCATACCAATGTTTCTAAGTTAGGGTTTGTAACTTAATCTGTTTTGTATTACATGTCTCTTCTTCCACATTAAGAAACCTGATCCTCAAGGACACAGGTGTGATAGAATCAGAATTGCCTGTAATTACTTATTGTTTTATCCTGGCTTATATACATAGCAGTCTCAACATAGCAAGACTGATACTACCATCACCCATGTAATTACTGAGTCCAGGTCAGAATAACAAAGTTTTTTTTTTTTAAACATTTATTTATTTATTTATTTGGGAGGGGTGGGGAGGGAGGGAAGCAGGCGGGCCACTTCTATTGGTCTTTCATTTGTTTATTTTCATCCATGTTTGTTCTTTGGCCCGTGTGGGCCTCCCATTGCGGTGGCCTCTGTTGTCGCAGAGCACTGGCTGTGGGCACATGCGCTCCAGAGCTCCGGCTCGGTAATTGGACACATCAGTCCAGCTGCTCCGCGGCACGTGGGATCTTCCCAGGCCAGGGATCGAACTGGCGCCCCTTGCACTGCAAGGCGGTGTCCTTACCCACTGGACCACCAGGGAAGCCCAACAAACAGTTTTTACATATGCTTTTCCTGTTTCTCCCCAATATTTCCTAAGAGACTTTTTGGCTGCACTGCACAGCATGTGGGATCTTCCCGAACCATGGGAAGATCAGGGATGGATCTCCCATCAGGGATGGAACCCATGCCCTCTGCAGTGGAAACACAGATTCCCAACCCCTTGACCACTGGGGAAGTCCCTCCCTCAATCTTTTCACATTTGATGTGGACCATTTTTAAAGTCTTTATTGAATTTGTTACAGTATTGCTCCTGTCTTATGTTTTGGTTTTTTTGGCCCCAAGGCATGTGGGACCTTAGCTCCCTGACCAGGGATCTGAACCCACACCCCGTGCATTGGAAAACAAAATCTTAACCTCTGGACTGCCAGGGATCCAGTCTTAAAACTGTCATACAGTTTCATGGGTCAGTAGTATTATCAGAACATGTATCTGTTATAGAGAGTACTCACACAAGTAACGTACATTGAATGCATTCTATGTTCAGTTGTCTCTCTAGTCACTTGAATTGATGAAACTTTTTCTCTTGCTGTATAGTCACTCAGTCATGTCTGACTCTTTTGTAACCCCATGGACTGTAGCCCACCAGGCTCCTCAGTCCATGGGATTCTCCCAAGAATGCTGGAGTGGATTGCCATTAGTTTCTCCAGGGATCTTTCTGGACCAAAGGTTGAACCCTGTCTCCTCCTTGGCAGGTGAATTCTTTACCACTGACCCATCAGGGAAGCCCCAAAGCTTTCTCTCTACTAAATTCCAAAGGAAAAGGTCTTGAGACAGTATTCCCTAGTTTTTGCGTATTGGTAACAGTTTGTTTGTGTCCTTTATACTTTAAAGTCAGTTTTGCTGAATGTGAAGTCTTTCGTTCACTTTTGTTTTTCTCAAATACCTTATATATGTTGTTTTACTTTCTTTTGGAATAGGCATTGCTGTTGTGAGTCTAATGATCATCAAATTTTCTTTTCCTTGAAAGTTCTTGTTTCTGTCAAAATACTGAAAAACTTGTTTTCTTTTTTTCTTTTTATTTAGTATCTAGTGATTTTACCAAAATATATCTTGGTCTTTCTTTATGAGCCAATATTCTCAGATATGGGATGTGTTCTTTCAATATGTAGCTTCAAATTTTTCTTATTTCAGGAAATTTTTCTTACAGCTTTTGCTTTTTTTTTTTTTTGGCACCTTTTGGTTTTCTTCTTGAGTAACTCTTACTATATCTGCTTGTAGGATTCAATTTTAGTGTTTATCACTCTCTTTTGAATTTTATTTCTATAATTTTCTTCAATATTGTAGCTCTGCAGTGGAAACACAGATTCCCAACCCCTTGACCACTGGGGAAGTCCCTCCCTCAATCTTTTCACATTTGATGTGGACCATTTTTAAAGTCTTTATTGAATTTGTTACAGTATTGCTCCTGTCTTATGTTTTGGTTTTTTTGGCCCCAAGGCATGTGGGACCTTAGCTCCCTGACCAGGGATCTGAACCCACACCCCGTGCATTGGAAAACAAAATCTTAACCTCTGGACTGCCAGGGATCCAGTCTTAAAACTGTCATACAGTTTCATGGGTCAGTAGTATTATCAGAACATGTATCTGTTATAGAGAGTACTCACACAAGTAACGTACATTGAATGCATTCTATGTTCAGTTGTCTCTCTAGTCACTTGAATTGATGAAACTTTTTCTCTTGCTGTATAGTCACTCAGTCATGTCTGACTCTTTTGTAACCCCATGGACTGTAGCCCACCAGGCTCCTCAGTCCATGGGATTCTCCCAAGAATGCTGGAGTGGATTGCCATTAGTTTCTCCAGGGATCTTTCTGGACCAAAGGTTGAACCCTGTCTCCTCCTTGGCAGGTGAATTCTTTACCACTGACCCATCAGGGAAGCCCCAAAGCTTTCTCTCTACTAAATTCCAAAGGAAAAGGTCTTGAGACAGTATTCCCTAGTTTTTGCGTATTGGTAACAGTTTGTTTGTGTCCTTTATACTTTAAAGTCAGTTTTGCTGAATGTGAAGTCTTTCGTTCACTTTTGTTTTTCTCAAATACCTTATATATGTTGTTTTACTTTCTTTTGGAATAGGCATTGCTGTTGTGAGTCTAATGATCATCAAATTTTCTTTTCCTTGAAAGTTCTTGTTTCTGTCAAAATACTGAAAAACTTGTTTTCTTTTTTTCTTTTTATTTAGTATCTAGTGATTTTACCAAAATATATCTTGGTCTTTCTTTATGAGCCAATATTCTCAGATATGGGATGTGTTCTTTCAATATGTAGCTTCAAATTTTTCTTATTTCAGGAAATTTTTCTTACAGCTTTTGCTTTTTTTTTTTTTTGGCACCTTTTGGTTTTCTTCTTGAGTAACTCTTACTATATCTGCTTGTAGGATTCAATTTTAGTGTTTATCACTCTCTTTTGAATCATTTCTATATTTTCTAATTAAAATTTTTCTTCCTTTTTATCTTCTTTGTCTCTTAGGTATTCCTGTGTTCCTTTCTAAAATGACCTTTTCGTTTGATTTAGTTAATTCTTGATTTATCTACCTCATCTGAGTCTTTTTTTTTTTCCTTTATTTTAAAGGTTTTACAGAGTTTTGTTGTTCACAGACATGTATGTTCCCAGATCAGTCATATGCATATCCATGGTCTCCACCCCCCCAGTTCCCCCCATCCCACCCCTCCAGACCTTCGCCCCAAGCCATTGTAAGCACTCCTATTCCCTTAGCACTATGACACTAGCTATCTTTTCCACGCATAACGGTATAGGTTTCCATGTTACTCCCTCCATGCTTCCCCTCCCTATTTCTTCCCCACAATGTTCCTATGTCTATGCTCTGTCTGTTTTTCCATGAGTTCCCTGCGTGTGTTATCAAGACCATCCTACTAGATTCCATTTATGTGTGTTAGTATACTGTATTTCTCTTTCTCTTTTTGACTTACTTCACTTTTTATGAGAGGTTCTAGAGCCAGCCACTTTATTAGGACTCAGTCTTCTGCATTTCTTTTAACAGCTGAGTAGTATTCCATTGTATATATGTACCAGAGCTTCTGTATCCATTCATTCTTCGATGGACATCTAGGTTGCTTCCATGTTCTGGCTATTGTATAGAGAGCTGCAATGAACATTGGGGTACAGGTGCTTCTTTCAGTTTTGATTTCATCAGGATATAAGCCTAAGAGTGGGATTGCTGGGTCGTAGGGTGCTTCTATTTTTAGTTTTTTAAGGAATCTCCATACTGTCTTCCATAGAGGCTGTATCAATTTCCATTCCCACCAGCAATGCAAGAGGGTTCTCTTTTCTCCACACCCTCTCCAGCATTTATTGTCTGCAGATTTTTTGATGATGGCCATTCTGACAGGTGTGAGGTGGTATCTCATTGTAGTTTTAATCTGCATTTCTCTACAACCTCATCTGAGTTTGCTGATCTGGATTTATTTTATTCTCTCATGAATCATTTTCTTAATGCCCTCGACCTGGTTTTGATGTGGTGTGTTTCAGGCTTTTCTTTTGAGCACCACTTACACTTTAGCAGGAGACATGGTCCAGGGTAGCAGCTGTAGCCTCCCAGAGCTCTTTATCTTCCGTTGTGCTCTCACGGGCTTCAGAATATGGCCTCTTGCTTCCTCAGAATTTCCTGCATCTCTTCCCCTCCATTCCTTCTCCTTTTCTCTCTTCTCTCTTGTTTTCTGGAGTTTGATTTTATTCTCTCTGATTTCTCCTTTACCTGGTAAGGAGCTCCATCTGAAAGGGAACCTTGGTAGGTCAGTGTCAAGAATTCATGAGGCAAGACTGTTTAAGGGCCTTCGTACACTTTCACTGTGGACCCCTAACACACACACTCATCACCACAGTGGGCGGAATTCCTTCCCGTTTTCCATGCTTCCTCACACTGTAATTCTCTGCTTTCAACAGATACCCAGAGGTTGCTTTGAGATTTTCCTTGTCACAGGTCTGATGAGTTGCTGCTTTCTTCTGTTTTCTCCTGGCCAGCCATAGCAACCGTGCAGGTTGTATGAAAGGGAAAGTGTTAGTTGCTCCGCTGTGTCCGACTTTATTAGGACTCAGTCTTCTGCATTTCTTTTAACAGCTGAGTAGTATTCCATTGTATATATGTACCAGAGCTTCTGTATCCATTCATTCCTTGATGGACATCTAGGTTGCTTCCATGTTCTGGCTATTGTATAGGGAGTTGCAATGAACATTGGGGTGTAGGTGCTTCTTTCAGTTTTGATTTCATCAGGGTGTAAGCCTAATATAGTGGGATTGCTGGGTCATAGGATGCTTCTATTTTTAGTTTTTTAAGGAATCTCCATACTGTCTTCCATAGAGGCTGTATCAATTTCCATTCCCACCAGCAATGCAAGAGGGTTCTCTTTTCTCCACACCCTCTCCAGCATTTATTGTCTGCAGATTTTTTGATGATGGCCATTCTGACAGGTGTGAGGTGGTATCTCATTGTAGTTTTAATCTGCATTTCTCTACAACCTCATCTGAGTTTGCTGATCTGGATTTATTTTATTCTCTCATGAATCATTTTCTTAATGCCCTCGACCTGGTTTTGATGTGGTGTGTTTCAGGCTTTTCTTTTGAGCACCACTTACACTTTAGCAGGAGACATGGTCCAGGGTAGCAGCTGTAGCCTCCCAGAGCTCTTTATCTTCCGTTGTGCTCTCACGGGCTTCAGAATATGGCCTCTTGCTTCCTCAGAATTTCCTGCATCTCTTCCCCTCCATTCCTTCTCCTTTTCTCTCTTCTCTCTTGTTTTCTGGAGTTTGATTTTATTCTCTCTGATTTCTCCTTTACCTGGTAAGGAGCTCCATCTGAAAGGGAACCTTGGTAGGTCAGTGTCAAGAATTCATGAGGCAAGACTGTTTAAGGGCCTTCGTACACTTTCACTGTGGACCCCTAACACACACACTCATCACCACAGTGGGCGGAATTCCTTCCCGTTTTCCATGCTTCCTCACACTGTAATTCTCTGCTTTCAACAGATACCCAGAGGTTGCTTTGAGATTTTCCTTGTCACAGGTCTGATGAGTTGCTGCTTTCTTCTGTTTTCTCCTGGCCAGCCATAGCAACCGTGCAGGTTGTATGAAAGGGAAAGTGTTAGTTGCTCCGCTGTGTCCGACTTTTTGAGACCCCAGGCACTGTAACCCTCCAGGTTCCTCTGTCCATGGAATTCTCCAGGCAAGAATACTGGAGTGGGTTGCCAGCCCCTTCTCCAGGGCATTTTTCTGACCCAGGATCAAACCAGGCTTTCCTGCATTGCAGGAAGATTCTTTATCATCTGAGCTACCAGGGAAGTCCTCGGGTTGTATGGCTGTTGGTAGTTTGTCCTTACCTGTTTGTATTGTGCTAAGGTGAAGGTACTTTGGTTGTGCATGTTGTTCTTGGGTTTTTGGTGCTGTTATCTAGTGTCACTGCATCTGGTTTCACAGATCGACTTGGAGGATTCGAAAACTGTTGTCCTCTTGGGTTTGTTTGCTTCTATTTTTTTTTTTTTTTTTTTTTGCTTTTTAATATTGAACATGTTGAGACAAAGCATGAGTCTGGCTCTCTGGGTTTGTTTGTAAAAATAAATGCTGAATTTAATGGTTAAAAAACAGAATACAGGGCTTCCTTGGTGATCCAGTGGGTAAGGACACCACCTTGCAGTACAAGGGGCGCCGGTGTGATCTCTGGCCTGGGAAGGTCCCACGTGCCGCGGAGCCGCTGGATCAATGTGTCCAATTACCGAGCCGGAGCTCTGAAGCTCATACGCCCAGAGCCAGTGCTCTGCAGCGACAGAGGCCACTGTGATGGGAGGCCCACACAGGCCAAAGAACAAAGATAAATAAATGAAAGATCAATAGAAGTGGCCAAAAAATAAAAATAAAAACAGAATTCATGTATGTGCAGAAATTTACTTACTTGTGATTAATGTTTGGATGTGAAAACTGAAAGAGTCTTAAAAAGTATAGATGTCAAATCCTAGAAAGGATTGAGGTTAGCTTTTGTATTTTTTTTTTTTTTACCCTAGATCACTTACTGTTGAAAAGGATTGCATTTAAAATGTATAGTTTCTAGAAAGTAATGTTTCATTTTTACATTTGTGTTATTAATGTAATCTGTGACAGAGGAATGGCCATAGGATGGGAGAAAACCGTTACTCTTGATGGGAACCTGAGAAACAGTGATCATCATCTATTGCTTTGTAGTTTAATACTTTTCAAAATTGTTAACAGTTTAAGGAAACAAATTGCTGAGTAAGTGTCCTTGAAAAAGGAGAATGAGAGGCTATTTTGAGATGGTGTTTTTTTTCAACTGAAAGCCAATTTCATCAAGGATTCGGAATGACCAAGGCTGAGCTTCTCCTTTTCTTCTTTTTTCAAGTAAATAAAAAAAAGAAAAACCAACAACAGTGCCTCTTCTTCTGCCTGAAGGACATCCTTTGATAAATGTTTTTGTTATTAATTTTCTTCAGATAACTTTTTTTTTAGGGTTTATTTTTTGGAGCAGTTTGGGTTTTTATTTTTTTATTATTATTTTTTTTCTTTTTAAAACTTTTATTTTTTAAAAAACTTTTATTTTGCTTTTAGCTTTTACAGAGTTTTGTTGTTTACAGATATGTATGTTCCTGGATTCGTCATATGTATATCCCCCCATCCCACCCCTCCAGACTGTCACACGGCACCCCTGCAGGATCCCATTTTCTCACAGAGCAGTGACTATAGCTATTTTCTTCACATGTGATAGTACTGGCCTTCATGCTACTTCCTTTACGCCTCCTACTCACTGTTCATTCCCTACAATGTCCATATGTCCACTGTCCATGTCTGTTTCTCTATCGCTTCACTGCATGTGCCATCATCACCATCCTACTAGATTCCATAGATATGTGTTAGTATATTGTATTTGTCCTTCTCTTTTTGACTGATTTCACTTTTGGTGATAGGTTTTAGATCCAGCCACCTCATTAGGGCTGATAGCAACAAAGATGTCATGAACAAAAAAAAAGGATTGAAAATTTAAGAATGTTGGATGTGAAAACTGAAAGAGTCTTAAAAAGTATAGATGTCAAATCCTAGAAAGGATTGAGGTTAGCTTTTGTATTTTTTTTTTTTTTACCCTAGATCACTTACTGTTGAAAAGGATTGCATTTAAAATGTATAGTTTCTAGAAAGTAATGTTTCATTTTTACATTTGTGTTATTAATGTAATCTGTGACAGAGGAATGGCCATAGGATGGGAGAAAACCGTTACTCTTGATGGGAACCTGAGAAACAGTGATCATCATCTATTGCTTTGTAGTTTAATACTTTTCAAAATTGTTAACAGTTTAAGGAAACAAATTGCTGAGTAAGTGTCCTTGAAAAAGGAGAATGAGAGGCTATTTTGAGATGGTGTTTTTTTTCAACTGAAAGCCAATTTCATCAAGGATTCGGAATGACCAAGGCTGAGCTTCTCCTTTTCTTCTTTTTTCAAGTAAATAAAAAAAAGAAAAACCAACAACAGTGCCTCTTCTTCTGCCTGAAGGACATCCTTTGATAAATGTTTTTGTTATTAATTTTCTTCAGATAACTTTTTTTTTAGGGTTTATTTTTTGGAGCAGTTTGGGTTTTTATTTTTTTATTATTATTTTTTTTCTTTTAAAAACTTTTATTTTTTAAAAAACTTTTATTTTGCTTTTAGCTTTTACAGAGTTTTGTTGTTTACAGATATGTATGTTCCTGGATTCGTCATATGTATATCCCCCCATCCCACCCCTCCAGACTGTCACACGGCACCCCTGCAGGATCCCATTTTCTCACAGAGCAGTGACTATAGCTATTTTCTTCACATGTGATAGTACTGGCCTTCATGCTACTTCCTTTACGCCTCCTACTCACTGTTCATTCCCTACAATGTCCATATGTCCACTGTCCATGTCTGTTTCTCTATCGCTTCACTGCATGTGCCATCATCACCATCCTACTAGATTCCATAGATATGTGTTAGTATATTGTATTTGTCCTTCTCTTTTTGACTGATTTCACTTTTGGTGATAGGTTTTAGATCCAGCCACCTCATTAGGGCTGATTTTTCTGCATTTCTTTTTACAGCTGCGTAGTATTCCATTGTATATATGTACCAGAGCTTTTGTATCTGTTTGTTTGTCGATAGGCATCTAGGTTGCTTCCATGTTCTGGCTATTGTATAGAGAGCTGCAATGACCATTGGGGTACAGGTGCTTGTTTCAGTTTTAATTTCATCAGGGTATAAGCCTAAGAGTGGGATTGCTGGGTTGTGTGGTGCTTCTATTTTTAGTTTTTTAAGAAATCTCCATACTGTCTTCCATAGAGGTTGTATCAATTTCCATTCCCACCAGCAATGCTGGAGTGTTCCCTTTTCTGCACACCCTCTCCAGCATGTATTGTCTGTCGATTTGTGGATGATGGCCATTCTGACGGGTGTGAGGTGATATCTCATTGTAGTTTTGACTTGCATTTCTCTTATTATAAGCGACATTGAGCATTGTTTTATGTGTTTGTTGGCCATCTGTGTGTCCTCTTTGGAGAGGTGTTCAGATACCTTTATTTTGCTTCATTACTGAAAGATAATTTCACAAGGTAAACATTGAGAGTTGGCAGTTATTGCCTCTGCTCTACCTAGGGACTTATTTCACTGTCTCTCTTTTTTTTTTTTTTGCTTGATGTCTTTATTTATTTACTTTTTAACTTTTAATTTAACTTTTTACTTTTACCGAGTTTTGTTGTTTGTCTTCTGGTTTTTGTTGTTGCTGTTAAAAAGTCAGCCATCAAGGATTTCTATTGCTTTTCCTCTGTAGGTGATCAGGCTTTGCCCATTTTTTTTTTAAATTCATTTATTTTCATCCATATTTATTCTTTGGCCTGTGTGGGCGTCCCATTGTAGTGGCCGCTCTCTTTGCAGAGTTCTGGCTCTCAGCTCATGCACTTCAGAGCACTGGCTCACAATTGGACACATCTATCCAGCCGTTCAGTGGCACGTGGAATCCTCTCTGGTCAGGTATCAAACCGGTGCCCCTGCACTGCAAGGTGGACTTTTTACCCAGTGGACCACCAGGAAAGCCCTTGGCCTGCTTTTAAAACGATCTCCTGTCTTAATAATTCTACAGTTTCACTGTGATATGTCTTGGTGTTGGTTACTTTCATTTTTCTGCTTGAGTTTCATTAGGATTCCTGAGTCTGTAGACGGGTGTTTCTAAATCCTGTCTGAATTATTCTTCACCGTGATTTTTTTGAACATCGCCTTTTTACTGTTCTTCCCTCTTGACTCCAATTGGATGTTGGCTAGACTTTGTCACTCAGTCTTTCATGTCTCCTGACTTCACTTTTTTTTTTTTAATTTTTATTTTACTTTTACAGAGTTTTGTTGTTTACAGATATATATGTTCCCAGATTAGTCATATATATATCCTCCCCATCCCACCCCTCCAGACCATCGCACAGCACCCTGCAGGATCCCCTTTTCTCACAGTGCAATGACTGTAGCTGTTTTCTTCACATATGGTAGTACAAGTTTTCATGCTACTTCCTTTATTGAGTGATTATATATGTGTGTGTGTCTCATTGTAGTTTTGACTTGCATTTCTCTTATTATAAGCGACATTGAGCATTGTTTTATGTGTTTGTTGGCCATCTGTGTGTCCTCTTTGGAGAGGTGTTCAGATACCTTTATTTTGCTTCATTACTGAAAGATAATTTCACAAGGTAAACATTGAGAGTTGGCAGTTATTGCCTCTGCTCTACCTAGGGACTTATTTCACTGTCTCTCTTTTTTTTTTTTTTGCTTGATGTCTTTATTTATTTACTTTTTAACTTTTAATTTAACTTTTTACTTTTACCGAGTTTTGTTGTTTGTCTTCTGGTTTTTGTTGTTGCTGTTAAAAAGTCAGCCATCAAGGATTTCTATTGCTTTTCCTCTGTAGGTGATCAGGCTTTGCCCATTTTTTTTTTAAATTCATTTATTTTCATCCATATTTATTCTTTGGCCTGTGTGGGCGTCCCATTGTAGTGGCCGCTCTCTTTGCAGAGTTCTGGCTCTCAGCTCATGCACTTCAGAGCACTGGCTCACAATTGGACACATCTATCCAGCCGTTCAGTGGCACGTGGAATCCTCTCTGGTCAGGTATCAAACCGGTGCCCCTGCACTGCAAGGTGGACTTTTTACCCAGTGGACCACCAGGAAAGCCCTTGGCCTGCTTTTAAAACGATCTCCTGTCTTAATAATTCTACAGTTTCACTGTGATATGTCTTGGTGTTGGTTACTTTCATTTTTCTGCTTGAGTTTCATTAGGATTCCTGAGTCTGTAGACGGGTGTTTCTAAATCCTGTCTGAATTATTCTTCACCGTGATTTTTTTGAACATCGCCTTTTTACTGTTCTTCCCTCTTGACTCCAATTGGATGTTGGCTAGACTTTGTCACTCAGTCTTTCATGTCTCCTGACTTCACTTTTTTTTTTTTAATTTTTATTTTACTTTTACAGAGTTTTGTTGTTTACAGATATATATGTTCCCAGATTAGTCATATATATATCCTCCCCATCCCACCCCTCCAGACCATCGCACAGCACCCCTGCAGGATCCCCTTTTCTCACAGTGCAATGACTGTAGCTGTTTTCTTCACATATGGTAGTACAAGTTTTCATGCTACTTCCTTTATTGAGTGATTATATATGTGTGTGTGTCTCTGTGTGTGTTTATGTATTTATATAATATATACTTTTATGTTTAGTGTTTATATATGTGTATATACTTTATTCTCTGTATCTAGTATATAAGTTTCATATTAATTTCTCTTAGTTTTTGGCTATATCTTTGGTATTATTTTTTAGTGGTTGCTCTAAGAATTAGAGTATACACCCCTGATTTCTCATAGTCTATTACAGAGTTAACATTTTAACCCTGTAAGTAACTATCGAGGCCTTATAGCCATGTAGGTTCCTTTACCCGACTCCCTGTATTATAGTTGTTACAGAGTACATCTTCGTACTTGGCTTGTAATGCCAATATATACTTTTTTATAATTTCAAGGAAAAAATAATCTACTTTATTTACCCTAAGTATTTTGTTGCTCTTCCTTTATTCCTAAACTTCCCTGTTTCTCCTCTGCTGAAAAACTTTCCTTTAGCATTTCTTTTAGAGCAAGTCTTATGGTGATGAATTCTCTTAGTTTTTCTGCATCTGCAATGTGCTTATTTTAACTGTGTTCTTGAAGGATATTTTCATTGGATACAAAGTCCTGGGTTGACATTTCTTTGCTTTCCTCACTTTAAAATATTGTTTCACTCTTTTCTGTTCATGTGGTTTCTAATAATAGTCATCTGAACCACTAATCTCTAGTATGTATTTTGTCATTTTTTTTTTTCTCACTTCTTTCAAGATTTAAAAAAATCTTTTGTCGGGCTTCCCTGATGGTCCAGTGGGTAAGGACACCGCCTTGCAGTACAAGGGGCGCCGGTTCGATCCCTGGCCGGGGAAGATCCCACGTGCTGCAGAGCGGCTGGACCAATGTGTCCGATTACCGAGCTGGAGCTCTAGAGCGCATGCGCCCAGAGCCGGTGCTCTATGACAACAGAGGCTGCTGTAATGGGAGGCCCACACTGGCCAAAGAACAAAGAGGATGAAAATAGATGAATGAAAGACCAATAGAAGTGGCCCGCCCACCCACTTCCCCCCCCCAACCCCCCCCCCGCCAAAAAAAAAAAAAAAAATCTTTTGTCTTTAGCAGTTTGATTATAATACTTTAGGACATTGTTTTCTTAGAGATTATCCTGTTTGGGGTTTGCTAAGATTCTTGTGTCTGTGAATTTATGTCTTTAGCCATATTTGGGGGAGTTTCCAGCCATTACTCGAAATATTTTTTCAACACTCGATTTCTCCTCTCATTTTGGGATACCAGTACATTAGTATTAGGCCTTTTATTATTCAAGAGGTTCCTTAGGCTCTGTTCATTAGAAACAATGTTTTTTCGTCTTTTCTTAGATTGTATACTTTCTGTTGATATGTCTTCAAGCTTCCTGTTTTCTCTGTCATTTTCATTCTGCTCTTGAGCCTACCCAGTGAATTTTGAATTTCAGATACTGTATTTTGCAATTCTAAAGTTTCCTTTTTTAAAAATAGCTCTTATATCTCAACTAAGAATGAATGCCTATCTTTTTATTCATTTCAAGAACATTCACATTTACCTCATAGCTGATGGTTATAATAGCTGTTTTGGTCTTTAATAATTCCAACATCTGGGTCATCTTGGGGTTTGCACCTGTTTTTTCCCTTTCGATTGGGCATTTCTTTTAGAGCAAGTCTTATGGTGATGAATTCTCTTAGTTTTTCTGCATCTGCAATGTGCTTATTTTAACTGTGTTCTTGAAGGATATTTTCATTGGATACAAAGTCCTGGGTTGACATTTCTTTGCTTTCCTCACTTTAAAATATTGTTTCACTCTTTTCTGTTCATGTGGTTTCTAATAATAGTCATCTGAACCACTAATCTCTAGTATGTATTTTGTCATTTTTTTTTTTCTCACTTCTTTCAAGATTTAAAAAAATCTTTTGTCGGGCTTCCCTGATGGTCCAGTGGGTAAGGACACCGCCTTGCAGTACAAGGCCCCGGTTCGATCCCTGGCCGGGGAAGATCCCACGTGCTGCAGAGCGGCTGGACCAATGTGTCCGATTACCGAGCTGGAGCTCTAGAGCGCATGCGCCCAGAGCCGGTGCTCTATGACAACAGAGGCTGCTGTAATGGGAGGCCCACACTGGCCAAAGAACAAAGAGGATGAAAATAGATGAATGAAAGACCAATAGAAGGGGCCCCGCCCACCCACTTCCCTCCCAACCCGCCCCCCGCCAAAAAAAAAAAAAAAGTCTTTTGTCTTTTGCCGTTTGATTATAATACTTTAGGACATTGTTTTCTTAGAGATTATCCTGTTTGGGGTTTGCTAAGATTCTTGTGTCTGTGAATTTATGTCTTTAGCCATATTTGGGGGAGTTTCCAGCCATTACTCGAAATATTTTTTCAACACTCGATTTCTCCTCTCATTTTGGGATACCAGTACATTAGTATTAGGCCTTTTATTATTCAAGAGGTTCCTTAGGCTCTGTTCATTAGAAACAATGTTTTTTCGTCTTTTCTTAGATTGTATACTTTCTGTTGATATGTCTTCAAGCTTCCTGTTTTCTCTGTCATTTTCATTCTGCTCTTGAGCCTACCCAGTGAATTTTGAATTTCAGATACTGTATTTTGCAATTCTAAAGTTTCCTTTTTTAAAAATAGCTCTTATATCTCAACTAAGAATGAATGCCTATCTTTTTATTCATTTCAAGAACATTCACATTTACCTCATAGCTGATGGTTATAATAGCTGTTTTGGTCTTTAATAATTCCAACATCTGGGTCATCTTGGGGTTTGCACCTGTTCATTTTCTTTTCATTTCAGTATTGGGTCTCTGGGTTCTGTTATAATCCTCTGGAGAATGTTGACTTTCTTTTTTTGTTTTTTTGAGGCAGTTAACTTGGTAACCTGGTTAAGGTCAGATCAGGAAGTTTGCCTTGCCTGCTGCTAGTAGTTTTCATAGCTCTGTGTGTTCATCCTTTTCTTGCTAGCAGCACCCTAGTTTTTCCTTTGTCTTAACTAGCATCTTGCTTAAAAAAACACACACATAAAAAAAGAAAGTATGGTTATTTATAATGTTGTGTTAATTTCTGCTGCACAGTAAAATGATTCATATATATATATACACATACCTGATGCATATATATATATATATATATATATATATTCTTTTAAAAATATATATTCTTTTCCATTATGATTTATCTCATTTTACTTAATCAATTTCTTGTAGGGATAATAATGCCTATCGAGTTGTTATTGTCAATTGCTCAGTTGCGTCTGACTCTTTGCAACCCCAGGGACTGCAGCATGCCAGACTTCCCTGTCCTTCACTGTCTCCTGCAGTTTGTTCAAACTCATGTTAATTAAAGCCTACCTAGTAGAGTAAAGACCACATGAAATAATACACATAGAACCACTTAGTAGTACACATAAAGCATTTTTTAGTAAATGCAGTTATTCTGGTTTCTTCAAATGGACTATCTCTTTGTCTGGCTTAATTGAAGATTTAGTTAAATTCCCTTTGCTGTACTCTTGCCCATTCTTAAGAATTGGCATTGTCACATAGAGCATCGTACCACATTCAGATAATGTTTTCAAAGGATTTGCTGTCATGGAATAAATCTTCAATTGTCTCAGAGTCCTTAGCTAGAGGTATATACAAGTGATATGTCTTTTTTCAGTGGGAGAGTAGAATAAAATATATGTAACATAAAATTTGCTATTTTAACTATTTTAAAACAGATAATTCGTTAACATTATGTATATCCTCAATGTTGTTCAACCCTCATCATCACTATGCACTCCCAAGAATACTATGTAACATAAAATTTGCTATTTTAACTATTTTCAAACTGAACATTCACATTTACCTCATAGCTGATGGTTATAATAGCTGTTTTGGTCTTTAATAATTCCAACATCTGGGTCATCTTGGGGTTTGCACCTGTTCATTTTCTTTTCATTTCAGTATTGGGTCTCTGGGTTCTGTTATAATCCTCTGGAGAATGTTGACTTTCTTTTTTTGTTTTTTTGAGGCAGTTAACTTGGTAACCTGGTTAAGGTCAGATCAGGAAGTTTGCCTTGCCTGCTGCTAGTAGTTTTCATAGCTCTGTGTGTTCATCCTTTTCTTGCTAGCAGCACCCTAGTTTTTCCTTTGTCTTAACTAGCATCTTGCTTAAAAAAACACACACATAAGAGCAGAAAATATGGTTATTTATAATGTGGTGTTAATTTCTGCTGCACAGTAAAATGATTCATATATATATATACACATACCTGATGCATATATATATATATATATATATATATATATATTCTTTTAAAAATATATATTCTTTTCCATTATGATTTATCTCATTTTACTTAATCAATTTCTTGTAGGGATAATAATGCCTATCGAGTTGTTATTGTCAATTGCTCAGTTGCGTCTGACTCTTTGCAACCCCAGGGACTGCAGCATGCCAGACTTCCCTGTCCTTCACTGTCTCCTGCAGTTTGTTCAAACTCATGTTAATTAAAGCCTACCTAGTAGAGTAAAGACCACATGAAATAATACACATAGAACCACTTAGTAGTACACATAAAGCATTTTTTAGTAAATGCAGTTATTCTGGTTTCTTCAAATGGACTATCTCTTTGTCTGGCTTAATTGAAGATTTAGTTAAATTCCCTTTGCTGTACTCTTGCCCATTCTTAAGAATTGGCATTGTCACATAGAGCATCGTACCACATTCAGATAATGTTTTCAAAGGATTTGCTGTCATGGAATAAATCTTCAATTGTCTCAGAGTCCTTAGCTAGAGGTATATACAAGTGATATGTCTTTTTTCAGTGGGAGAGTAGAATAAAATATATGTAACATAAAATTTGCTATTTTAACTATTTTAAAACAGATAATTCGTTAACATTATGTATATCCTCAATGTTGTTCAACCCTCATCATCACTATGCACTCCCAGAACTTGTTCATCATCCCAAACTGAAACTGTACCATTAAACAATAATTTCCTTATTCTCCCCTCCCCTAGACCCTGGTACTCTGGTGTCTCTCTCGAGTCAGTCTATTCTAAGTGCCTCATAGAAGGAATCTTATAACACTTGTCCTTTCATGACTGACTTATTTCATTTAGTATAATATATCCAGGATTCATTCATGTTGTACCATGTATCCAAATTTCAATCCTGGATAAACAAAAAAGACCTACTGTATAGCACAGGGAACTTTATTCAGTATTCTGGGAGAAACCATAATGGAAAAGAATGTTTTTCAAAAATATATTTATATGTATAATTGAATCACTTTGTTGTATATGAGAAATTAACACAACATTGTGAATCAACTATGCTTCAATAAAAAAAGAATTCCATTCCCTTTTTAAGACTACTGTTCCATCGTTTATGTAGACCACATTTTGTTTATTTTATCTGTCAGTGGACACTTGGTTTGTTTTCAGCTTTTGGCTATTGTGAATAACGGTGCCGTGAAGGTTGGTGTACAAGTGTCTGACCTAGTCCCTGCTTTCAGTTCTCTTGTATGTATATAGTGACGTATCTTATATTTGGATTCATGCTTCCTTGATTGTCTGCCGTCCATCTGTGGGGTATGTTTTTTGACTTAGAGAAGAAATGAGCTTGGCTCCCTCTGTTTGAAGATTTCCTTTCTGGTTTCAAATGTAGCCTGTTTGTTTAGCAAGCCATCACAAATGTCCTGCTGTCTCCTAGGAACTGTGATATTCCTGGAAGTATGAGGATGAAAGATACCTTCCCTGTCTTCTTTTTTTTTTTTTTTTTTAATTTTTTTTTTGGGGGGAATGGGGAGGGGTGGGGTGGGGAGGGAGGGGGGGCAGGCAGGCCACTTCGATTGGTCTTTCATTTATCCATTTCCATCCATCTTTGTTCTTTGGCCCCTGTGGGCCTCCCATAGCGGTGGTCTCTGTCCTCGTGGAGCACCGGCTCTGGGCTCATGCGCTCCAGAGCTCCGGCTCGGTAATTGGACACATCGGTCCAGCCGCTCCGCGGCACGTGGGATCTTCCCAGGCCAGGGATCGAACCGGCGCCCCTTGCACTGCAAGGCGGTGTCCTTACCCACTGGACCACCAGGGGAAGCCCCCTTCCCTGTCTTCTAACAGCTCAAAGTCTAAGGCATGCAGTAACATAGACTTTAAAACTGATATTAGGGCTTCCCTGGTGGTCCAGTGGGTAAGGACACCACTTTGCAGTACAGGGGGCGTTGGTTTGATCCCTGGCCTAGAAAGGTCCCACGTGCAGTGGAGTGGCTGGACCGGTGTGTCCAACTGAGAGCCAGCACTCTGGAGCGCATGTGCCCAGAGCCAGTGCTCTACAGTGAGAAAGGCCATTGTAGTGGAAGGTCCACACAGGCCGAGGAATAAAGATGGATGAAAATAGGGCTTCCCTGGTGGTCCAGTGGGTAAGGACACCGCCATGCAGTGCAAGGGGCGCTGGTTCGATCCCTGGCCTGGGAGGATCCCATGTGCCGCAGAGCGGCTGGATCAATGTGTCTAACTACCGAGCCAGCGCTCTGGAGTGCATGCACCCAGAGCTGGTGCTCAGCAGCAAGAGAGGCCATTGCAATGGGAGGCCCACACAGGCGAAAGAATAAAATGGATGAAAATAAATAAATGAAAGACCAATAGAAGTGGCTAAAAAAAACCCCAAAAAACTGCTATTAGGTATTTTTTTTCCTGAATTATGACTTTGTAATATCAAATATATTAGAGAAATAAAAATGAAAACACATATATCATCTATTTAGAATTTATCAAAAAGAATAAGAGTATATGAAGTTAATCCCGTCCTGGAGCAGGAATACGTCCACAGGAGCTATGACAAAGAGAAGTGCTGAGGAGTAGGGGGCGATGCCTGCAAAGCTGAATTTGTTAGGTTGATCAGGGAAGGCCTGTGTGAGGAAGAGGAATTTTAGGGAAGCCTTGCTGTTGAGGAAGAACTAATCTTGGAATCAACTACAGCCAAGCATCTGGTGGAGGGACTACCATGTCCTAATGCTCTGACTATCCATGTTCAACTTTGCATGTTCAGGTCTCAGCTAAGCTTCCTCTGGGTGGTCCATTTGAATGCTTCTCTTGTCCCACATTCCAAATTTAGATGCTTCCATTCATTTGTTCTTATGGCTTCTAATGCCTTCCCTTCATGTTATTTATCTCACTCATCATTATTTGTGTAGCTGTTTGTTGAATGCCCTTTGCCTTACCCAACATGTCCTGTGATGGTAGGTGGGGCTGCTTCCATTTATTTACCATATCCCTGGCATAATGCCTATCACTTAATAGGCACTTAATAAATATTTGTCAAAAAAATGGAAGAGTGCCATTTGGGTGTCCTCTACGGGAACATTCGTTTTTGAGAGCCGTGGGGCTCAGACCTGGTATGACTTGTCTCATGTCGCACAAAGGCAGCTTTTTCTTGGCATGGTAACACTGATCTGATCAATGGGGTGAAGGTGAGTTCAGAGGAACTGAGTTTTGGGGGAAGGGCGATCCAGGGCTGGCTGATTGGATGAATAGCAAGAGAACATGGTCGGATAACTGTATTTTGTGTCTGGTTTTGAAAAGGCTGTGGTCTGCCTGTCTTAGGAGTCTGTGTGTGGTATAGGCTCAGGAAACAAATCATGATAACCCTGGAAGGTGAGAATCCACTAAGGTAGGATAACAGCGCACAATATTTTATTCCAGTCTGCTCCAAAACAAGGCCCCTGATCAGAACGAGTGTCCATGAGGCGTGTTGGACTCCCTAAGGCTCAGATTTCAAATATCTGTCTAAGAGGTTCTTAAGTGTCAAGTCATAGGGCTTTTGAGGTCTGACTTAGATTAAGAAATAAAGATGATCCTCATATTTCCTTCCTGGAGCAGGAATACGTCCACAGGAGCTATGACAAAGAGAAGTGCTGAGGAGTAGGGGGCGATGCCTGCAAAGCTGACTTTGTTAGGCTGATCAGGGAAGGCCTGTGTGAGGACGAGGAATTTTGGGGCAGCCTTGCTGTTGAGGAAGAACTAATCTTGGAATCAACTACAGCCAAGCATCTGGTGGAGGGACTACCATGTCCTAATGCTCTGACTATCCATGTTCAACTTTGCATGTTCAGGTCTCAGCTAAGCTTCCTCTGGGTGGTCCATTTGAATGCTTCTCTTGTCCCACATTCCAAATTTAGATGCTTCCATTCATTTGTTCTTATGGCTTCTAATGCCTTCCCTTCATGTTATTTATCTCACTCATCATTATTTGTGTAGCTGTTTGTTGAATGCCCTTTGCCTTACCCAACATGTCCTGTGATGGTAGGTGGGGCTGCTTCCATTTATTTACCATATCCCTGGCATAATGCCTATCACTTAATAGGCACTTAATAAATATTTGTCAAAAAAATGGAAGAGTGCCATTTGGGTGTCCTCTACGGGAACATTCGTTTTTGAGAGCCGTGGGGCTCAGACCTGGTATGACTTGTCTCATGTCGCACAAAGGCAGCTTTTTCTTGGCATGGTAACACTGATCTGATCAATGGGGTGAAGGTGAGTTCAGAGGAACTGAGTTTTGGGGGAAGGGCGATCCAGGGCTGGCTGATTGGATGAATAGCAAGAGAACATGGTCGGATAACTGTATTTTGTGTCTGGTTTTGAAAAGGCTGTGGTCTGCCTGTCTTAGGAGTCTGTGTGTGGTATAGGCTCAGGAAACAAATCATGATAACCCTGGAAGGTGAGAATCCACTAAGGTAGGATAACAGCGCACAATATTTTATTCCAGTCTGCTCCAAAACAAGGCCCCTGATCAGAACGAGTGTCCATGAGGCGTGTTGGACTCCCTAAGGCTCAGATTTCAAATATCTGTCTAAGAGGTTCTTAAGTGTCAAGTCATAGGGCTTTTGAGGTCTGACTTAGATTAAGAAATAAAGATGATCCTCATATTTCCTTCCTCCCAAATGTTGGCATTTGTGCTGCAAACCTCCTCAGTAACCCAAAACCAGACTTATCAGGTAGGGAGTTCTGCCCAGGAGATGCGCAGCTTTAAGAAAAATTTACGCGAGAAAGAGGAGTGGATAGAACTTTCAGAATCCTCTGATGAAAAACCTTCCTCTTCTGAATAATGCAGCCATGGCACAGGGGGGAAAATGACTTGTCTCAGTCCTTGGCAATGTTTGAGGAGGGCACCTATGAGTGTGTGTGTGTGTGTGGTTACTGGCTCAGTCGAGTCTGACTCTTTGCGAGCTCATGGTTGTAGCCCCCCCAGGCTCCTCTGTCCATGGAATTTCCCAGGCAAGAATACTGGAGTGGGTAGTCATTTCCTTTTCCAGGGAAACTTCCCAACCCAGGGATTGAACCCCCATCTCTTGAGTCTCCTGCATCGAAAGGTAGACTCTTTACCATCAGAGCTGCCTGAGGACCAGCCTAGTACCTTTCCCCTCAGAGACCCCTGTGCAAAACCCGTAAGACAAGGGCTGATTCCCTCTCTCTATAAAAGTATGTCCCATTGAAACACTATATTTAAAATTGGTGTTTATCCAGAAGAGGGTCACCCAAGGTGGGGAGGGGTTTAGGAACCATGAGTACCTCAGGACCAGGTGAACTTATTTGTGAAATAAATGTTTATCCATATACACTAGGGCCCAGGCAGTGTTCCAAGTCCTCACTCTCCTGGAGGTTATTACTCTAGGGAGAAACAGACTGTATAAAATTGACCTTTTAACTGAGTATGCTAATGGCCTGTGAATAAAATAAAACATAGTAACGGGGGAGAGAGAGTGATTGCATATTGTGTGGTTGGGCTCTTTTTATTTGTGGGGTGTGGAGTGGCCTCTCCGAGGGAGTGACACCTGAGCTGAAACCTGAATGGCTAGTAGGACCCAGCATGACCAGTGATTAGGGAGTGATGAACAGAGGCAACTCGGATGGGATTAGGCTTAGGCTTGGAGAAGTAGCAGCTGATAGATAAGTCTCAGAGAAGTTTGAGTTTCTTCCTTCATTGCAGCTGAAATTTAGTTAAGGTGTTTTTTTGTTTGTTCGTTTTTTGGTTGTGGTGGGTGTTTGTTGCAGCACTCGGTCTTTCTCTAGTTGCCCTTCAGGCTGTGGGATTTTCGTTCCCTGACCAGGGATTGAACCCGCATTGCGATCTTTGGAAGGCAGATTCTTAACCAGTGGAGCACCAGTGCAGTCCCCTCCAGTTAACATTTTAAAGAGACCACTCTGGCCTGTGTGCATTTTTTTCCTAGTCACGGTGTGGCATGATGGGACTGTAGAGTAGGCTGGCAGGAGGAGAGATGCTGAGAGGGGTCTGGTGTTGGGATATGCATCTGAGAGCAAAGCAGGCAAAGGAGATGGAGGAATCAAGGATGACTCCTGGGTACTGGGCCGAGCACCTGGGGAGGCTATGCTTCCCTTCACTTGAGGTGGTGGAGCCCAGGGAAGGGTAAATACATGACTGAACCCAGACAAGACTTAAGAGGTGAACACACTGTGTTTATTCCTCACACGTCTGAAAGGTGATCGAAAAGGAATTTGACTTGTTCCATGTAATCCTTGGGAGCTTCATCAGTGCCAGCCAGTGGAAGGTTTCTGGGAGGCATTTCTATTGAGCTGTTGATGAAGAACTCTGTTTGTTAGACTGATCTGAGTGTGAGGGACCGCCTGCATGGAAGGGATGTCTGTCGCTGAACTATTCAAGCTAAGACACGAGATGATCTGTGAGAAGAGTGATCCTCTAATTTGTGGTCCACATTGGGATAGTTTTGACGATGAAGTGGGTTGTTCTTAATTATGTGAGTATAACAGGTGTACGTCTGGACTGCCTGGTTGAATGGAAACCAGTGTTCATTCTAGGGACACTGTAGAGGGGGTGTGCCTTTGGTTGGGTAAGGGTTGAAAGCAGGTGTCCTTTTGACATCCTTCCGAGTCTAAGATCCTTAATATCTGGTGCATTTTATTTCACAGAAAAAGGTGATGTTCATCTTTCCAGGATGAAGTGAAGGACTCTTACTGTACCAGCAGATCAAGTGAAGTGCACTTGTAATAAAGGCTGCCTCCCTTGAACATCCTTGTTCATCCGCATCCTGCCTCACTTGTTCCTCCTCCTCCCCTCCAGTGGGAAGTGTTTTCATAGCAACACCCCCTGACTTATTTGGGTGCCCATCTTTGGGCTTCCATTGCTTATCAAGTTCCTCTTGGCCACAGTACTAAATGCAGCCTTGAATTCATCTGCTTATGGGCCTTCTTCACCCCTAGATCGTGTGCTTTGCTTCTCTAACCACCCCTCGCCCCTCCACCCTGGGCCTCTTCAAGGGCTGCATAAGGCAGGCACTCATCAAATGTTTGCTGAGTGAATAAATGAAGGACTGAATTTGTTGTTGTTCAGTCGCTAAGTTGTATCTGACTGTTTGCAACCCCATGGAATGTAACACTCTAGTCTTCCCCTGTTCTTCACTATCTGCTAGAGTTTGCTCAAACTCATATCCATTGAGTCGGTAATGCCATTGAACCATCTCATCCTCTGTCACCTGCCCGCACTCTTTCCCAGAATCAGGATCTTTTCCAGTGAGCTGACTCTTCGCATCAGGTGGCTAAAGAATTGGAGCTTCAGCTTCAGCATCGGTCCTTCCAGTGAACATTCAGGGTTGATTTCCTTTAGGATTGACTGGTTTGATCTTGCAGTTAGTTCTTTAGGTCTTCTTGTATCAATGCTTAAACATACTTGTCTTCAGAATGAGATCTGTCTTGTTAGACTGATCTGAGTGTGAGGGACCGCCTGCATGGAAGGGATGTCTGTCGCTGAACTATTCAAGCTAAGACACGAGATGATCTGTGAGAAGAGTGATCCTCTAATTTGTGGTCCACATTGGGATAGTTTTGACGATGAAGTGGGTTGTTCTTAATTATGTGAGTATAACAGGTGTACGTCTGGACTGCCTGGTTGAATGGAAACCAGTGTTCATTCTAGGGACACTGTAGAGGGGGTGTGCCTTTGGTTGGGTAAGGGTTGAAAGCAGGTGTCCTTTTGACATCCTTCCGAGTCTAAGATCCTTAATATCTGGTGCATTTTATTTCACAGAAAAAGGTGATGTTCATCTTTCCAGGATGAAGTGAAGGACTCTTACTGTACCAGCAGATCAAGTGAAGTGCACTTGTAATAAAGGCTGCCTCCCTTGAACATCCTTGTTCATCCGCATCCTGCCTCACTTGTTCCTCCTCCTCCCCTCCAGTGGGAAGTGTTTTCATAGCAACACCCCCTGACTTATTTGGGTGCCCATCTTTGGGCTTCCATTGCTTATCAAGTTCCTCTTGGCCACAGTACTAAATGCAGCCTTGAATTCATCTGCTTATGGGCCTTCTTCACCCCTAGATCGTGTGCTTTGCTTCTCTAACCACCCCTCGCCCCTCCACCCTGGGCCTCTTCAAGGGCTGCATAAGGCAGGCACTCATCAAATGTTTGCTGAGTGAATAAATGAAGGACTGAATTTGTTGTTGTTCAGTCGCTAAGTTGTATCTGACTGTTTGCAACCCCATGGAATGTAACACTCTAGTCTTCCCCTGTTCTTCACTATCTGCTAGAGTTTGCTCAAACTCATATCCATTGAGTCGGTAATGCCATTGAACCATCTCATCCTCTGTCACCTGCCCGCACTCTTTCCCAGAATCAGGATCTTTTCCAGTGAGCTGACTCTTCGCATCAGGTGGCTAAAGAATTGGAGCTTCAGCTTCAGCATCGGTCCTTCCAGTGAACATTCAGGGTTGATTTCCTTTAGGATTGACTGGTTTGATCTTGCAGTTAGTTCTTTAGGTCTTCTTGTATCAATGCTTAAACATACTTGTCTTCAGAATGTTTATGCTAAATGCACACTCTAGTAAGCCTAGTATATAAGTTCTCTTACTATGTTGATTTTCCTGATTGAGAAAACCAGGCTCAGAGAGATTTGGTAACTTGCCCATGGTCACACAACTAGTAAGTCATCAAGAGCCAGGATTGGAAGCTACCAACCACTTGGCTCAAAACTTAAGACTCACTCTCCTTACTCAAACCTTAATTATAATTGTTATGTAAGCAGTTCAAAGATCTTGGTAAGTTGAGCAATTAAAAAAAAAAAAAAATTAGTTTGACTTGATTAACCAAGTGCTTTCCTGGCCAGATGGACTGCTGTGATTGAGGAACTTTCTCCCCTCCCCATACCTACTAACATTTCGTGGAAGACTTTGGAAACAGCTTTGGAAAATCTTGGGTAGTAGGACCAGACTATAAATTGAATTTCTGTGGCTGTGGGTTCTTTTCCTGGCTCTGCCACTGCCTGCCACATTTCAGGGCTTATTTTTCCATCCTTAAAATGAGGGAATTTAAATAGTTGGCCTCCTGGTCCTCTCACCTTAAAATCCTGTGGCATTGTAAGCCTGCCTATGTTAAGCATGCAGCCAGGCTGGGAAAGCCTCTTAGGTGCCTTTTCTGTGTTCTGTCTGACTTTTTTTTTTTTTTCCTCAGCAGCCTCAGAACTTGTAAACAAAGTACAAAATCAATCAAATAGCGTTCAGATTTTCTGTAATTTCCCTGTTTTATACATTGAGAAAGATCTG
Source organism: Tragulus kanchil (assembly GCA_022376925.1). Classification (NCBI taxonomy): domain Eukaryota; kingdom Metazoa; phylum Chordata; class Mammalia; order Artiodactyla; family Tragulidae; genus Tragulus; species Tragulus kanchil. Next base: position 176,020,049 of record JAIOJX010000030.1, read on the forward strand.
TCTAAGCCAGTAGCACTTTAAGGAGCCTAAATGAAGCCTTTTTGTAAAGAACTGTAATAAAAGCCTCTTTGCCTAAAGAAGGAAAAAACTTAGAAAGCAGAAAATTGTTTTCTCTTGTTTTCATGAATTTAAAAAGAAAGCCCCAGATTCTGGACCTAGAGAGCATTATGCTAAGTTTAATAAGTCAGACAGAGAAAGACAGGTACTATGTATTATCACATATATATAGAATCTAAAAAATAAAACAAACATATAAAATGAAACAGAAACAAACTCACAGACATAGAGAACAGCTTAGTGATTACCAGGGAAAGAAAACAGAGGAGAGGCGAGATGGGGGTAGGGGATTAAGAGATACAAACTACTAGGAACTAAAGAGATAAAGGATATATTGTACAGCACAGTGAAGTATAACCATTGTGTGATAATTCTAAATGGAGTATGTGTTATACACCTGAAATAAATACAATATTTTAGATTAACTCTACCTCAGTAAGCAATTTTTAGTAAAAAAGCCCCAGATGTACTTTCCCCATATTTATGCAGGTCCCAATGGAGAATGAGTCAACTCTCTCACTTTTGAAGGGTTGTTGGATGCTAATGAGCCCTTACGTGTGTTTTACACATTGTCTATAACAAGTAATGCTCTAGGATTTCTGCTCCTCCTTTAAAGACATATAGTGAATGTTTATAGTATACTGATTGGTGTCTCAGGAATGCACTGTGTTCTAGAATGAGGAATTTCACGAAGAACTGAAGCAAAAAGTGTTGAAAATTTTCAGATCTGCCTTAAGTTTCATAAATATTTGTACTCTCTATGAAAAAGCATACATTTATCTCTCTCACACATTCTATTAAGCAGTCAAGGTGCCTGATTTAGGATTTACTTTGAAATAAGCTGTCAGACTTGACTACCTATCTGTTTTAATGATTTTGTTCTTATTCAAGCCTAGTTCTCAATTTTCTAGATTTGTATTGGGTGCTGAAGGCAGAGATTTTTACTCGTGTGCTTTCTATTCCACTTGTTTCCTTCAGTTGCATTTGATTCTCATCCAGTTTTATTTATACTTCGTGAATTTGAACAGATCTGTGATTTCTCATTGTTCACTGGTGCCAGTTGAAAAATTCTCCCAGGCTGTTTTTATAGGGGTGACTGTCATGTTTATACTGCGTTTCAGAAAATGTCCCTCTTTTTAATTTACTTGTATAAATACGTTTAATGTTTAAGAGAACAGTTGTAAAGTTGTGAACTTGACATTTTTACACTCCAATGTGCATAATAACACAGTGCTCTGTCTTCTTCCTGTGCCGACTTTATTCTAGGCTGTGTGTGTATAAGAAACATAATTTACCACTTCTGGCAAGAAGAAAGGCACCTTTGCTGTCTTCCCCTTTTCTTTTCTTGAAGCTGTTACTACAAGTCTGGCTATGTCCCTCGGGAGAGGTGGGAAAAGATGTCTTTGCTCTCTGAAGTCCATTTCTCAAGGGGACATCAGTACTCACACGGATCCTATTTACATTGTAATTGGTTGCTGGCTGTCTGGTACAGCTGTTTCAACTTAAACCCGAGACAGTTGCTATGGAGATGGTTGACTAGAAATAGGTCAAGTAAAGCCCTTTATTCCCTGGATGGAGAATGAGTCAACTCTCTCACTTTTGAAGGGTTGTTGGATGCTAATGAGCCCTTACGTGTGTTTTACACATTGTCTATAACAAGTAATGCTCTAGGATTTCTGCTCCTCCTTTAAAGACATATAGTGAATGTTTATAGTATACTGATTGGTGTCTCAGGAATGCACTGTGTTCTAGAATGAGGAATTTCACGAAGAACTGAAGCAAAAAGTGTTGAAAATTTTCAGATCTGCCTTAAGTTTCATAAATATTTGTACTCTCTATGAAAAAGCATACATTTATCTCTCTCACACATTCTATTAAGCAGTCAAGGTGCCTGATTTAGGATTTACTTTGAAATAAGCTGTCAGACTTGACTACCTATCTGTTTTAATGATTTTGTTCTTATTCAAGCCTAGTTCTCAATTTTCTAGATTTGTATTGGGTGCTGAAGGCAGAGATTTTTACTCGTGTGCTTTCTATTCCACTTGTTTCCTTCAGTTGCATTTGATTCTCATCCAGTTTTATTTATACTTCGTGAATTTGAACAGATCTGTGATTTCTCATTGTTCACTGGTGCCAGTTGAAAAATTCTCCCAGGCTGTTTTTATAGGGGTGACTGTCATGTTTATACTGCGTTTCAGAAAATGTCCCTCTTTTTAATTTACTTGTATAAATACGTTTAATGTTTAAGAGAACAGTTGTAAAGTTGTGAACTTGACATTTTTACACTCCAATGTGCATAATAACACAGTGCTCTGTCTTCTTCCTGTGCCGACTTTATTCTAGGCTGTGTGTGTATAAGAAACATAATTTACCACTTCTGGCAAGAAGAAAGGCACCTTTGCTGTCTTCCCCTTTTCTTTTCTTGAAGCTGTTACTACAAGTCTGGCTATGTCCCTCGGGAGAGGTGGGAAAAGATGTCTTTGCTCTCTGAAGTCCATTTCTCAAGGGGACATCAGTACTCACACGGATCCTATTTACATTGTAATTGGTTGCTGGCTGTCTGGTACAGCTGTTTCAACTTAAACCCGAGACAGTTGCTATGGAGATGGTTGACTAGAAATAGGTCAAGTAAAGTCCTTTATTCCCTGGATGCAAGGGAGCACTGTGACTCAACTAGAAGTGTCAGTTGCACAGAAAATACTTAGATAGGCAACCACATCCACCGCCCCGACAATTTCTGTTTTTAGGATGTGGCCTGTCACTCCTGCCAGTTCATTCATGTTGTGATCCTAGAAACAGCACATCTGAAGGCTCTTCCTGTTGAACAAGAAGAATTAGAGATGTCATAATTTGCAGTGTAATCTTGTTTAACTGGCTCATGTAAGACTCTCAAAAGTTGCTGATTTCATAAATTCCTAAACATAGTAGAATAGCATTTATTTTCAAGGCATGACCAGAAGTTGAAGAACAAGTTTTTAAAAATACAGAGTTAGCAATGGTATTTTGAAAGAAGCAGGGGTCTGGTGGCATTGGATGGGAATCGTCATAAGTTTGGCTGGAAAAGATGGCTTTTCTGGGACAGTTTGGTTGAGATGAATGATGTTCCATGTCTAAGCCGAGTCCTCCATTGTGGGGGACTCTGGTTGCTTGTCTTTCCCTCTCCATGTGTCTAGTGTGGAAGTAGTTCCTGCCTCTGCATCTGACCATTCCAAAGAGGAGTTATGATCTTTCTCACGGGCAGGCATGTCATATGATTCTCTTATACGCCCCCTGAGCTTTGTCTAGTTTGGGGCTTCATGAATGTGGAGACAGGTTTTTCTTTTTTTTGGCTACTTCTATTGATCTTTCATTTATTTATCTTTGTTCTTGGCCTGTGTGGGTGTCCCGTTGCAGCGGCCTCTCTCGTCGTAGAGCACCGGCTCTGGGCACATGCGCTCCAGAGCTCCGGCTCGGTAGGTGGACACATGGGTCCAGCCACTCCGCAGCACGTGGGATCTTCCCAGGCCAGGGATCGAACCAGGGCCCCTTGCACTGCAAGGCAGTGTCCTTACCCACTGGACCACCAGGGAAGCCCTCCTTTTTTTGATTTGTTATTTTTTTTTCTTTTCCCCCAACATCTCTCTTTTTTATTTATATTTATTTTCAGCAGTCTTTTCATTCTTTGACACGTGTGGGCCTCCCATTGCAATGGCATCTCTCACCTCAGGGCACCGGCTCTGGGCATATGCGCTCCAGAGCACTGGGTCACAGTTGGACACACCAGTCCAGCCGTGGGATCTTCCCGGACCAGGGCTCCAACTGCACTGCAAGATGGACTCTCTCACCGTTGGACCACCAGCGAAGCCCTTGGATTTGTTTTTAATTGAAGGACAATTGCTTTACAATACTGTGTTAGTTTCTACCATACATCAACTTATATCAGCCGTAGGCATACATATGTGTCCTCCCTCTTTGAACCTTCCTCCCACCTCCCACCTCCCACCCCACCCCACCCCACCCCTCTAAGGCTTGTCACAGAGCTTTGGATGTTAACTCCACGAGTCTTACAGCAAATTCCCACTGGCTGTCTATTTTGCATATGGTAGTGTGTATGTTTCAGTGCCACTGTCTTTACTTATCCTGCTCTCTGCTTCTCCCGCTATGTCCACAAGTTTGTTCTGTCTGCATCTCTGTTGCTTCCCTGCAGATAGGTTCACAAGTGCCATATTTGTAGATTCCATATATGTGCATTAATATACAATATTTGTTTTTCTCTTTCTGGTTTACTTTGCTCTGTGTAATAGACCCTAGGTTCATCTACCTCATTAGAACTGACTCAGATGCCTTCCTCTTTTGGTCTGAGTCATGATTGGGTTCTCCTAGTTGGGCAGGGAGTAGGATGCTACGGACATCTAGTAGGGAGTGGTCCGGGATGCCGAGGTACATCCTGCAGTGCACAGGACAGCCCACCTCCAACAAAGGATTTTTTTGTAGTCCACAATGCTTTGCTGGATTAGGAAGAGATGTGAAAGATTTCAGGAGAGAGTGGCAGCAAGAGAACTGGAAAGCAGATGCCTGGAATGAGAGAAAGTGTGTGCATATGATGGGAGGAAACTGAGTAGGAGCTGTAGTACAGATGCGGGTACACCAGCTTGAGTTTTATAGATATTCTTGGAAAAAAATTAAGTGAGTAGTTAACCATATAAGATAAATATGTACAATACATAATTGAAAAACTTAATATATCAACTGAGTCATACTCGAAGAATTCTGGTAGGTGAAGATGCCTCCTTTAGGAATGAGGTTCCTAAAGGGAACGTGGCCAGACAGTAGGTCCTCAATCAATAGTTGCAGCCAGAGTGAGTTGAGGGCAAGCAGAGAGGGAAAGCAAATGGACTGGAAATCCACAGGAGCTGCTGCCCTGGGTTGACCCCACACTAGCCAACTCTGTAGAATTTCCCCGATGAAGAAGGTTGGGTTCTTGCAGGCCTTCTGCCACTAGGGCTTGCGTTTGGCTGTGTTTCCTGAAGCTGTGCACGTGTGTGCCGGGGGATCTGGCTGTTCCCCTCCGCAGTGCGCAGTCAGCAGGAATGCGTCTGCCTATTGACTGAGTCATGAGCTCTCAAGAATGGTCACGAAAGTAGCACCGTTCATAGTAGCTCAAACTGGAAACTGCCCAAATGCCCATCAATAGTAGAATAGACAAGTAAATCCATTTTAAAAATGACTAATGATGGAGTATTTCAGAACACAATAGGATATAAGAAAAATAGGCATTCTAGTTTCCACCATTCCAGATTTAACAAAGGTTAACATTTTGCCTTTTCAAAATTCTGTTTTTGTTGTTGTTAAATTTGAGAAATAGAACCTTCTGGTGACCTTAGTGTTGAGAGTGGGGTAGAGCTGGGTGAGTGATCTGAACATCTTGGAAGCGTAAGAGTGGGATGGCCTGGGCTTTCTCTGCACGTCTTCCCGTGATGTGGAATGAATTACCTGTCACAGGCACCTGAACATCAAGTGGTGCAGTGAGTACAGCACCCGCACACCCGAGTAAAGATTCCACAGTGCCACAGAGGGAGAAGCCCTGCCTTTCACCTCTGCTGCTCTCTGAAAAAGAAAACCCTTTGCAGTAGTGTCCTCAAAGGACATAATGCCTCTTTCATTGAGATATAAAAGAATTTGGCTTTTTCCATCAAATGGTGATTGGAATACTATGAATGTTTTGATTGTGCTGATGTGGAAAAAAACCACCACAACAAGAACCGAGTTTGGTGTTTCCAGTGATCGCTGTAATTGTTAGCGAGAACACATCGCCCTTCTCCTCCATTCAGCCCCACTCATCAGGATGCAGAGGACCAAGAGCCACACTGTCCTGGGGATAACCTTGAATCCGCTCGGGTTGATGGTACAAGAATCATTTACAAACCTCTGCTCTTTACTTAGTATTAGCATCACGGACAATGGTAATCTTTTGGTAATGTTCTTCATGACTGTCATGAAGCCCATGGTTGAGACTGGTTTCCTTTCCTGAGTGCTTGCTAAGTCCTAGGCATGGTTCTAAGCCCTGTATGTATGTTCAGTTTCCCCTTGCAATGATCTTGGCTTTATGTCTTCACCGACAAATCAGGCTTCCCTATTCGTTTGGCTGTGTTTCCTGAAGCTGTGCACGTGTGTGCCGGGGATCTGGCTTTTCCCCTCCGCAGTGCGCAGTCAGCAGGAATGCGTCTGCCTATTGACTGAGTCATGAGCTCTCAAGAATGGTCACGAAAGTAGCACCGTTCATAGTAGCTCAAACTGGAAACTGCCCAAATGCCCATCAATAGTAGAATAGACAAGTAAATCCATTTTAAAAATGACTAATGATGGAGTATTTCAGAACACAATAGGATATAAGAAAAATAGGCATTCTAGTTTCCACCATTCCAGATTTAACAAAGGTTAACATTTTGCCTTTTCAAAATTCTGTTTTTGTTGTTGTTAAATTTGAGAAATAGAACCTTCTGGTGACCTTAGTGTTGAGAGTGGGGTAGAGCTGGGTGAGTGATCTGAACATCTTGGAACGTAAGAGTGGGATGGCCTGGGCTTTCTCTGCACGTCTTCCCGTGATGTGGAATGAATTACCTGTCACAGGCACCTGAACATCAAGTGGTGCAGTGAGAACAGCACCCCGCACACCCCGAGTAAAGATTCCACAGTGCCACAGAGGGAGAAGCCCTGCCTTTCACCTCTGCTGCTCTCTGAAAAAGAAAACCCTTTGCAGTAGTGTCCTCAAAGGACATAATGCCTCTTTCATTGAGATATAAAAGAATTTGGCTTTTTCCATCAAATGGTGATTGGAATACTATGAATGTTTTGATTGTGCTGATGTGGAAAAAAACCACCACAACAAGAACCGAGTTTGGTGTTTCCAGTGATCGCTGTAATTGTTAGCGAGAACACATCGCCCTTCTCCTCCATTCAGCCCCACTCATCAGGATGCAGAGGACCAAGAGCCACACTGTCCTGGGGATAACCTTGAATCCGCTCGGGTTGATGGTACAAGAATCATTTACAAACCTCTGCTCTTTACTTAGTATTAGCATCACGGACAATGGTAATCTTTTGGTAATGTTCTTCATGACTGTCATGAAGCCCATGGTTGAGACTGGTTTCCTTTCCTGAGTGCTTGCTAAGTCCTAGGCATGGTTCTAAGCCCTGTATGTATGTTCAGTTTCCCCCCTTGCAATGATCCTTGAGATAGGCATTATTACTGTCTTCACCGACAAATGGGAAAACAGGTGTGGGGAGGTTTAGTAGGGAGATAGACAAGGGTCATCCTCTGCATGGCAGAGGCATAATTCAAATCTCCTTTTGACTGATTGAGGCCACGTTCTTATTAAATAATTCCAGGTGGCTCAGTGGTAAAGAAACTGCCTGCCAGTGCAGGAGGCACTAGAGATGTGGGTTTGATCCCTGGGTCGGGAAGTTCCCTTCAAGAAGGAAATGGCAATCCACTGTAGTCTTCTTGCCTGGAAAAATCCACGGATGGAGGAGCCTGGTGAGCTATATACAGTCCATGCAATCGCAGAGAGTCAGACATGACTGGGCTCCCACGAATGGTTGAAAACGAACAAAACAAGAGCAACTTGATACTGGTCTTTGAGTTAACAGAACTGTAACGTAGGAGTTAAGGTCCTGGGAACAGCATCTGGGCCGAGCCCTCCCCAGTCCTGTCTGACTCACCCTGCTCTGAGTCTGCGGTAGGTGAGGCAGGGGCTCTGCTCCCATTTCACAAGTGAGGACTCTGGGGTCAGACAAGCAGTGGGCTTGCCCAGAGCCACACAGCTCATGTTGGGCTGGATGTTAACCAGGGTCTTTGCAGACACACTCCCGCTCTTTATCCTGTGCTTCAGCTTGGTCTTTGACCACCTTGGTTGACCTTCAGCCTGGCACTGAGTGGTAAGAGTAATGCTGTTTCCCCAGCTTTTAAACAGGAGCACTATCTGTCTTACTTGCTAGAGATACAGAGGATTAGCTAGCAGTGTGCCTTTTTAAGATTCTTGGATATATACATCATTTAGATACATATTTATTTAGTCACTGTGGTGCTTTATGATGTGAGATAATGCCTTAAAAAAAAAAAAACAAAAATGTTTTATTTTGGGCTGGGATCTAGCTGTTGGCAATGTTGTGCTTGTTTCAGGTGAACAGTGAAGGAACTCAGCCATACATAAACGTGTATTCATTCTCCTCCAAACTCGCCTCCTGTCCAACCTGCCACATAACACTGTACCTTTTTGGGTTTTTTTGTCTGCACGTGTGGCTTAGTGGATCTTGGTTCCCCAACCAGGGATTGAACCTGGACCACGGCAGTGAAACATTGAGCCCTAACCCTAGATCGCCAGGGAATTCCTGAGATAATGCTTTTTTTTTTTTTATTATATTTCATTCCATATAAATCTTTATTTTATAATATTCTGATAAAATTATTTGGTAATTCAGTGGAAGTTGAAGACCTTAAGTGAGATTTTTTTTTTTTGTCTGCATGGACTGAGTCAGTGTTTTTCTAGAGGCTCACAGCTCACCTCAGCTTATTCTCTGTTGTTTTGAGGTTGCAGCTGCTCCGTGGTGGTTACCTGTGAAAGGTGCTGACTGGAGGCACCCAGAAGGGCCCGACTCTACTCTCCTCCACAGGTGAGACCAGTGGGGCTTTCCACGCATGATACCTTCCATTTCAGAATCAGTTCCTGTGATGTTGAAGTGAAACTCATTGGCCATCTTCTGTAGGAGTATGACAGACTCTTATTAATTGGAAGTGGAATAGGATGTCAGGAAAGAATGAATGTACAGATCCAAACATTGCACCTAGTTCATGGAAGTCTCTTCTAGAGATTTATTTTTTTAAATGTGGACCATTTTGAAAGTCTTTATTGAATTTGTTACAGTACTGCTTCTGTTTTATGGGGTTTTTTTTGGCCCCAAGGCATGTGGGATATTAGCTCCCTGACCAGGGGCTCAGCCCACATCCCCTGCACTGGACCACGAAGTCTTAATCACTGGACTTCCAGGGAAGTCCCTGGAAGGCTCTTAACAAGTGACCTCTTTCCATCCTCATTTGGCCTGTGAGAGGGTTCCCTCTTGTTATTTTTTCCCCCCTGTTTGACAGGTCTATGAGAAATCTTATGGCATGTGTAACCTTCGCAGCCTGTGTATTTGTTCTCCCTCATGAGTTGGGTCATTATGAGGATGGAGACAGTCTCGCAGACAGCAGTGGTGTCCTGCCAGGTGGCCACTGTAGAAGCTCACACCTTGGTTACAGAATTCACGTTCTCTCCAGTCCTCGACTGACATACTTTGAAGCCACCATCGGACTCAAAAGCCACAGAGCTGCAAGTCGGTCAGCAAGTCTCCAGGGTGGCAAAGAAATAATTATCTCAAGCAAAAATAGAGTAGCACTTTAAGCCCTGGAGACGGAGAAAGGTTTGGGTCAGAACTCAGCGTCTCAACAGCCCAAGAAAACTGTCCTCCTAACCCAGTTTTTCAGATAGTATTTTCGAGGCTCCGTTTTTGACAACATTCCTGCTTATTGCCCTCGTTATGAAGGAGCCGGAAGTACGTGAAGTTCAGTCTTAGGGATACAGCTCCTTGATAAATGTCAGAAACCTTTCAGACTCTGAGGTGGTAGCCCTCTGGTAAGACTCAGAGGTAGAAAGTCGTAGGATTCTCATTGATGACCTCTTAGCTCCCAGTCTGTATCTTCTTTCCAAAATTTCATAGTAGAAGAAAAAGAGGGACCTGGGTTTGAGCTCTGGTCTGAGAGCAAGGGTCCCACATGCTGCAGGGCAACTCTCAGCACAACTCCTGGAGCTGCACCCTAAAGCCTGTGCTTTGCTACCAGAGAAACCTATGCACCACCACCTAAGGGGGGCTCCGCTTGGACCACACCTCGAGAAAGCAACAAAGAGTCCTTACACCGCAGTGAAGACCCAGAATAACAACAACAAAATGCTTAAATGGGCTAGGAATATAGAGTCCACCTGAGAAAGAGTGAGCAGGGAATTAAAGTTACTGCTAAGGCTTCCCCTGGTGGTCCAGTGGATAAGGACACCACCTTACAGTGCAAGGGGCGCCGGTTCGATCCCTGGCCTGGGAAGATCCCACGTGCCGTGAAGCGGCTGGACCGATGTGTCCAATCACCGAGCCGGAGCTCTGGAGCGCATGTGCGCTCTGTCCAACAACAGACGCCACCGCGATGGGAGGCCCACAGGACCCAAAGAACAAAGACGGATGAGAATAGAGAAATGAAAGACCAATAGAAGTGGCCCGCCTGCTCCACTCCCTCCCCAACCTGACCCCCGCCCAAAATAAATAAATAAATCTTTAAAAAAATAAAGTTATTGCTGGTGGATAAATATGCTTATCCCCTTATTCTTAAACTTTTCCCCAGCCTTTCCTACCCCTCTTACTTGGAATCTGCTCGAGTGAGGCAAATATAGCTGACTCATCTGCAGCAGAGAGACGGAGAAAGGTTTGGGTCAGAACTCAGCGTCTCAACAGCCCAAGAAAACTGTCCTCCTAACCCAGTTTTCAGATAGTATTTTCGAGGCTCCGTTTTTGACAACATTCCTGCTTATTGCCCTCGTTATGAAGGAGCCGGAAGTACATGAAGTTCAGTCTTAGGGATACAGCTCCTTGATAAATGTCAGAAACCTTTCAGACTCTGAGGTGGTAGCCCTCTGGTAAGACTCAGAGGTAGAAAGTCGTAGGATTCTCATTGATGACCTCTTAGCTCCCAGTCTGTATCTTCTTTCCAAAATTTCATAGTAGAAGAAAAGAGGGACCTGGGTTTGAGCTCTGGTCTGAGAGCAAGGGTCCCACATGCTGCAGGGCAACTCTCAGCACAACTCCTGGAGCTGCACCCTAAAGCCTGTGCTTTGCTACCAGAGAAACCTATGCACCACCACCTAAGGGGGGCTCCGCTTGGACCACACCTCGAGAAAGCAACAAAGAGTCCTTACACGCAGTGAAGACCCAGAATAACAACAACAAAATGCTTAAATGGGCTAGGAATATAGAGTCCACCTGAGAAAGAGTGAGCAGGGAATTAAAGTTACTGCTAAGGCTTCCCCTGGTGGTCCAGTGGATAAGGACACCACCTTACAGTGCAAGGGGCGCCGGTTCGATCCCTGGCCTGGGAAGATCCCACGTGCCGTGAAGCGGCTGGACCGATGTGTCCAATCACCGAGCCGGAGCTCTGGAGCGCATGTGCGCTCTGTCCAACAACAGACGCCACCGCGATGGGAGGCCCACAGGACCCAAAGAACAAAGACGGATGAGAATAGAGAAATGAAAGACCAATAGAAGTGGCCCGCCTGCTCCACTCCCTCCCCAACCTGACCCCCGCCCAAAATAAATAAATAAATCTTTAAAAAAATAAAGTTATTGCTGGTGGATAAATATGCTTATCCCCTTATTCTTAAACTTTTCCCCAGCCTTTCCTACCCCTCTTACTTGGAATCTGCTCGAGTGAGGCAAATATAGCTGACTCATCTGCAGCAGAGAGACAGTTTAAAGCCAAGTTTCACAGATTGGCTTCTTGGGAAACAGATGCTGAGATGAAGCGTGGTGTGCGGAGTGTTTCTTAGGGATCCGCACCTGTGGGAGGGACAGGAGGAAGCAGGACTGGAAAGAGGGAGAAGCCAGGACTGCCGCACAGGTCCAGGAATTCCCAGCCAGTCCTTAGGAGAGAGGAGAGGGGCACTGGGGTATAAATGACCCACAGGATTGAGCCATGGTGAACCATCATGGCTGTGCCTTCATGCCCTCTGTGGCACTTTGCAGCCCTCCTGAAGGAGCCCAGAGCTGAAAACTTCTGCTCTTACCGCATTCCCAGCAGCTGCAAAATCCTTCCTTCCTCACAGAGGGATCTGACTGGTGCATCTCCACACTCTCTGCACCAAGTGACATGCTCTGGAGGTCCAGGCACATCTGCAAACTGAAGTTGTGTTTCCAGTCTTGTAGGAGGAGGGATGATAACCTTTGTGAGAGCCTAGGATCTCAGAAACGCAGAGTGGAGGCTGACAGATGTGGTGTGCTGGGGGTTGGGGCTTGATCTAGGGGCCAGGCCCACCTCAGGGTCACAGATTGAGGTGAAGGTGACGGTTTATGGGTGCTTCGCTGAAGCTGGTCTCTGTTTCTGGTTCCGGTTCCGCCTTCCTCACTCTGCCCTGTCTGTTCGCCAGGTCGGACCACCCGGTTCTCCATGTCTCCTGGAACGATGCCGTGGCCTACTGCACGTGGGCGGGCAAGCGGTTGCCCACGGAGGCCGAGTGGGAGTACAGTTGTCGAGGAGGCCTGCAAAACAGGTATTTAGAGGGTCTTCTCTTTCCGAACAGTATGCGCACCATTTTCTGAATCTGTACAGCTTACTCTGGACAGTTGATTTAAAACCACAATCACTGCGGCAGCTCTTTCCTGCTGGCCTTTTCTCACGTCCGTGAAGTGACTTAGGAACTCCGATGCAGGGAACCCGGCCCCCGCTGCCTCCCAGAGCCGTGTGTCTGGTGAGGTGGGCGCCGGCCACTCTGCACCATCTGCGCTTGCCATGTGGTGCTCCTTTGCGCCCTCTGGCAGGCTGCCTTTGTTTCTAGGTGTTTCTTATTTTAGGTATCTCCCAAAGCAGGAATATTTCTCTGCTTTCCAGAGTCACGAGATAGAAAACTTACGTTTGGGTCACAGCTTCGAGTAGGAAAGGCTCCTTAAAAATAGCGAAGGCTTTATAAAAAAGTGTGGTGTGATGGTGCCCCATTGCGCTTCCATATAAGTCCAGAATGATGGCTGCTCTCCCAGCCTCCTGTAAGCCCTTCTTTTGGTGAGGTGATTTATTTTAGGCTTTTTGAGCCCTTGGGAGAGACCGAGGTTGTTGTGAACTTGACACGAACTGGTTGTGTGGAAGTTTTTAAAAAAATTCCTGATTAAACGCGTTATGTATTAAAAAAAAAAAAATTCCCTTGGAACAACCGACCAATGTTCTTTCTGCCTTTTACTGCCTTCCTCCTCTTGACTTGAGTCCAGAAGCCTGTGCCTGTTTGACAGGCTGATGCCTGTGTCTCTTCTGACAGACTTTTCCCCTGGGGCAACAAACTGCAGCCGAAAGGCCAACATTATGCCAACATCTGGCAGGGCGAGTTTCCTGTGACCAACACCGGGGAAGACGGCTTCCGAGGGACTGCGCCTGTGAGTAGTAGTGAAGCTTGGAGGACAGCAGCCACCGTGTACCAAGAAACCACTAGAAACTGCTGGAAATGAGAGAGAGCGCTGCTCAATCTCTGCCCCACATGTTGACCCCTTACTGCCTTCATCCACTACCACACTTGGCAAATACTCATACTTAATGAGACATTTTTTTTTTCTTGGCACCTTTTTCATTCTGATTCCATAATACTTATTTATAGAAACATTGAAGAAAACCAGAAGAGCTGCAAAAGAGAAAACTGAAAGGACTTGGAATCTTCCTACCCAAGATAGATAACCCCTGTTAGCCTTTTGCTGAGATTCCTCCCATTCATTGCCTATGTTAAGTGATGCTATAATGGCTAGGAGTGAACGATTGCAGTGTTCCAGGTGTATTACTGAGGCCTTTGCATGAAGTATCTCATTTAATGTTCAGCTCTGTCAGGTAGGTACTGTCGTCCCCATTTCCCAGGTGAGCGTTCTAAGATACAGAGAGGTTGACTAACTTGCACAGGTTACACAGCGGGAAAGCCACACAGCTGGAATTTGAACCAGGTCGGTCTGTTTCTAAAGCCCATGCTCCTCACTACCATAGATGACAGTGTACATGTTTCTGGTGTTTTATGTGTGCCTATATGCTTTTTACATATTGCTTTTGGGTCATGCTGTTATATTTAAAATCCTACTCTTTTTTTCCCCTGTGTCATATCAGGGACATTTTATCTGTCATTAGTAGTTCTTCACAAATACATGTCTTTTAGCAGCTGGATTACTTGTTGTTTGAATGAACCCTAATTTATTTGCCTCTTATTTTTGCAAATTTATATTATGTCTGTTTGTGTGTGTGTGTGTGTGCTAAATAAGAATGACCATCTTGTGCATAGATATTACGCTGTATCTCTGATGATTTAGAAAACTTTTTTTCTATTGGAGTATAGTTGATTTGCGATGTTGTGTTAGTGTCTTCTATGCAGCAAAGTGAATCCGTTACACATATACATATATCTGCTCTTTTTTAAGATTCTTTTCCCGTACAGGTCATTTCTCCATTGAGTGGAGTTTACTGTGCCATACAGTAGGTCCTGATTAGTCTGATGATTTTTTAAAAGGTAGATTTTTTTTTTAAACTTTTATTTATTTATTTTTGGCTGTACTGGGTCTTTGTTGATTTGTGGGTTTAGCTGCTCTGTGGTATGTAGGATCTTCCCGGATCAGGGCTCGAACCTGTGTCTCCTGCATCGGCAGACGGGTTCTTATCCACTGAGCCACAAGGGAAGCCCCAAAAGATAGATTCTTTTTTTTTTTTTTAAACATTTATTTATTTATTTTGATGGGGGTGGGGAGGGAGGGGAGTGGGCGGGCCACTCCTATCGGTCTTTCATTTGTCTAGTTTCATCCATCTTTGTTCTTTGGCCCATGTGGGCCTCCGATCGCAGTGGCATCTGCTGTCGCAGGGCACCAGCTCTGAGCGCATTTGCTCCAGAGCTCCGGCTCGGTAATTGGACACATCAGTCCAGCCGCTTCGCGGCACATGGGAGCTTCCCAGGCCAGGGATTGAACCGGCTCCCCTTGCACTGCAAGGCGGTGTCCTTACCCATTGGACCACCAGGGAAGCCCAAAAGATAGATTCTTAACAGTGAAATTAATGAGTCAAAAACTGGAAGACTTTCTGGTTACGTGTTTCAGATATATAACCAGACTGTTTTCTGGAATACGTATAGCATGTCTCCCTTCACAAGTATTCTTTTCTCTCCGCTCTTTTCGCAGCAAAACCATTCACTAGTGAAGCAATGATAAAAGCATTTCATTTTCTCTTGACACATGGAAGAAAGACGTCTTGTGGTGGGGGAACAGCACCTTACTGGGTTTGTTGTTGCAGAGAATAATGTTCTTTCAACAATCTTTCAAACAGTTGTCTTTTTATTTTTTAATATTTATATTTTTGTTTCACAGAAAAATAATTTTTCCAAAATTTATGTATCAGTGTAGCACACATATGTTCTTTGGAGCATGACCAAATGATTCCAAAATTTCAACTGAAATAATAAACAAGTGAGAAAGAGTGAGACATTTTTGGAGGAGATGAGAGGTGAGAAAGCACTTGAGCTTTCAGAACTTTAAATATACTCTGAGGGGCTTCCCTAGTGGTCCAGTGGGTAAAGAGTCTGCCTTGCAGTGCAAGGGGCATTGGTTTGATCCCCTGACCCAGGAAGACCCCACAGAGCAACTGGACTGGTGTGTCCAATTACAAGCCAGTGCTCTGGAGGCATGCACCCAGAGCTGGTGCTCTGCAATGAGAGAGGCCACTGCGATGGGAGGCCCACACATGACAAAGAATAAAGACAGATGAAAATAAATAAATATATATACACTTTGAGCCATATAGTTAAGGCGTTATAGTTTTTTTTCCTGGGATGCAGAATTAATATTAAAAAAGGTTGCCTGAGAATATGTTGCTCTTAAATAGGCATATGAACGTATATGTGTGTGTTTCTTGAATTCCATATATATGAGTTAGATGAGTCAGGTATATGATAAAGGCACCAACACAAACCAATGGGAATTGGATGTGTTTTTCAACAGAGGCTACATTTACTTGTTGCTATATAGCAAAGTCATATGGTGCTCTTTCATGCCCCCAGCAGAGTCGGGCTTCCCTGGTGGCTCAGGTGGTAAAGAATCAGCCTGCAATGTGGGAGACCTGGGTTCGCTCCCCGGGTTGAGAAGATCCAATAGAGATGGGAAAGGCAACCCACTCAGTATTCTTGCCTGGAGAATTCCAGCATTCCTCCATGGGTCACCCAGAGTCAGACACAAC
The DNA here is from genome assembly GCA_022376925.1 of Tragulus kanchil. NCBI lineage: Eukaryota > Metazoa > Chordata > Mammalia > Artiodactyla > Tragulidae > Tragulus > Tragulus kanchil. The sequence goes on from JAIOJX010000030.1 coordinate 176,036,115, forward strand.
TGAGCAGCTTTCACTTTATACACCAAAGTGAAGTTGGTTCAAGTTTCCTTCTGGATAGCTCGTGCTCTCGGGGACACATCGTTTTGTTCAGTAAAATGAGTGATTAGAGACCTTGGGGTCTAAATGATCTCAACCTTTTCTCAAGCCCTACATGAGTAGGAAGGCCAGCCTTTATTTCATAGGTCACCTGTGGTCAGCAGAACTGACACTGCAGGGTGAACACAGTAAGGAGCCCGATGAGGATGCTCAGGAGACCCCAGGAAAGGTGACGGTTGATGCAGAAGCAGGACACTTAGCCTTGAAGTGTCTCTAGCACGGGCTTCTGGCAGACGACACAAATTATATAAGCACCTGCCAGTTTTCATAAAAGGCTGTAAGAATCTATGTTGGACAGTTAAGAGTATTTTACAGTGCTTACAGCCACAGCAAATTTCAAACATCTTGGGGCATTTGAAAAAGGGTGAGAAAGCACTTGAGCTTTCAGAACTTTAAATATACTCTGAGTTTGTGTCCAAAGAGTCTGCCTTGCAGTGCAAGGGGCATTGGTTTGATCCCCTGACCCAGGAAGACCCCACAGAGCAACTGGACTGGTGTGTCCAATTACAAGCCAGTGCTCTGGAGGCATGCACCCAGAGCTGGTGCTCTGCAATGAGAGAGGCCACTGCGATGGGAGGCCCACACATGACAAAGAATAAAGACAGATGAAAATAAATAAATATATATACACTTTGAGCCATATAGTTAAGGCGTTATAGTTTTTTTTCCTGGGATGCAGAATTAATATTAAAAAAGGTTGCCTGAGAATATGTTGCTCTTAAATAGGCATATGAACGTATATGTGTGTGTTTCTTGAATTCCATATATATGAGTTAGATGAGTCAGGTATATGATAAAGGCACCAACACAAACCAATGGGAATTGGATGTGTTTTTCAACAGAGGCTACATTTACTTGTTGCTATATAGCAAAGTCATATGGTGCTCTTTCATGCCCCCAGCAGAGTCGGGCTTCCCTGGTGGCTCAGGTGGTAAAGAATCAGCCTGCAATGTGGGAGACCTGGGTTCGCTCCCCGGGTTGAGAAGATCCAATAGAGATGGGAAAGGCAACCCACTCAGTATTCTTGCCTGGAGAATTCCAGCATTCCTCCATGGGTCACCCAGAGTCAGACACAACTGAGCAGCTTTCACTTTATACACCAAAGTGAAGTTGGTTCAAGTTTCCTTCTGGATAGCTCGTGCTCTCGGGGACACATCGTTTTGTTCAGTAAAATGAGTGATTAGAGACCTTGGGGTCTAAATGATCTCAACCTTTTCTCAAGCCCTACATGAGTAGGAAGGCCAGCCTTTATTTCATAGGTCACCTGTGGTCAGCAGAACTGACACTGCAGGGTGAACACAGTAAGGAGCCCGATGAGGATGCTCAGGAGACCCCAGGAAAGGTGACGGTTGATGCAGAAGCAGGACACTTAGCCTTGAAGTGTCTCTAGCACGGGCTTCTGGCAGACGACACAAATTATATAAGCACCTGCCAGTTTTCATAAAAGGCTGTAAGAATCTATGTTGGACAGTTAAGAGTATTTTACAGTGCTTACAGCCACAGAATTTCACATCATTATTTAAACATGTGAACGTCTAATGAAAATAGTCATTTATTCTCGTCTGCATCTTCTCAGAAAAAAGCCAATTTCCCATATGAAATAAGGATACTTTATAGATGTTTAGAGTTGGAACATTTAACTGGGGGTTCAGGAGATGTCTGCCTTGGAGTATATTCAGCAGAATCTCCCTGAATAGTCTGCTATGGATGTTCGTAAGACAAAATTATAGCAGTTACTTGGAGCCCTCAAATAACCAACGTGAGAAATAGGACCTGAGGAGAGAAAAAGTCAGAAAATCATAGGTCACTTCGACCTGTGTTTGGAAAGAGACTTGACGAGATCTGTACCTTTAAATTGGGACCCTACTCAGAGGATTATCTCAGGTCCTCCTTAGCTACTGTGTTTTGTCCGCAGGTGCTGGTCTGTTGAGAGCTAGAATCGAACTTTAAGGATGTAAGGGGCTACAGTAAAATAGCTCCCTTCCCTGCTGTTTTATATATTTTATTATTTTCACTCTTTTTTTTTTAGTATTTATTTATTTATTTATTTTGGTGGGAATGAGGTGGGGAGGGAGGGGGGAGGGCGGGCCACTTCCATTGGTCTTTCAGTTATCTATTTTCATCCTCTTTGTTCTTTGGCCTGTGTGGGCCTCCCATTGCAGTGGCTTCTCTTGCTTCAGAACACTGGCTCCGGGCACATGCGCTCCAGAGCTCCGGCTTGGTAATTGGACACATCGGTCCAGCCGCTTGTGGTCTTAGGCATGGCCTGTGCAAAGGGAGTAGAAGGTTTTTGGGCTTCCGATAGCGTGCTCGGACACATCGTTTTGTTCAGTAAAATGAGTGATTAGAGACCTTGGGGTCTAAATGATCTCAACCTTTTCTCAAGCCCTACATGAGTAGGAAGGCCAGCCTTTATTTCATAGGTCACCTGTGGTCAGCAGAACTGACACTGCAGGGTGAACACAGTAAGGAGCCCGATGAGGATGCTCAGGAGACCCCAGGAAAGGTGACGGTTGATGCAGAAGCAGGACACTTAGCCTTGAAGTGTCTCTAGCACGGGCTTCTGGCAGACGACACAAATTATATAAGCACCTGCCAGTTTTCATAAAAGGCTGTAAGAATCTATGTTGGACAGTTAAGAGTATTTTACAGTGCTTACAGCCACAGAATTTCACATCATTATTTAAACATGTGAACGTCTAATGAAAATAGTCATTTATTCTCGTCTGCATCTTCTCAGAAAAATGCCAATTTCCCATATGAAATAAGGATACTTTATAGATGTTTAGAGTTGGAACATTTAACTGGGGGTTCAGGAGATGTCTGCCTTGGAGTATATTCAGCAGAATCTCCCTGAATAGTCTGCTATGGATGTTCGTAAGACAAAATTATAGCAGTTACTTGGAGCCCTCAAATAACCAACGTGAGAAATAGGACCTGAGGAGAGAAAAAGTCAGAAAATCATAGGTCACTTCGACCTGTGTTTGGAAAGAGACTTGACGAGATCTGTACCTTTAAATTGGGACCCTACTCAGAGGATTATCTCAGGTCCTCCTTAGCTACTGTGTTTTGTCCGCAGGTGCTGGTCTGTTGAGAGCTAGAATCGAACTTTAAGGATGTAAGGGGCTACAGTAAAATAGCTCCCTTCCCTGCTGTTTTATATATTTTATTATTTTCACTCTTTTTTTTTTAGTATTTATTTATTTATTTATTTTGGTGGGAATGAGGTGGGGAGGGAGGGGGGAGGGCGGGCCACTTCCATTGGTCTTTCAGTTATCTATTTTCATCCTCTTTGTTCTTTGGCCTGTGTGGGCCTCCCATTGCAGTGGCTTCTCTTGCTTCAGAACACTGGCTCCGGGCACATGCGCTCCAGAGCTCCGGCTTGGTAATTGGACACATCGGTCCAGCCGCTCTACGGCATGTGGGATCTTCCCAGGCCAGGGATTGAACCGGCGCCCCTTGCACTGCAAGGCGGTGTCCTTACCCACTGGACCACCAGGGAAGCCCTTCCCTCTGGTTTTAAACTGAGTGAACTCTTCTGGCCACAGTGAACTCGAAGGATTGAGTTTGTGTTTCGTTGGGCCTCTGTTGTAAATTTTCACTATGTTTCGGTTTTCACGCATGTCAGCTCGTTCACCTGAAAATATACAGGTTGGAAGTGTTTCTTCTGAGCTTTCTGGAAGGAAGCTTTGGTTAGTAGGATTAACTGAACAATGAGCATTTCAAGTTTTTATACTCTCATCTGGTAATTTTGAAGGTGCTGACCTCCAGATTTTATCTCACTTAAAGAGGGAAGATGCTCTGAAATCTTTGAGTAGATGCTGTTATTTCCCCATCTTAGGGTTTAAGAGCACCCAATAGGCTACATTGCTTGCCTAGCAGCTGTTGTGTGTTGGCACAGAAAGAGGACCTCAGGCTGGCTGACCTCCACTTGTCCACTCTCTGACCCTCAGATATGAGTCCTTGCTCCAGACCACTTGTTCCATCTTTCCGTTGCTCTCATGGCTCTCGCTCCTTCCCGCCTTTCTCTGAAACAAATTATTTTCTTCTTTTCCTCCCAGCTATTATTCTGTGTTACTCTTTCTGATCATCTCCAAATTCTTGAAAGAACAGTTTGTGCCTCTGACCCCTTTTCCTTCACTCTCTGACCTTTTGAACTCTGACCTTGATTCCCACAAGACACCTCTACCTTTGTGGAAGAGGATTTATCTTCAGCCTGAAATCTCTCCCTCTAGGGAGCTTTTGCACATTTTCTTTCCTTCTCTTACCCTAGTCATCCCACCCTGCCTTTCAGGATCGGAAATTTTTTTTTTTTTAAGTTTTTTTTTTTTGGCCACTTCTGTTGGTGTTTCATTTATTTCCATCTTAGTTCTTTGGCCTGTCTGGGCCTCTGATCGCAGTGGCCTCTCTGGCTGCAGAACACTGGCTCTGGGCATGTGCTCCAGAGCTCCAGCTCGGTAGTTGGACACATCGGTCCAGCTGCTCTGCGACACATGGAATCTTCCCAGGCCAGGGATCGAACCAGTGCCCCTTGCACTGCAAGGCAGTATCCTTACCCACTGGACCAGGGAAGCCCAGGATCGGATTTTTAAATTTTTGGTATCATCTTTGTCCATCAATAAAACTCTTTCATGTCTACATCGTCAAACGCTTCCTGCCTTCAGTCGACATGCATGGAACTACTGAGTGAAGCAATCGGTAGATACTGCTGTTTCCATAATGAATGCTGAGTTTGGAAGCACAGTGGTAACAATTTTCAGCTATTGTGTCTGGATTAAGTTTTTTTTGGAGTAGCTTCATATCTTTGTGGAAGTGCTTTGGATTGCCCAAATATCCGATGGTTCAATATGTATGTGTAGCTCTAGAAACTTCTGAAGCTAAGTAGAAATGAACATTATTCGTTTTTGTTCTGCCTCATTAATTGGGAGAAAAAAAAAGTATAATCTTACAAAAAGATCTTTTAAAAAGAACCTCAAAGATAACTTAATGTATTTTCATTTAAAAAAGAAAAATTTCCTTCGTGTTTGAGAATTTATCTTAAATTATGTTAGGAAAAAGTTTTGTGTCCCTAAAAGAGCAAAACTTGGTCTGTACACATTTATTGTTCAGTCAAAGGTTTTTCACTGATCCTCCTCTCCACCCTCCTTTGTACATAAGCTTTGTACTTTGATACTTATGGCTGTGACAGTGTTCTATGGCAGCCTGTCTGGTCTACCTTTGAAATGTGATGTAATTTCTTGCTGAAGAGCCTGTACAGCTTGTTTTATACTTCCAGGTTCCTGGGATTGCAAACCTTCTTTGTATTACAGATACACTTGGTAATGAGTTCATGTTTTCTCTATAATAAGAAGGGGTTCGCTGGATTGCAAATTGTATTCAGAAATTTTTTTTTTAAAGTTTTTTTGTTGGCCACTTCTGTTGGTGTTTCATTTATTTCCATCTTAGTTCTTTGGCCTGTCTGGGCCTCTGATCGCAGTGGCCTCTCTGGCTGCAGAACACTGGCTCTGGGCATGTGCTCCAGAGCTCCAGCTCGGTAGTTGGACACATCGGTCCAGCTGCTCTGCGACACATGGAATCTTCCCAGGCCAGGGATCGAACCAGTGCCCCTTGCACTGCAAGGCAGTATCCTTACCCACTGGACCAGGGAAGCCCAGGATCGGATTTTTAAATTTTTGGTATCATCTTTGTCCATCAATAAAACTCTTTCATGTCTACATCGTCAAACGCTTCCTGCCTTCAGTCGACATGCATGGAACTACTGAGTGAAGCAATCGGTAGATACTGCTGTTTCCATAATGAATGCTGAGTTTGGAAGCACAGTGGTAACAATTTTCAGCTATTGTGTCTGGATTAAGTTTTTTTTGGAGTAGCTTCATATCTTTGTGGAAGTGCTTTGGATTGCCCAAATATCCGATGGTTCAATATGTATGTGTAGCTCTAGAAACTTCTGAAGCTAAGTAGAAATGAACATTATTCGTTTTTGTTCTGCCTCATTAATTGGGAGAAAAAAAAAGTATAATCTTACAAAAAGATCTTTTAAAAAGAACCTCAAAGATAACTTAATGTATTTTCATTTAAAAAAGAAAAATTTCCTTCGTGTTTGAGAATTTATCTTAAATTATGTTAGGAAAAAGTTTTGTGTCCCTAAAAGAGCAAAACTTGGTCTGTACACATTTATTGTTCAGTCAAAGGTTTTTCACTGATCCTCCTCTCCACCCTCCTTTGTACATAAGCTTTGTACTTTGATACTTATGGCTGTGACAGTGTTCTATGGCAGCCTGTCTGGTCTACCTTTGAAATGTGATGTAATTTCTTGCTGAAGAGCCTGTACAGCTTGTTTTATACTTCCAGGTTCCTGGGATTGCAAACCTTCTTTGTATTACAGATACACTTGGTAATGAGTTCATGTTTTCTCTATAATAAGAAGTTCGCTCTGTGTTTTGACGATGATGACTAAGGCTTAAAGATAAGCTAGTGTTGGAGGGAGCTGGTGGAAAGGACAGAATTGTCTTGAATTCCCTCCATGCTAAAGATATTGTGGCCAGCAGAGCTCAGCTCTGATGACAAGACTGATAACTAGGTGTAATGCCGTGTTTCTGTTATGCTTCTGAAGGTCTAAAGATAACTTAAGCTCCCACTTCCCAATGAGACACAGATTTGCCTTAAGATCAATACTAGCTCCTCTATTAAGAATTATTTCATTGACTTTCTTACCACATAATATAAACTCTTCTTAGGTTTCTAAACTCCCCTTGAAAGCTCAGAGCTGAAAAATATCTTTCTCTGTTTTTACATTGGCCTGATTATATTTTCACTGTTGAAATGAGAATTAACATTCGTACTTTGAAGGAAGAGCTCTTTGTATATTTTTGAGTCGAAGAGGTTTTCTCGACAAGGTGAGCGGATTGACAACATTTCCCCCCTTTTTCATTTTTAGGTTGATGCCTTTCCTCCCAATGGTTACGGCTTATACAATATGGTAGGCAACGCCTGGGAGTGGACTTCAGACTGGTGGACTGTTCACCATTCTGTTGAAGAAGCAACTAACCCAGTGAGTATCAGTCTCAGAATACATATCATGGAAAGGTTACACTCATTCTTTTGGCCATTTATGGTAGGATGTTAATGTGTTTTGGCTATTTTTGTACTATCGAAATTCATCTTTGAATTTCCCCAAGGAATATTAAGCATGTCTTTTTTCTTTTCAACCTAAAAGCATTGTGTGGAAATGTCTGTGGGCATTTTATATGTTCCTGGATCCTTATGGTGATAAAGACTTGAGGAAATCTGCCTGTAACTTGAGAAATTATATTCAGCCTCATAAATGTGATCCCAAGTGATGAGATATATAAATAACGAGCAACATTCATTAATGTTTGTGAGATCTGGTAGATGGTGTTTATTGTGCAGCTAATCGCCTGAGTTTTTATTGGTTGAAATTTTGATTGAAGAGCACTGTTAGAAGAAAATGAGAAAGAATGTTTTCTGGGGGTGAATGTTGAATCAGAACATTGAGTCATTTGGTGATTATTTCCTGAACTCCACAGTGTCAGTTCACTGCCTCATAAACCCTGGGGATTTAGCAAAAGTAAGTTAAATTTTGCCTTTTCAGGCAGGGAAAGAACGTTGACCACAGCTAGTGGACTTATCTGCCTCTAAAGCCAAGCTCTCTCAGCAGAATATATAATAATTTAGACATTACAGGAATTAGGTGTGTGGGTTTAACTAGTCCTTAAGGTAAAATACTAATACTAGCCTTCCTTTCTATTTAAGAATTATTTCATTGACTTTCTTACCACATAATATAAACTCTTCTTAGGTTTCTAAACTCCCTTGAAAGCTCAGAGCTGAAAAATATCTTTCTCTGTTTTACATTGGCCTGATTATATTTTCACTGTTGAAATGAGAATTAACATTCGTACTTTGAAGGAAGAGCTCTTTGTATATTTTTGAGTCGAAGAGGTTTTCTCGACAAGGTGAGCGGATTGACAACATTTCCCCCCTTTTTCATTTTTAGGTTGATGCCTTTCCTCCCAATGGTTACGGCTTATACAATATGGTAGGCAACGCCTGGGAGTGGACTTCAGACTGGTGGACTGTTCACCATTCTGTTGAAGAAGCAACTAACCCAGTGAGTATCAGTCTCAGAATACATATCATGGAAAGGTTACACTCATTCTTTTGGCCATTTATGGTAGGATGTTAATGTGTTTTGGCTATTTTTGTACTATCGAAATTCATCTTTGAATTTCCCAAGGAATATTAAGCATGTCTTTTTTCTTTTCAACCTAAAAGCATTGTGTGGAAATGTCTGTGGGCATTTTATATGTTCCTGGATCCTTATGGTGATAAAGACTTGAGGAAATCTGCCTGTAACTTGAGAAATTATATTCAGCCTCATAAATGTGATCCCAAGTGATGAGATATATAAATAACGAGCAACATTCATTAATGTTTGTGAGATCTGGTAGATGGTGTTTATTGTGCAGCTAATCGCCTGAGTTTTTATTGGTTGAAATTTTGATTGAAGAGCACTGTTAGAAGAAAATGAGAAAGAATGTTTTCTGGGGGTGAATGTTGAATCAGAACATTGAGTCATTTGGTGATTATTTCCTGAACTCCACAGTGTCAGTTCACTGCCTCATAAACCCTGGGGATTTAGCAAAAGTAAGTTAAATTTTGCCTTTTCAGGCAGGGAAAGAACGTTGACCACAGCTAGTGGACTTATCTGCCTCTAAAGCCAAGCTCTCTCAGCAGAATATATAATAATTTAGACATTACAGGAATTAGGTGTGTGGGTTTGAAGTGCTTCCTTTAAAAAGAACGTGTCTGAGTATTTCATGTGTGAACAGATTGGAGGGGAGATGTACCATTTAAAAATCCTGTCTCTAGTGAACTAGACATTTATAAGTCAGATCCAGGAATGTATATTTACAGCCAAACTAGCTAGACTGGGAACTTAATATGCTTACTTTTAAATCTTAATAACCTCTTGAAAAACGCACAGACGTTAGTGATAAAGAAAATTCTTCGATCTTTTCTCAGAGGAGGGTTAAATGTCTCCGAGTAATTGAAGAAATTGTCAGACTCTGTGGTTCAGGCCATTTTTTCAGAATATGGGGGTAAGTTTGTTTGATATGCTTGATTTTTCTTCACAGAATAACATCTGGGTCACTTATGAATAATCTATAGACAGAAATCTACTTTTTCTTGGGGGCTGATGAAAAAACTGACTTCTTTAGAAACTGTCATTTTCCCTCTGATTTTCCTGGTGCTTTCGGGCAGGGCTGGTGGAATTAGTGGTCAAAGACAACCGGCGTTTCCAACATGGGACTAAGATTGTGAAATTTTCGGTGGGTTTATGGTTGGAGACACCATTCTCTACTGGCAAGATGTGACTTGGCGTTTGCTGTCAGAAGCAGAAATAGAATTTTTTTTCTCCCCTTAGATGAAAGCATCTGCATGTTTGGAAGGGGGTGCATGAGGCTTCAAAATTCTGGCACGTTGTGAATATATCCCTCTGACCATCTGTTGTCGAGCTGAGTGCTTATTAGCTTTCACTTTTATAATTGCTTGTGTGTCTTCTACAGATTTAGAGAAAATCCATATTTTCTTATTTTCCACAGTCCCCGGCTCTATCTTGGATGTTGTCTTTGCTCTGTAAAACATTATCCTTGTAGGGTTCTCACCGTCCTCGAGGCCTCATTTGCTTCCTGGTTTGACTGGGATGAAATTCACCAGTTTTGAGGATGAAATCCCAACTTCCTGGCAAACTCAGACTGTTCTTATTCAAACCTTTATACTTTGCTTCGTTCTCCAGCATGACTGTCGTCTCTCATCTGTGTTACCACCTCCCTCTCCCCGTTTGCTCCCTGCCTTCCTCCTTTCTGCTCTGTTTGCAGTTAGAATGATCTTTACAGAGGACACATTTAATGCTATCACTCCTCTGTTTAAAGAATAAAGGACAGGCTTTTGAATGTGACTGAAGGCTCAAATCATTGAGTCATTGCTGATCTCTCATTGACCACAGCCTTTCCTTCCTTTCAGTGTTTTATTATGAAATGTTACAAAAGTTCTGGCAAGAACAGAAAATAGCGTAACATATACCTATGTATCTGTCATTTTGATTTAATGTATATTGATGGCTTCTTGTATTTACTGTATGTTTTTTTAATTGGCCACTTCTTTTTAAAGATTTATTTATTTTATTATTTGTTTTGGGGGGGGGGTGGGGTGGGGGGGGGAGGGGGGTGGGCGGGCCACTTCTATTGGTCTTTCATTTCTCTATTTTCATCCGTCTTTGTTCTTTGGCTCCTGTGGGCCTCCCATCCCTGTGGCGTCTGTCGTTGCAGAGCGCCGACCCTGGATGCATGCGCTCCAGAGCTCCGGCTCGGTGATTGGACACATCGGTCCAGCCGCTCCAGCGCACGTCCCTTAGGACTGATTGGAATTTCGGTGGGTTTATGGTTGGAGACACCATTCTCTACTGGCAAGATGTGACTTGGCGTTTGCTGTCAGAAGCAGAAATAGAATTTTTTTTCTCCCCTTAGATGAAAGCATCTGCATGTTTGGAAGGGGGTGCATGAGGCTTCAAAATTCTGGCACGTTGTGAATATATCCCTCTGACCATCTGTTGTCGAGCTGAGTGCTTATTAGCTTTCACTTTTATAATTGCTTGTGTGTCTTCTACAGATTTAGAGAAAATCCATATTTTCTTATTTTCCACAGTCCCCGGCTCTATCTTGGATGTTGTCTTTGCTCTGTAAAACATTATCCTTGTAGGGTTCTCACCGTCCTCGAGGCCTCATTTGCTTCCTGGTTTGACTGGGATGAAATTCACCAGTTTTGAGGATGAAATCCCAACTTCCTGGCAAACTCAGACTGTTCTTATTCAAACCTTTATACTTTGCTTCGTTCTCCAGCATGACTGTCGTCTCTCATCTGTGTTACCACCTCCCTCTCCCCGTTTGCTCCCTGCCTTCCTCCTTTCTGCTCTGTTTGCAGTTAGAATGATCTTTACAGAGGACACATTTAATGCTATCACTCCTCTGTTTAAAGAATAAAGGACAGGCTTTTGAATGTGACTGAAGGCTCAAATCATTGAGTCATTGCTGATCTCTCATTGACCACAGCCTTTCCTTCCTTTCAGTGTTTTATTATGAAATGTTACAAAAGTTCTGGCAAGAACAGAAAATAGCGTAACATATACCTATGTATCTGTCATTTTGATTTAATGTATATTGATGGCTTCTTGTATTTACTGTATGTTTTTTTAATTGGCCACTTCTTTTTAAAGATTTATTTATTTTATTATTTGTTTTGGGGCGGGGGTCGGGTTCGGGAGGGAGAGGAGCGGGCGGGCCACTTCTATTGTTCTTTCATTTCTCTATTTTCATCCGTCTTTGTTCTTTGGCTCCTGTGGGCCTCCCATCCCTGTGGCGTCTGTCGTTGCAGAGCGCCGACCCTGGATGCATGCGCTCCAGAGCTCCGGCTCGGTGATTGGACACATCGGTCCAGCCGCTCCGCGGCACGTGGGATCTTCCCAGGCCAGAGATTGAACTGGCGCCCCTTGCACTACAAGGCGGTGTCCTTACCCACTGGACCACCGGGGGAAGCCCTTAATTGGCCACTTCTATTGGTCTTTCATGTATTTCCGTCTTTGTTCTTTGGCCTGTGTGGGCCTCCCATTGCAGTGGCCTCTCTCGCTGCAGAGCACCGGCTCCAGGCGCATGTGCTCCAGAGCTCCGGCTCGATAGTTGGACATATCGGTCCAGCCGCTCTGTGGCACATGCGATCCTCCCAGGCCAGGGATCAAACTAGCGCCCCTTGCACTGCAAGGTGGTGTTTTTACCCACTGGACCACCATGAAAGCCCTACTGTATGTCTTTTAACCAAAGAAAAAGAACAAAAAAATTCTGGTCAGCGCTTGATACTTGTCAATATTTTTAAGCTGTTCTGATCCTTGTGTAGTGCTATCTCGCTATGGCTTTTTCGTCATCATTTGTATTTTTAAAATTTATTTTATTGAAGTAGAGTTGATTTATATTGTTGTATTGATTTTTTGCTATAGAGCCTAGTAATATATACATATATAATTGAATTACATATATATATGTATATATATAATATGTGCATACATACTGTATATAGATTTGTATACATGCATTCTTTTTCACATTCTTTTCTATTTTGGTATATCACAGGATATTGAATGTAGTTCCCTGTGCTATATTGTTGTTTATCCATTCTATATATAACTGTTTGTCATCATATATTAAAGCCTACACTAATAACTCTCATATCTAGCCATCCTGTTGGTCTGCTTCTTTTGTCTGTCATTCTTGTGTTTTGGTCATGTCTTGTTTTCTTACATGTTTCAGTATTTTTGATTGAGTCCCAGACATTGTGTGAGAAAAACTGTAGAGATGATTTGAGATCTGGAGAGTGGGATTTTTCTGTGGAGTAGACTTACCTTTGCGCTTCAGGAAACATTTATTTCACCCTAGCTATTCTAGTCAGGAACTGATGATTAGAAGCTCAACTTCAGTCCCTGTGAGGTCTTGCTGTGTGTAGCTCGCCAGGGTGCCAGCCAGCAGTCTAGGAGGTTTCCATGACTGTTCTTCCTCGGAGGGCCCTGAGGTTCAATTTTTGTTTCCTTGGCCTGTGAATCCATGCAAAGTTCTGTTCAGCCTTTCAGCATTATGCACCTGACCTCTGGGGAAGCACGCTCACCTCTCTGGACTCCTTCTCTCTGAGATTGGAGCCTGCAGTTCCTTACAGCTCTGACAGTTCTCATCTCCCATTTCTCTTGAGGCCTTCATTATTTGCTGTTCTTCCCTCGTGGCCTTTGTATCTCCAGTGCCCAGCAAAGAGCCTGGTCCTGTAATGAAGCCCATTCCAGAGACCTAGAATCAAGCGCGTTTGATCTCTGTTTCGTACTGCAGGTGTTCCAAAAGCGAAAACAGATATTTTCAGGGAAAGTTTTGAAACCAAAGTAAACATTTCAACCCAGGAACTGACCTCTAATCAAAGCCAGTATTGATACTGTAATTTTTAAGTTTTGATCATTTTAGGCTTTTTCGTCATCATTTGTATTTTTAAAATTTATTTTATTGAAGTAGAGTTGATTTATATTGTTGTATTGATTTTTTGCTATAGAGCCTAGTAATATATACATATATAATTGAATTACATATATATATGTATATATATAATATGTGCATACATACTGTATATAGATTTGTATACATGCATTCTTTTTCACATTCTTTTCTATTTTGGTATATCACAGGATATTGAATGTAGTTCCCTGTGCTATATTGTTGTTTATCCATTCTATATATAACTGTTTGTCATCATATATTAAAGCCTACACTAATAACTCTCATATCTAGCCATCCTGTTGGTCTGCTTCTTTTGTCTGTCATTCTTGTGTTTTGGTCATGTCTTGTTTTCTTACATGTTTCAGTATTTTTGATTGAGTCCCAGACATTGTGTGAGAAAAACTGTAGAGATGATTTGAGATCTGGAGAGTGGGATTTTCTGTGGAGTAGACTTACCTTTGCGCTTCAGGAAACATTTATTTCACCCTAGCTATTCTAGTCAGGAACTGATGATTAGAAGCTCAACTTCAGTCCCTGTGAGGTCTTGCTGTGTGTAGCTCGCCAGGGTGCCAGCCAGCAGTCTAGGAGGTTTCCATGACTGTTCTTCCTCGGAGGGCCCTGAGGTTCAATTTTTGTTTCCTTGGCCTGTGAATCCATGCAAAGTTCTGTTCAGCCTTTCAGCATTATGCACCTGACCTCTGGGGAAGCACGCTCACCTCTCTGGACTCCTTCTCTCTGAGATTGGAGCCTGCAGTTCCTTACAGCTCTGACAGTTCTCATCTCCCATTTCTCTTGAGGCCTTCATTATTTGCTGTTCTTCCCTCGTGGCCTTTGTATCTCCAGTGCCCAGCAAAGAGCCTGGTCCTGTAATGAAGCCCATTCCAGAGACCTAGAATCAAGCGCGTTTGATCCCTGTTTCGTACTGCAGGTGTTCCAAAAGCGAAAACAGATATTTTCAGGGAAAGTTTTGAAACCAAAGTAAACATTTCAACCCAGGAACTGACCTCTTCAGTATCATGTGTATATTTTAGCTCCAAGACTAACTCATAATGACAAATAATTTTAAAGCTCCTCTGGAGAGCTTAGGAACAGTCAGTGCTCTGTAGGGAAAAGCTATTCAGGGAATACCTTTTTCTTGTGCAGTGACTTCCAGGGAGCAAAAGTTAATCATTAGTGTTTATTTTATTGGCTAGTCATTTATGGCAAAAGCAGATGGTGGAAACACTGTGTGTGCTTTGTACACACAATCCTTGGAAGTCATATTCAGTGTGGGTCAATTTGGTGTTGCCTGATAGAAGGTTCTGGAGAGTGTGCACGCATGCATGTGTGTGTTTTCTGGAGCTGCTTAGGGTGACATCACCTCTTCCCCACAGATGCAATCTAGAGTGTGGTCATTGATGCTACTATTGTATTTTAATCCAATAATGAAAGGTAATTTGTGTGTGTGTGTGTGTGTCTAAACCGTTTCTGTTACCTAACCCAGAAAACCATTTGAGTCTCTCCAGGTGTGTGGTGGCGTGTGTATGCTCAGTTGTGTCCAGCTCTTTTTGATCCCCATGGACTGTGGCCTGCCAGGCTCCTCAGTCCATGGGATTTCCCAGGCTAGAATACTGGAGTGGGTTGCCATTTTCCTCCAAGGGATCTTCCTGACCCAGGAATTGAACTCACATCTCTTGCATTGGCAGGTGAATTCTTTACCACTGAACCACATGGGAAGCCCCTAGAAATGTGTGGTACTTTCAGTCAATGACTGTATAGAGCTCATCTAGCATTCTGATTTCCCATACCTGCCTCCTCACTGTCACTACGTTGGTTCACGTTCACTCTGGGGAAGCACGCTCACCTCTCTGGACTCCTTCTCTCTGAGATTGGAGCCTGCAGTTCCTTACAGCTCTGACAGTTCTCATCTCCCATTTCTCTTGAGGCCTTCATTATTTGCTGTTCTTCCCTCGTGGCCTTTGTATCTCCAGTGCCCAGCAAAGAGCCTGGTCCTGTAATGAAGCCCATTCCAGAGACCTAGAATCAAGCGCGTTTGATCCCTGTTTCGTACTGCAGGTGTTCCAAAAGCGAAAACAGATATTTTCAGGGAAAGTTTTGAAACCAAAGTAAACATTTCAACCCAGGAACTGACCTCTTCAGTATCATGTGTATATTTTAGCTCCAAGACTAACTCATAATGACAAATAATTTTAAAGCTCCTCTGGAGAGCTTAGGAACAGTCAGTGCTCTGTAGGGAAAAGCTATTCAGGGAATACCTTTTTCTTGTGCAGTGACTTCCAGGGAGCAAAAGTTAATCATTAGTGTTTATTTTATTGGCTAGTCATTTATGGCAAAAGCAGATGGTGGAAACACTGTGTGTGCTTTGTACACACAATCCTTGGAAGTCATATTCAGTGTGGGTCAATTTGGTGTTGCCTGATAGAAGGTTCTGGAGAGTGTGCACGCATGCATGTGTGTGTTTTCTGGAGCTGCTTAGGGTGACATCACCTCTTCCCCACAGATGCAATCTAGAGTGTGGTCATTGATGCTACTATTGTATTTTAATCCAATAATGAAAGGTAATTTGTGTGTGTGTGTGTGTGTCTAAACCGTTTCTGTTACCTAACCCAGAAAACCATTTGAGTCTCTCCAGGTGTGTGGTGGCGTGTGTATGCTCAGTTGTGTCCAGCTCTTTTTGATCCCCATGGACTGTGGCCTGCCAGGCTCCTCAGTCCATGGGATTTCCCAGGCTAGAATACTGGAGTGGGTTGCCATTTTCCTCCAAGGGATCTTCCTGACCCAGGAATTGAACTCACATCTCTTGCATTGGCAGGTGAATTCTTTACCACTGAACCACATGGGAAGCCCCTAGAAATGTGTGGTACTTTCAGTCAATGACTGTATAGAGCTCATCTAGCATTCTGATTTCCCATACCTGCCTCCTCACTGTCACTACGTTGGTACTATGCTGACTTGTTCACTGATAGTGTAAAAGGATGGAGTGATCTCTAATAGCTTTGCCACTCTCCCTTAGAGTAATACACTTTCGTTTGTACAGCTTTTGTTTTTCCCTAAGGGAAATAATTCTAGCCTTAGAATTAGTTAGTAACTTGGATTTTAGCCCTGCCACTGAATATTAAAAGAATCTCCCCAAACTTAGAGCATATCTTAAGTTTCCTTATATAAAAATTGGGAATAGTTACATCTAACTTATGAAATTGTTGGGAAGTTTGGTCTGATAATGTTGTATGTGAAAGTGTATCTTTATACCCCAAAAGTACTACTGCAGGATAGTTTAAATTATTTTTGGCCATCTAATTGGGACATCGTATGCTTCTATTTGGGATTCTCAGGTGGCTCAGTGGCAAAGAATCCTCCTGAAGGAGACATGTGTTTAGTCCCTGGATCTGGAAGATCCCCTGGAGGAGGGCATGGCAGCCCACTCCAGTGTTTTTGCCGGGAGAAGCCCATGGACAGAAGAGTCTGGCGGGCTACAGTCCATGGGCTCCGAAAGAGTTGGGCATGACTGAGTGCATGTACACGTACCCTTCTATTCAACAGAATTAATGAGGAATATTGCCCTTTGGGAGCAGAGGAGGAACAAAATGATGTTAATAAATAACTAATGCAGACTGTTCTTCCTGTCGTTACCATATCTCATAATCTTCCTTACAATGAAAATTTTGCTTCGTGCCTCATTAGAGTCCAGTGGGAATAACATTTTCCAAAAAGTTTTCCTCCTCTGAATGAATCTCAGTTGCTTGCCAAATACTATTAGCCAGAGATTCTGTTTGTTTTGTTCTTGTCATCATGAAGGTCGATTCTTCAGTTAGATCGTGTAGCTCTAGAAAGCATTTTGGGAAATGTGTTCTGTATTGCAAGGCTGCACTGTTGTGATGTGGAATTGACCAGGAGAGTATACGCCCTCCTTGTGTGCTGGCTGGGGTTGGCAGTTTGCACTCTGCTTGCTTTGAAGGAGACACCTCTGAACACTTGCCCATCCCACAGAGCCTGTGCCAACCCTCTGACCGGAGGTCACAATGGACCACGCATTGGCAGGTGCCTCATGGTCAGTCCTGCTTTTGCCATTGGGGAACTGGACTTGGGACTTGGACCAGCATTCATCCTTCCTCTCGGTTCCTCATTTGGTTGTTCCTCTTCCCAATAAATCCTCCTCTGGCTTCCCACCACTACAAAAATGAATGAATTTTGCATATCAAAAATGTTTGACTTCTGCTTAGCCTGTTTCCCAGTCCTCCTCTGCCCATGGCATGAGATTGGCCAGAAACAGTGAACATCACATCATTCTGAGCTGAGACTGTCAAAGCCATTGACTGCCCCCTCGGCAGCCTAGTGAACAGAGCGC
This sequence comes from Tragulus kanchil, assembly GCA_022376925.1. Lineage (NCBI taxonomy): Eukaryota > Metazoa > Chordata > Mammalia > Artiodactyla > Tragulidae > Tragulus > Tragulus kanchil. The sequence continues at coordinate 176,053,659 of JAIOJX010000030.1, forward strand.
ACATTCCTGGAATGACTAGAAAGGCTCAGAGAAGTTGACTGAGGATTTTTATTTTACTCATGTATTTTCATTGAGGACAGTTTAGAATAAATCAGTTTGTTGGAAAAATACCCTGATGTTCAAAATAAAAAAGGCAAGAACGTATTAAGGAAGTTGACTTAAACTTGATAATATATAATTATCAAGATTGTAAATTATACTTCATAAGTCCCAAAGAGAAAGCAGGCCAGCCAAAACCCATTGGTCTCTTGAGGCCATGTTTATGAAAAGAATTTTATCTTCTCCCTAGTGGAAGATGGAAATCATTCTGGAACAACAGCTGATGTTTATCCGTTACCACTTCTCTTTGTGGTTGTGGAGCAAGGTTGATCATTCAACAACAACAAAAAACTGTTGAGAAATAGAAGAAATTAACTTGAATATATATGGCTCAGATATTTAGATTCTGTAAAAGTGTTTTCAAACACATATCCAAACACATGCTTCCTGCTTAAAAAGAGCGAATGCTAATTCCAGTTGCTCTTTGGATGGTGGTGAAAATGCTGTTTGTTCATGATAATACTACCTTCAGAGCCTCATGTTACAAAATTCTTTGTGAGCAGAGTGGGGCACCTACATGTTTTGTGGCCTCCTCTCGGTTTGGAGGACCAGTGAATCTCGGTGGGAGGTGGAATCCTCCAGCCTCTACCCCTGCAGGATCTCTTCTTTGATCCCTGTGACAGCTGTGGTCTTACAGCCTCAGGCTTCAAACTTCCTGGGGCCGAGTACTCTCTAATACCTGGGGCATCTACTTATGTCATCAGATGTTCTCCCTGTTGGATGTTCTCCCATGGCCAACCAAATATTTCCACCCCCAGAGCTTCAGCTCACCAGTCCTCACTGTACAGTTAGTGAGAACAAAGAACATGGCTTCTGTCTTGTGCATGAAAGCTTTTAAGATCCCTGAACACAGTCACAGCCTGTGCCCCCTCCTCTTTTTCTTTCTAGATAAACCACTCCATTCTTTCAGGTGCACCTGAAATAGCTTGGTTTCTAATTCAGGGCAACCCGGGTTATGTTCATCAGAATGAGTGGGAAGAAAGTCCCCCTTTCTAAATGGACATTCAGAGATGTACACAGCGCTCTGTCTAGATGTTCCCTGATAGATGCAAATCATAGTGGAGCTGTCCTTTTGCCTCCTCTGTCATCGGGTCTCAGACTGTGGTAGCAGTTAAAGGCTCAGCCAGTGGAATCCAATTGCGAGTTTGAGTTTTATTTCTGTCACTGTATTAGTACGGTTGTGTCACCCTGGGCAAGTCATTTAACTACCCTGAGACTCAGGTTTGCTTCTTTCATCAGTGAGAATATAGATTCCTATTTCGTAGTGTGGTTGTGAGGAATCAAGAGAGTGTTGAGCCCAACATTTGGCAAACAGGAAGCATACAGTGCATGGTGGCTTCAGCTTTCAGCGTTACTGGTTCTGTCCTCCTCTGCTGTGTGGCCTCTTACTACTATGTGTAGTAGTAACACCTCAACAGGAGGAGCAGCATCTCACTGTTGGCCCCTCGTAAGCTTGTAGTAGCCAGGTAACACTTCCCGTTTTCCTCCATGTCTGTTGATTTTAAGCTGTGTATGTGCTGTGTGCCCAGTCACTTGGTCATATCTGACTGTGTGCGACCCTTTGGACTGTAACCCACCAGGCTCCTCTGTCCGCGGGATAGAGGCAGGAATACTGGAGTGGGTTGCCATTGCCTCCTCCAGGGGATCTTCCCAAGCCAGAGATTGAACTTGCATCTCCTGTGTCTCCTGCATTGCAGGCAGATTCTTTACCCACTGAGCCATTGGGGAAGCCTGATTTTGGGCTAGGTCTTCTTCAATGTTGTTATGCAGCTGTGTTTTATGCATTTATTTTTAAGTAGTTTTTAAACTTTTTTGAATCTTTTCTTCGTAGCGGCGTTTTAAAATGTAATGATGAGCCTATCTCTTCTCTCCATCAAATTCCATTTTTTTTTTAAAACTGGGCTTCAACCTTGAGAGACAGCTTACAGACTTCAGTCCAACTATCAGTCTTGTCATTTATGGTAGTGGTTTTCCCTTCCAGCTTTTTAGAATCAACCATTTCTACTGTGTTTTTGTCATTGATAATGAATGAATGAGGTGAGGCTTATGGCAGAGCCCTGCACCACATTTCCTGAGGACTTATAGTGTTTTGCGGTTGTTTTGGCTCTTGGGGATGCAAAGATGCACAAGACAGCCTGGCTTTTAGGGTGCATCTAGTCTAAGTAGAAGTTGGATGTTGATCAGGTAAATCAAGCTGACGCTGTAGCAGAGAGTTGCTGCTGGGACTTCCCTGGTGGTCCAGTGGTTAAGAATCTGCCTTGCACTTCATGAGACACCAGTTTGATCCCTGGTGCAGGAGATCCCACAAGCCACAGAGCGGCTAAGCCTGTGTACCACAACTACTGAGCCTGCACTCCAGAGCCCACGTGTTGTAACTACTGAAGCCCAGGTGCCCTAGGGCCTGTGCTCTGCAACCAGAAAAGCCACTGCAGTGAGAAGCCCGTGTACTGCAGCTGGAGCGTAGCCCCGGCTTGCTGCAACTAGAAAACAGCTCGTGCTGCAACAAAAGCCCAGCACAGTCAAAAATTAAATACATAAAAGAGATGCTGGTGATGTGGTCGCAGTGAGGCCTCAGTGAGCTCTGTTCTCTGTTAGTTGGAGCCGTGAAGGCTTCTCTGAAGAGGTGCCTTTAGGAAGGATGGCAGCCGTTGTGTGCCGTTTCCTTGGCATCCAGACGCAGGAAGGACAGGGCATGGCCTCACGAGGAGATCACGCTAAGCAGAGAGAGGATTTTCATCCTTTACCCGGCTGCTTACAGTTTCTGGGTCAGGAAGAACCCCTGGAGAAGGAAATGGCAACCCACTCCAGAATTCTTGCTGGGAAATCCCATGGACAGAGGAGCCTGGCAGGCTCCAGTCCATGGGTTCACTAAGACTCAGACACGACTTAGCAACTAAACAACTTCAGTTTCTTGATGTAAAGCCCCAGAGCCACAGCTGCCCTCTGCTTGCCCTTCGGTCCTGAAATGTCTTGCCTTTTCCATACTCACAGTGAAAGTAAAAGCAGTGAGAAGAGCGTGCGTGGTCTGTGCGTGTGTGTTTCTTTTGGTTTTGCTGCAGTATATTTTTTTCCTGCTTATGGGAACAAGTGAACTATTTTAAAGATTTCTGCTAGCTGACCAATTAGGTGCTTGGAAGAGTGACTTGTAAATTGCCTTGTGGCATGCTCAGTAAAAGGACTTTATGAGCCCTCTGTTTCACATTATAGGGCACTTCTGGGAAGACAGAGCTATATGCTCTAAGATTGGGGTGACAGAAGGTCAGCCTAATGGGTTGGGGTTGTAACAGAAATGTTACAGGTAGAGAGTTTGGTTATTTGCCATCCTCAGTCAAGTTGTTCCTGCCGTCCTGAATGACAGAACTGTGGCTTGGTGGGTCAGTAGCCTAGGATTCCACCCGAGATTTAGCTTTAAAAAGTACAGAGGCCTTAGGTGAGGCATCACACCCTTAGTCTGGCTTCCTGCTTCATCTGTACGTGTTGCTGGGGATGTAGCAGGTCATTCCCAGGACACAGTCAATCTGGACAACAGTTGTGGCGTGTGATGCCAGCTTGGAAAGTAGGCAGTGATGGATGAAGAAGCTGGGAGGAATGTGGTTAAGAGGGCAGGTTTTAACATAATTCACACTTCGTTCCACATTCTAGTTCTTCCACTTGATGGCATGGTGGCCTTGGGAGAAGGGATGACATATTTTGATTTTGTTTTAAAATCTATGAAATAGGAGTATCGATAAAATTTAAGGACATTGGGTCCTTCTGAGGATTCACAAGAGATTCAAGCACATGACAAGGGGTCCTGCCACACAGTAAATGAGAGCTCATTACTTTCCAAGCACCTCTCGGTCGGAACATCCTGTTTGAACATCCTTTCCCATTCATCTCATCTTCTTCTTTATTAGATCAGAGTATGCTCTTTTCTTTCATATTATTTAATAAGCATTTATTGAGCACTTGCTCTGTGCTAGGGGCAAATATAGTCATCACACCATCCTTGTCTGCAGAGTTCAAATTTCAAAGTCCCTGATTATGTTTCCTTCCGTGGTACTTGGAAGGAAATGTACACTCTTGCAACCCCATGGACTGTAGCCCGTCAGGCTTCTCTGTCCATGGGATTCTCCAGGCAGGAATACTGGAGTGGGTTGTCATGCCTTTTTTTCAGGAGCACTTGCCAACTGAGGGATTGAACCTGTGTCTCCTACATTGCAGGTGATTCTTGACCTCAGAGCCACTGGTGCTAGGCTTCCTTCGTGGTACTAGGAAGCTTTTACCCCATTGTTGCTTAGGAAATCACAACAAAAACACAGGTTATTTAGCTTCCTTTCTGATTTATTTATTCCTTCGCTGCACATTGGTTTACCTGGAAGGGAACCCAGGGTAGGGAAGGTGGGAAATTGACTGAGTCCTGTTTATTTGGGTCCATAGGTGACAGGCAGGATCTGAGCAGAATTTCTGGGCAGACGGGGTACTCACCAGATTCTAGTTAGAAGGAGGCCTCCATTACTGGTCAGCTGCCTAAGATTTTTCCTTCCTTTCCTGGTATGGTTTGAAACGTGTATTGTCAGCCGGAAGCTTAGGTGCTGTATCCAGAGCCAGATCCTCCCCATTGGGCATCCTGTCTTCTGTCTCCCTTCCTGTCTTCTTCCGGCTCTAGTCTCTCTGGAAGTAGGCAGGGGACACAGGTTTAACATAATCACACGTTCCACATTCTAGTTCTTCCACTTGATGGCATGGTGGCCTTGGGAGAAGGGATGACATATTTTGATTTTGTTTTAAAATCTATGAAATAGGAGTATCGATAAAATTTAAGGACATTGGGTCCTTCTGAGGATTCACAAGAGATTCAAGCACATGACAAGGGGTCCTGCCACACAGTAAATGAGAGCTCATTACTTTCCAAGCACCTCTCGGTCGGAACATCCTGTTTGAACATCCTTTCCCATTCATCTCATCTTCTTCTTTATTAGATCAGAGTATGCTCTTTTCTTTCATATTATTTAATAAGCATTTATTGAGCACTTGCTCTGTGCTAGGGGCAAATATAGTCATCACACCATCCTTGTCTGCAGAGTTCAAATTTCAAAGTCCCTGATTATGTTTCCTTCCGTGGTACTTGGAAGGAAATGTACAGCTCTTTGCAACCCCATGGACTGTAGCCCGTCAGGCTTCTCTGTCCATGGGATTCTCCAGGCAGGAATACTGGAGTGGGTTGTCATGCCTTTTTTTCAGGAGCACTTGCCAACTGAGGGATTGAACCTGTGTCTCCTACATTGCAGGTGATTCTTGACCTCAGAGCCACTGGTGCTAGGCTTCCTTCGTGGTACTAGGAAGCTTTTACCCCATTGTTGCTTAGGAAATCACAACAAAAACACAGGTTATTTAGCTTCCTTTCTGATTTATTTATTCCTTCGCTGCACATTGGTTTACCTGGAAGGGAACCCAGGGTAGGGAAGGTGGGAAATTGACTGAGTCCTGTTTATTTGGGTCCATAGGTGACAGGCAGGATCTGAGCAGAATTTCTGGGCAGACGGGGTACTCACCAGATTCTAGTTAGAAGGAGGCCTCCATTACTGGTCAGCTGCCTAAGATTTTTCCTTCCTTTCCTGGTATGGTTTGAAACGTGTATTGTCAGCCGGAAGCTTAGGTGCTGTATCCAGAGCCAGATCCTCCCCATTGGGCATCCTGTCTTCTGTCTCCCTTCCTGTCTTCTTCCGGCTCTAGTCTCTCTGGACAGGTTGTTTTTTCTGTGAATTCCCTGTTTCTCCCCCAGTATCAGAGCCCCTAACTTATGCTTAAAATTTTCAATGAAGGCCTCTATCTCATCCTGCTTGACAGACAACAAAGGTTAATGTATGTGTATATCCGGCACACAGGATAATTCTCTTCTTTACCATTTTTCACATACACGAGTCTATAGTCATACATACTTTGGCCACAGCACTCCTAAAGCAGAGGTGGAATCCTTACACGCTGTTTGGTAAGAAAATGTGTGTTCTCAGTCAATCTGGAGCTGGCCCCCCAAGCCCTTCCCCACACTGGCTTTCTAGAGTATTGGATTGACATGTGTTTGGGTAACAGAAGAACAGGTGTGCCTCAGACCCTTGTCCACAGCCTGAATCGTCCCCAAGGCCACCTAGTGCTTTTATGAAGAGCCAAGTCAGAGTCCTTATACTTTACATTTATGTGTGTGTGTATATATATTTCTTGTTTTGTTCTGTTTTTTCTCCTTGAAGAATTCAGATTACTCTCCCTCCCTCCCTCTTTCTCAGAGACTGTTCCTGTATTTCTCATACCCACAAAATATTCCTGATTTTGTAAAAGGAGGCAGGTGGTCTTAGTGTCATTTCTCATGGTAACTCATAGAGTGGAGAGGGGTTCTTGACTTCGCCCCAGATTTTGAACTGGACTGGCAGAGTCAGGATGACATCCCAGGTCTTGAGGTTGGCACAGACTTTATCGGTATCCAGATGTTATTTGAAATGCCGAACTCGAAAGGCTGCTTACTTCCTTGTAGTATTTTACCACAGACAGCATACATTAAGTCAGAAATTTCAGGAAGTGTCGTAACTATGGAAGATATTTTAAAGAAATGTGAATTGCTGTGTTATGCAGAGGCTTCTTCCGAAAGCAAGGGAGAGGCAGTATGTTTTTTTTAGGTCCTTAGATTTTAAATCAGTTTCCTGCCCCCTCCCTTTTTGCCTCAGTCTCTTTATTTCCTTCCACTAAATTGTTCTTAAACATTATGAATTTGGCAAGTCAATTTTTGCCCCAAACATTTAGCCTGTTAATGAATTGTGAAGTAGTGTGGTGTCATTTTCCATTTCTATAGCTTCACCTTTCATGCCTTTCCCTATGCTATAGCGTGAGTCATTTGTTCTTTCCCTAAGGATCTGGAAATAAAACCCTGTTATTGAGAAGACAAAAATAGAACAGTTTGATCATCTTTTATTTCAGATTATTCTGGGGAGTTTTTTCACATGGATATGTAGACATATTTATAATAGAGGTATTATATCCATATGTGTGATTTCTATATAAATATATGCTTTTATTCGTTCAGCAGAATTTATTGGCAGTCTTCTGAATGCCAGACGGATGAGCTAGGTTCTGGGAATCCCACAAATATGATTCCCTTGCTCACTTGGAGCCTGTAGATGTTAAGTTGTCAAGCACACACATAATTACATATATGTGCTCATGTCTTTAATTATGAAGAGCCAAGTCAGAGTCCTTATACTTTACATTTATGTGTGTGTGTATATATATTTCTTGTTTTGTTCTGTTTTTTCTCCTTGAAGAATTCAGATTACTCTCCCTCCCTCCCTCTTTCTCAGAGACTGTTCCTGTATTTCTCATACCCACAAAATATTCCTGATTTTGTAAAAGGAGGCAGGTGGTCTTAGTGTCATTTCTCATGGTAACTCATAGAGTGGAGAGGGGTTCTTGACTTCGCCCCAGATTTTGAACTGGACTGGCAGAGTCAGGATGACATCCCAGGTCTTGAGGTTGGCACAGACTTTATCGGTATCCAGATGTTATTTGAAATGCCGAACTCGAAAGGCTGCTTACTTCCTTGTAGTATTTTACCACAGACAGCATACATTAAGTCAGAAATTTCAGGAAGTGTCGTAACTATGGAAGATATTTTAAAGAAATGTGAATTGCTGTGTTATGCAGAGGCTTCTTCCGAAAGCAAGGGAGAGGCAGTATGTTTTTTTTAGGTCCTTAGATTTTAAATCAGTTTCCTGCCCCCTCCCTTTTTGCCTCAGTCTCTTTATTTCCTTCCACTAAATTGTTCTTAAACATTATGAATTTGGCAAGTCAATTTTTGCCCCAAACATTTAGCCTGTTAATGAATTGTGAAGTAGTGTGGTGTCATTTTCCATTTCTATAGCTTCACCTTTCATGCCTTTCCCTATGCTATAGCGTGAGTCATTTGTTCTTTCCCTAAGGATCTGGAAATAAAACCCTGTTATTGAGAAGACAAAAATAGAACAGTTTGATCATCTTTTATTTCAGATTATTCTGGGGAGTTTTTTCACATGGATATGTAGACATATTTATAATAGAGGTATTATATCCATATGTGTGATTTCTATATAAATATATGCTTTTATTCGTTCAGCAGAATTTATTGGCAGTCTTCTGAATGCCAGACGGATGAGCTAGGTTCTGGGAATCCCACAAATATGATTCCCTTGCTCACTTGGAGCCTGTAGATGTTAAGTTGTCAAGCACACACATAATTACATATATGTGCTCATGTCTTTAATTATATGTGACGAGGAAGTAGAGCATGATGGTTAAACTCAGGCAGTTTTGGAGTTGGATGTGGTTTCCTGTCTCAGCCACGTACCTGCTGATTAACCTGGAGCAAGTCACTTAACTTCTTCACCTATAAGTGAGAAATAATAGTACCCCGTGTGGAGAAACTGAGAGATTTCAATGAAATACCACAAAGAAGATGTTTAGAGTAGTGAGTGTAGATAGTAAGTACTAGATAAATCTTAATCATGACTGGTTTTTATGTACAATGAAAATTTGAATGCAGTACGCTAGTAAGCTACGAAATGCCACCTCATTCTGAAATCTAATTCATGAAAGATATTTATTCTGGACCTTTTTAGGGACATGGAAAGGAGACAGGACATCTGGTAGCACGCAACTATAAATAATACTTCTTTCCATGGACTGTCTCTGCTATATAAGCACTAAAAGAAATCAAACACTGCTTCTAATGAAGTGACAAAACTTACAGAATTGGGCACTTTAGCACTTGTCTGCTTTCACAGTGTACCAAGTCAACTCACGAAAGTCATCAAGGAGGCTTTGCAAAAAATGTTTAACTAAAACTATGATTTGGTATAAAACTAATTGCTTCTGCTCTCTCATAAGTTGCTAATGAGTTATCACTGAAGAACACAGACGATTGAGAGTATAAGAGAATGTGATGAAATGCTTAGGAAGACTAAACTGGTTTTCTCATTTCTAGAAATGCTTCAGAGCCCTATCTGGCTTTGCAAGCAGAACTGAAAAGTTTCACAGCATCATTCAGAGAGAAGGAAGTGACTGAATGTAGAGTAAATCTTTCAGCAGATGTAGTCTGTTATCTTGGTAGCTTGGTTTCCATTGACCCAAAAGTCACCTTTCTTTAGGATGATGCAAATATATACCATAAGGGCTTCCCACATTATTCTGGGAGTTTTTCACATGGATATGTAGACATATTTATAATAGAGGTATTATATCCATATGTGTGATTTCTATATAAATATATGCTTTTATTCGTTCAGCAGAATTTATTGGCAGTCTTCTGAATGCCAGACGGATGAGCTAGGTTCTGGGAATCCCACAAATATGATTCCCTTGCTCACTTGGAGCCTGTAGATGTTAAGTTGTCAAGCACACACATAATTACATATATGTGCTCATGTCTTTAATTATATGTGACGAGGAAGTAGAGCATGATGGTTAAACTCAGGCAGTTTTGGAGTTGGATGTGGTTTCCTGTCTCAGCCACGTACCTGCTGATTAACCTGGAGCAAGTCACTTAACTTCTTCACCTATAAGTGAGAAATAATAGTACCCCGTGTGGAGAAACTGAGAGATTTCAATGAAATACCACAAAGAAGATGTTTAGAGTAGTGAGTGTAGATAGTAAGTACTAGATAAATCTTAATCATGACTGGTTTTTATGTACAATGAAAATTTGAATGCAGTACGCTAGTAAGCTACGAAATGCCACCTCATTCTGAAATCTAATTCATGAAAGATATTTATTCTGGACCTTTTTAGGGACATGGAAAGGAGACAGGACATCTGGTAGCACGCAACTATAAATAATACTTCTTTCCATGGACTGTCTCTGCTATATAAGCACTAAAAGAAATCAAACACTGCTTCTAATGAAGTGACAAAACTTACAGAATTGGGCACTTTAGCACTTGTCTGCTTTCACAGTGTACCAAGTCAACTCACGAAAGTCATCAAGGAGGCTTTGCAAAAAATGTTTAACTAAAACTATGATTTGGTATAAAACTAATTGCTTCTGCTCTCTCATAAGTTGCTAATGAGTTATCACTGAAGAACACAGACGATTGAGAGTATAAGAGAATGTGATGAAATGCTTAGGAAGACTAAACTGGTTTTCTCATTTCTAGAAATGCTTCAGAGCCCTATCTGGCTTTGCAAGCAGAACTGAAAAGTTTCACAGCATCATTCAGAGAGAAGGAAGTGACTGAATGTAGAGTAAATCTTTCAGCAGATGTAGTCTGTATCCTGAGGTCTTGGTAGCTTGGTTTCCATTGACCCAAAAGTCACCTTTCTTTAGGATGATGCAAATATATACCATAAGGGCTTCCCACATGACTCAGAAGTAAAGATCCGCCTGCCAGTGTAGAGATGTGGGATTCGGTCTCTGAGTCTGGAAGATCCCCTAGAGAAGGACATGGCAACCCACTGCAGTATTCTTGCCTGGAGATCCCATGGACAGGGGAGCCTGGTGGGCTACAGTCCATGGAGTCACAAAGGGTTGGACACAACTTCGAAACTAAACAACTATATACCATGCTTTGTTTAGGATGAAACAAACTGATTTCTCTATATTTTAAAACAAACGCCTCCAGGATTGGATACACTGTGAATGCTTTTTTGTGTACTATATTAGTACATTACACTTCCTGAAATTAGAGAACTACTTGCATTATTACATGACATTCTGTTTAACAGTGTATACCTATCAGCAGATGATAAGAAAATTAATTTTTTTTTGGCAGAAATCCAGTATGTTAACTTATTTTCTCTTAACAGTTGTTTCTTCTGTGTTTAGGTTGACTGGTTTTTAGCGTTTAGACATTTCATAGCCTTATGTTGAAAAACTGCCACATATTTTCACACTTCATCCATCCATCCTAAGTCGCCTCAGTTGTGTCCAACTCTTTGTGACCCTGTGGACTGTAGCCTGCCAGACTCCTCTGTCCATGAGATTCTTTAGGCAAGAATATTGGAGTGGATTGCCATTCCCTTTTCCAGTTTTCACACTTATTATGGTCTGTATCTCATATATATATATATATATATATAGTCTGTATCTCATATATATAAATCATATATACCTACTCTTGTATAAGTCATCATAGTAACCATTTTCTTGGTACCTTGCTGCTCTTTCTTCTCTTTCCTTTCTACCTAGAGGTCGATAGAGTGACTGTGTAAGTTGAGGCCCTTGGCCGCCTCTTACCCACAAGGATAGCATCTATTAAAAAAATGGAAAATAGCAGGTGCGGGTAAGAATGTGAAGACATTGGAACCTTTGTAAACTGTTGGTAGAAATATATTAGTAAAATGGTACAGCTTCTTGGGCCAACAGCATAGTGGTTCTTTAGAACTTTAAAAATAAAACTCTGATCCAGCAATACTACTTCTACGTATATGTCCCAAAGGATATTTTCAACAATTATTTTATTTTTTAAAATTGAAGTATAGTTGATTTACAGTGTTGTATTAGTTTCAGGTGTATAGCAAAGTGATTCAGTTGCATATATATGTGTATATATATTCTTTTTCAGATTTTTTTCCCATACATAATAGATTGTTATGAAACTTTGAATATAGTTCCCTGTGCTATATAGTAGATCCCTGTTGATTTTCTGTGTTATACATAGTAGTGTGTCTATGTTAATCCCAAACTCCTAATTTATCCCTCCTCCTGCTTTCTAGTTTAGTAACCATAAAATTGTTTTCTATTCTGGGTCTGTTTCTGTTTTATATGTAAGTTTATAAGTTCATTTATATCATTTTTTTAAAGATTCCACATGTAAGCAATATCATATTTATCTTTCTCTGTTTTACTTCACTTAGTTATGATCATCTCTAGGTCCATTCATGTTGCTGCAGATGGCATCATTTCATTCTTTCATATGGCTGAGTAATATTCCATTGTGTGTATGTATCACATCTTCTTTATCCATCTATCTATGGGTAGACATTTAGGTTGCTTCCATGTCTTGGCTATTATAAATAGTGCTGCTGTGAACATTGGTGTGTATGTATCTTTCTTTTGTTTTCTAAAAAATCTTTTAAAAAATCCTGAAATCTTTGACTTGATTTTGTGTATTTATTTGCCATGTAGTTTGTGGGATCTTAATTCCCGAACCAGGGATTGAACCTAGGTCCACAGCAGTAAAAGTGAGGAGTCCTAATCACTACTGCCAGGGAATTCCCTGAGTATATCTTTTCAAATTAGTTTTCTCCAGACACATGCCAAGGAGTGGGATTGCAGGATCATATGATAGCTGTGTTTTTAGTTTTTTAAGGAACCTCCACACTGTGTTCCTAGTGGTTGTACCCGTTTACATTCCCACCAACAATGTAGGAGGATACTTTTTTCTTTGCATCCTCTTCACTATTTATAATTTGTCAACTTTTTTTTTGGTCCTTTTATTTATTTTCATCCATCTTTATTCATTGGCCTGTGTGGGCCTCTCATTGCATTGGCCTTTCTCGTTGCAGAGCACCGGCTCTGGGCGCATGTGCTCCAGAGCAGCAGCTCACGATTGCACGTACTGGTCCAGCTGCTCCGCGGCACATGGGATCTTCCCAGGCCATGGATTGAGCTGGTGCCCCTTGCACTACAAGGCATACTCTTTACCCACTGGACCACCAGGGAAGCCCTATTTGTTGCTTTTTTGATGACAGCCATTCTGACTGGCGTGAGATCGCTCTACCTCATTATAGTTTCTGTTTTCATTTCTCTATTAGCAATGTTGAACATGTTTTCATGTGCCTCTTGATCATGTATATGTCTTCTTTGGGGAAATTTATATTTAGATCTTCTGCCCACTTGCTGATTGAATTTTTTTATATTGAACTGTATGAGCTGTTTGTATAATTTGGAGATTAATCCCTTGTCAGTTGCATTGTTTGCAAATATTTTCTCCTGTTTTGTAGGTTGTCTTTCCTTTTGGTCATGGTTTCCTTTGCTGTGCAAAAGTGTTCAAGTTGAATTAGGTTCTGTTGGTTATTTTTGGAGATTCCCTGGTGGCTTAAAGAGTCTCCCTGCAACATGAGACCTGGGTTTCCCGGTCGGGAAGTTCCCTTGGAGAAGGGAACAGCAACCCACTCAGTATTCTTGCCTAGAGAATTCCATGGCCATGTATGTATCTTTCTTTTGTTTTCTAAAAATCCTGAAATCTTTGACTTGATTTTGTGTATTTATTTGCCATGTAGTTTGTGGGATCTTAATTCCCGAACCAGGGATTGAACCTAGGTCCACAGCAGTAAAAGTGAGGAGTCCTAATCACTACTGCCAGGGAATTCCCTGAGTATATCTTTTCAAATTAGTTTTCTCCAGACACATGCCAAGGAGTGGGATTGCAGGATCATATGATAGCTGTGTTTTTAGTTTTTTAAGGAACCTCCACACTGTGTTCCTAGTGGTTGTACCCGTTTACATTCCCACCAACAATGTAGGAGGATACTTTTTTCTTTGCATCCTCTTCACTATTTATAATTTGTCAACTTTTTTTTTTGGTCCTTTTATTTATTTTCATCCATCTTTATTCATTGGCCTGTGTGGGCCTCTCATTGCATTGGCCTTTCTCGTTGCAGAGCACCGGCTCTGGGCGCATGTGCTCCAGAGCAGCAGCTCACGATTGCACGTACTGGTCCAGCTGCTCCGCGGCACATGGGATCTTCCCAGGCCATGGATTGAGCTGGTGCCCCTTGCACTACAAGGCATACTCTTTACCCACTGGACCACCAGGGAAGCCCTATTTGTTGCTTTTTTGATGACAGCCATTCTGACTGGCGTGAGATCGCTCTACCTCATTATAGTTTCTGTTTTCATTTCTCTATTAGCAATGTTGAACATGTTTTCATGTGCCTCTTGATCATGTATATGTCTTCTTTGGGGAAATTTATATTTAGATCTTCTGCCCACTTGCTGATTGAATTTTTTTATATTGAACTGTATGAGCTGTTTGTATAATTTGGAGATTAATCCCTTGTCAGTTGCATTGTTTGCAAATATTTTCTCCTGTTTTGTAGGTTGTCTTTCCTTTTGGTCATGGTTTCCTTTGCTGTGCAAAAGTGTTCAAGTTGAATTAGGTTCTGTTGGTTATTTTTGGAGATTCCCTGGTGGCTTAAAGAGTCTCCCTGCAACATGAGACCTGGGTTTGATCCCCGGGTCGGGAAGTTCCCTTGGAGAAGGGAACAGCAACCCACTCCAGTATTCTTGCCTAGAGAATTCCATGGCCAGTCCATGGGGTTGCAAAGAGTTGGACACACATACAGCAGGGAAGAAGCGGGACATACAGGGTAGGAGAGTGATGGTAGATGGAGGGAAAGTGTGATTTTTCATCCTGTCTTGGGACTTGTCATTTGACAAGAGACACTGAATGGAGCGTGAAGGCTGAGGGAATTCCGAGGCAGAAAGAGCTATATGGTCAAAGGACAGTGATATCAGGAGGGACTCAAGAAAAGGAATGATGGGAAACAGACCAGCATCATGTTGCCTTAGGAAGCAAGTCTGGAGGACTTGCCTGCTGGTCCAGTGGTTAAGACTGTAGTCCCAGTGTAGGGGGCTCAAGTTTGATCGCTGGTCAGGGGAAATAGATCCCACTTGCCACAGCTAAATAGTTCACATGTTGCAACTAAAAGATCCTCGTGCCGCGTAAAGATTCTGCATGCTGCAATTAAGACCCAGTGCAGCAAAATAAATAAATGACAAAATAAATGTTAAAAAAAAGAGAGAGAAGCAGATCCACATGCAGTCGTGTGTGTATATAAAGACACTTTCCACCCATCTGACATTGTGGCTCATTGATGTCTCATAGCACCTGTAGTTTATTGTGTCACGAAAGGAAGATGTTGGATTTACTTTTATCACTTCATTTCTGAGGCATGATTTTGCTTTGGAGGTGTTTGCCCAAAAACAAAAATGAGACCTTTCAATGTTGAACATGTTTTCATGTGCCTCTTGATCATGTATATGTCTTCTTTGGGGAAATTTATATTTAGATCTTCTGCCCACTTGCTGATTGAATTTTTTTATATTGAACTGTATGAGCTGTTTGTATAATTTGGAGATTAATCCCTTGTCAGTTGCATTGTTTGCAAATATTTTCTCCTGTTTTGTAGGTTGTCTTTCCTTTTGGTCATGGTTTCCTTTGCTGTGCAAAAGTGTTCAAGTTGAATTAGGTTCTGTTGGTTATTTTTGGAGATTCCCTGGTGGCTTAAAGAGTCTCCCTGCAACATGAGACCTGGGTTTGATCCCCGGGTCGGGAAGTTCCCTTGGAGAAGGGAACAGCAACCCACTCCAGTATTCTTGCCTAGAGAATTCCATGGCCAGTCCATGGGGTTGCAAAGAGTTGGACACACATACAGCAGGGAAGAAGCGGGACATACAGGGTAGGAGAGTGATGGTAGATGGAGGGAAAGTGTGATTTTTCATCCTGTCTTGGGACTTGTCATTTGACAAGAGACACTGAATGGAGCGTGAAGGCTGAGGGAATTCCGAGGCAGAAAGAGCTATATGGTCAAAGGACAGTGATATCAGGAGGGACTCAAGAAAAGGAATGATGGGAAACAGACCAGCATCATGTTGCCTTAGGAAGCAAGTCTGGAGGACTTGCCTGCTGGTCCAGTGGTTAAGACTGTAGTCCCAGTGTAGGGGGCTCAAGTTTGATCGCTGGTCAGGGAACTAGATCCCACTTGCCACAGCTAAATAGTTCACATGTTGCAACTAAAAGATCCTACGTGCCGCACGTAAAGATTCTGCATGCTGCAATTAAGACCCAGTGCAGCAAAATAAATAAATGACAAAATAAATGTTAAAAAAAAGAGAGAGAAGCAGATCCACATGCAGTCGTGTGTGTATATAAAGACACTTTCCACCCATCTGACATTGTGGCTCATTGATGTCTCATAGCACCTGTAGTTTATTGTGTCACGAAAGGAAGATGTTGGATTTACTTTTTATCACTTCATTTCTGAGGCATGATTTTGCTTTGGAGGTGTTTGAAAACCATTCCAGTAATACACAAGAGAAGATGAGACCTTTCAAAGTAGTTCTATGAAATGGAACGGTTGCTTCCATGGTATAAGACTGAGATCCCCAAACCCCGGGGGATCTGAGCCAGAGAGACCACTGCAGGCATACCCCGTATGTGGAGGTCTGTTTGGACAGTAAGTGTTGCTACTCTAAATGTGTCTTTGTTCTTCAGAGAAAGAAGCAGATGTCCACTGTCGAGAGGAGTGTGTTTGGAGAAGCCCATCTAACAGGGCGTTATTTCAGCTCTATCCCAAAGCTAATGATGGCTTTAATTTTTAAAAAATATGAGCTCTCAACGCACAGTTTCCTTTGGGTTTTAGCCATTTTCTTGGCAGTGAAATTGTGAAATACAGAAGGCCTTATGATGTTCAAACCCGAACAGCGGAATTATTTCTTTCAAAAAATATGATGCCACCTCAGCTTGTGAGGGGCACACGGCTGCATGGCTGAAGGTGAGCCTGGAGCCCAGTGGCCTGGCTTGCGCTCTGGCCTCTCCCCTTACTAGCTGTGTGCTGCTGGACGGGCCGTTTAACCTTTCTGTCCTTTGAGTCTCCGTCTGTAAGGTGGCACTGATGGCGGCGTGTCCACACGTCCCTTGCCTGTGCTCATGCCTGGCAGAGTTGTTAACACTATTCAATGGTCGAAGTACCCTTATTTGGACTATTAATTCTATCGTTGCCTTCCCAATAATAGAGCCTACACCAGAATATCATTTTAAAGGTTCAAAACATTGAAACAATACCTGATTCTAATATGTGGTCAGTAAATATTAGCTGCCATTATAAGCAGCTGCAGTTGGAACTGTGTCTTAAATAACCAGTTTTATGTATTATCCCCCCCACCCCCCTGCCCAAAGCACGAACTGTTACTATAGTCCTTGGACTAGGCAAGGGACGTGGTTTTTTTGGAAAATGGAGGACCACGGAACACTGTGAGCCAGTTAATCCCGTGTTGAGAGTCCTCTTCCTTTGGAGCTGGGCGTGGGTGAAACAAGCAGCCTGGAGGAAATGACTGTTTTCATTCATTTCTCTAACAGGGTAATCACCGTACAGCGCATGCTGGTTTTACAGAGAAAATACTGTGGGGGTTGTTCGTTTGGACTATGTGTTTAGTGCGCTGTTCTTTCCAATCTGATCTCTAGTTTCCTTTCTTTGACCTTTTTCCCAGTGTCACTCCCCTTTTCCTCTCCTCTGGCAACGTCTAAAGCTAATTGCAGTCCCATCTAAGCTTGGTCCTTGTGCTGGGAAATGAATAAAATTATGCATAATTGACAAAGCTTTATTAGAAGTACTGGTTTCAGCTTCCCACTCTTAAAATACCTTGTCATGGTCGACATCCAGTAACCTGAGGTGAATTTGGGGGTGGTTTGGACTTTGTTTTTCACATATGCACCTTGTTCAGAGGTGCAGCTGGGCTGGGAGAGAGTCAAGCAGGACAGGCCCAGTGGTGTGATGGACCCCAACCTCTGGCTTTGTCACATGCTGTCTGAGTGACCTGGGGCTGCCCGTTTATTCCATCTCTCTGGGCTTCACTATTCCTCATGCCTGAAATGGAGATCATGATGCTCACTGCTTCCCTAGGTTTTTCTCAGGATCAAATAAGAGAAGAGATATTATATTAGCATGCTCTAAGCAAATGTAACCAGAGTTCCTGTTTTTTTAAAAATATTTATTTGGAGCTGTGGCGGGGTCTGGGGTGCAGAGAAGTGGCAGGAGGAGGCGGTAAAATAAAATTATTTATTTGACTACATCGGGTCTCAGTTGAAGCCTGTGGGATCTTCCTTGCGTCACTGCAGAATCTTTTGTTGGTGGTCATGGGCTCTCAAGTTGTGGCGCGTGGGCCTTGTGGTCCCGCAGCCTGTGTGATCTTAGTTCCCCAACCAGGGCTGGAACCTTCATCCCCTGCGTGGCAGGCTGATTGTTAACCACTGGACCACCAGGGAAGTCTCAGAATTCCTTTCATGAAAAATGATTGAAGTGATGGGAAAGAAGTTCCTTTTAGGAGACACACAAGCAGATGCCTGAAGAAAAAGAAGACTGAAAAAGTTACTCCTGTTTGTGTGGTTTCTGAGCTACTTATTGCTATAGTACTTGATGATTTAGCAAGGGCACTGCTTCAGCATGCATGAAGTGCTTCCTATGGGCGATAAGATCATTTTCCTTTAATCCTGAGCTTTAAGATGCTACAGAACTATGCCTGTGGGAGACTGGATGATAAGATGGCTTGAAGGCTTGACTAGAAGTCAGCTGTGCAGAGAGTGCCTGCTTTAGTTAATGAGGATGACTTAGCTCCCGAGGAAGGACACATGTTTTTCAGGGTCAGAAGGTGGAGAGTAAAAACTGTCCTTTTAAACACCAACCCCCCATACAGAAACTTCTGGGAAAACTCTGACTCCTAGTATTTGGGAGCTCTGCAAAGTTTTTCTTCTTTTAGCTTATTCTGGTTTATGATTTTTCTTAAAAAAAACCTGAGATTTGTTTTTCACATATGCACCTTGTTCAGAGGTGCAGCTGGGCTGGAGAGTCAAGCAGGACAGGCCCAGTGGTGTGATGGACCCCAACCTCTGGCTTTGTCACATGCTGTCTGAGTGACCTGGGGCTGCCCGTTTATTCCATCTCTCTGGGCTTCACTATTCCTCATGCCTGAAATGGAGATCATGATGCTCACTGCTTCCCTAGGTTTTTCTCAGGATCAAATAAGAGAAGAGATATTATATTAGCATGCTCTAAGCAAATGTAACCAGAGTTCCTGTTTTTTTAAAAATATTTATTTGGAGCTGTGGCGGGGTCTGGGGTGCAGAGAAGTGGCAGGAGGAGGCGGTAAAATAAAATTATTTATTTGACTACATCGGGTCTCAGTTGAAGCCTGTGGGATCTTCCTTGCGTCACTGCAGAATCTTTTGTTGGTGGTCATGGGCTCTCAAGTTGTGGCGCGTGGGCCTTGTGGTCCCGCAGCCTGTGTGATCTTAGTTCCCCAACCAGGGCTGGAACCTTCATCCCCTGCGTGGCAGGCTGATTGTTAACCACTGGACCACCAGGGAAGTCTCAGAATTCCTTTCATGAAAAATGATTGAAGTGATGGGAAAGAAGTTCCTTTTAGGAGACACACAAGCAGATGCCTGAAGAAAAAGAAGACTGAAAAAGTTACTCCTGTTTGTGTGGTTTCTGAGCTACTTATTGCTATAGTACTTGATGATTTAGCAAGGGCACTGCTTCAGCATGCATGAAGTGCTTCCTATGGGCGATAAGATCATTTTCCTTTAATCCTGAGCTTTAAGATGCTACAGAACTATGCCTGTGGGAGACTGGATGATAAGATGGCTTGAAGGCTTGACTAGAAGTCAGCTGTGCAGAGAGTGCCTGCTTTAGTTAATGAGGATGACTTAGCTCCCGAGGAAGGACACATGTTTTTCAGGGTCAGAAGGTGGAGAGTAAAAACTGTCCTTTTAAACACCAACCCCCCATACAGAAACTTCTGAGGAAATCTCTGACTCCTAGTATTTGGGAGCTCTGCAAAGTTTTTCTTCTTTTAGCTTATTCTGGTTTATGATTTTTTCTTACTTAAAATAAAAATTGTTTTTATTACAGAAAATTTCAAACTTGTAGTGCCCCAGTGTCCTTCATACTGAGACTTAATAATTATCAACTCATGTCTAATCTGGTTTTATCTGTTTCCATCCACTCATCTCTGCTCTCCTTCCCTGGATCATTTTAAGCCAATCCCATATGTCATAGTTTATTTTGAATACTTTGTTTATTTATTTTGCTAAAGATAACTTTAATGTCATATAATTCTCATAAATTGCACATTTCTAAAGTGTACAGTTTGACCGATTTATTTAAGTACATAAATATACCTCTTGTGTGTGCGTGGTCAGTCATGTCCAACTCTTTGTGGTCCCATGGACTGTAGCCCACCAGGCTCCTTTGTCCATGGGATTTTCTAAGCATGAATACTGAGGTGGGTTGCCATTTCCTTCTTCAGGGGATCTTCTCGACCCAGAGATTGAACCAGTGTTTCTTCCATCTCCTGCATTGGCAGGTGGATTCTTTACCACTGTGCCACCTGAATGTTAAATATATACACTGATCAAAAAATAAATATATATACACACATATCCACTAAAGCACCATAGTCTAGATAGTGAACATAACCATCACCCCAAAATTTCCTTATGGCCTTGATAATCGCTCCACTTTGCCCTGTCTGCCTCTCACATTTGAGCAATTGCTGATCTGCTTTCTATCATAGTCAATTAATAGGTGCTTTGTATTTTTTAAAATTCAACATAGACACAGTGACAGTGTGGCTTTTTTTTTTTTTTCCTTTTTGGTCCAGCTTCGTTCACAATAGCATAGTTGTTGTTTGTTCTAAAAATATAATTGTGCTCCTACTGGGTACCATTTTGGAAGTGACAAGACCTCTTAGGAGGCTCTTTTAATAATCAAGGTGGGACTTGGGGGTTTGGAGCAAGGTGGTTACTATGGAGATGAGAGCTGCCATCCATTAGAGAACTGCTTCAGAGGCAGACCTCCTCAGACCAGCTGGATGTGGAGGTGAGGGAGAGTGGGAAAGCAAGAATGACTCCTCAGGATTCTTACTTGAGCATATGGGTAGGGTGCAGTCAAATGGAGGAAGACTCAGTGAGAAAAAGGCCTGACTTTTCCTAATTTGTTCATTTGCTTGGTGTCCATTGCTTTTTCAAAGTTATTATCATTGGTTGGTCTTAAGCAGTATCTCATCTGCAGATGAGAATCATCTTTAGTATTTAAGATATTCACCAGATGACTGGGTCTTCTCACAAACATTATTGAATAAAGGCTAGCACCACTGTCAAGTTGAAAATAGTGAATTTCCGTTTTTTCCTCAGGTGTTTGTGATGTCATGTGTACCGGCAAAGGGGAACAGAAAGTAGTGCAAACTCAAATAATATTTTCACTGTAGATGTGTTTGTGTATATAAACAGTCTTAATGTTGAGTTTTCACCTCAAAAGCAATAAACATGCAAACAGGAAACTGTGATCAATGCGAGGGGAAAAGATTACATAAAAACTGAGTGAGCTCAGATACTGGATTAAACAAAGACTTAAAAGCAGCTGTTATACTTAAAGGAGTAAGGGAAAGTATTTTCAAAGAATTGGTAGAATATACAGTGTGAATCAACAAATAGAGACTCATAACAGACAAACGGATATGATAAAAGAAGAACCAAGTGAAATTTCTAGAATTGAAAGCATAATAACTGAAGAGTTCCCTAGGAGAACTCAGTAGCAGACACATATCCACTAAAGCACCATAGTCTAGATAGTGAACATAACCATCACCCCAAAATTTCCTTATGGCCTTGATAATCGCTCCACTTTGCCCTGTCTGCCTCTCACATTTGAGCAATTGCTGATCTGCTTTCTATCATAGTCAATTAATAGGTGCTTTGTATTTTTTAAAATTCAACATAGACACAGTGACAGTGTGGCTTTTTTTTTTTTTTCCTTTTTGGTCCAGCTTCGTTCACAATAGCATAGTTGTTGTTTGTTCTAAAAATATAATTGTGCTCCTACTGGGTACCATTTTGGAAGTGACAAGACCTCTTAGGAGGCTCTTTTAATAATCAAGGTGGGACTTGGGGGGTTGGAGCAAGGTGGTTACTATGGAGATGAGAGCTGCCATCCATTAGAGAACTGCTTCAGAGGCAGACCTCCTCAGACCAGCTGGATGTGGAGGTGAGGGAGAGTGGGAAAGCAAGAATGACTCCTCAGGATTCTTACTTGAGCATATGGGTAGGGTGCAGTCAAATGGAGGAAGACTCAGTGAGAAAAAGGCCTGACTTTTCCTAATTTGTTCATTTGCTTGGTGTCCATTGCTTTTTCAAAGTTATTATCATTGGTTGGTCTTAAGCAGTATCTCATCTGCAGATGAGAATCATCTTTAGTATTTAAGATATTCACCAGATGACTGGGTCTTCTCACAAACATTATTGAATAAAGGCTAGCACCACTGTCAAGTTGAAAATAGTGAATTTCCGTTTTTTCCTCAGGTGTTTGTGATGTCATGTGTACCGGCAAAGGGGAACAGAAAGTAGTGCAAACTCAAATAATATTTTCACTGTAGATGTGTTTGTGTATATAAACAGTCTTAATGTTGAGTTTTCACCTCAAAAGCAATAAACATGCAAACAGGAAACTGTGATCAATGCGAGGGGAAAAGATTACATAAAAACTGAGTGAGCTCAGATACTGGATTAAACAAAGACTTAAAAGCAGCTGTTATACTTAAAGGAGTAAGGGAAAGTATTTTCAAAGAATTGGTAGAATATACAGTGTGAATCAACAAATAGAGACTCATAACAGACAAACGGATATGATAAAAGAAGAACCAAGTGAAATTTCTAGAATTGAAAGCATAATAACTGAAGAGTTCCCTAGGAGAACTCAGTAGCAGATTGGAAATGGTAGGTGTCAGAATCCATGAACTTGAAGGTCAGCCAAGAGAAAATTTCCAAACCAAAAAACAAAGAGGAAAAAAAAAATTGAGGCAGATCCACAGAGGTCTGTGTGGCAGTATCAAACTTTTCAGCATGATTTTACCACATGTGTAAGAAGAGTCCCAGCTGGAGAAGGGAGAGAGAAACGGACAAAACATTTGTGCAGAAATTATCTAAATGTTTATCAGACTTGATGAAAATTATCTTAGTTCCAAGCTGTTCATTGAACTTCAACTAGGATAAACACAAATGGGAAATATACCTAGATATGTCATAGTCACAGTGCCGGAAGACAGAATCTTTAAAACAGCAAGAGAAAAGTCCTTTATCACATGCAGGCCAACAGTAATGTGATTAGTGACTGCTTTTTCATCAGAAACAATGGAAGTCAGAAAATGGTGGAGTGATACAGTCAAGGGGCTGGAAAGAAAAAAAAAAAAGCACAACTAAGGCTTCTATATCTAGCAAAACTATCCTCTAAAAAATGAAGGAAGTCTGACTTTGGTTTTAGCAAAATGGAGTAGGCGTACACTTCCTGTTCTTCCTACTACATATGATTAAAACTCTGGACCCTACCTAGAAAAGGAACATAAAAGGTCCCTAAAAGGTGAAAAAAAGGCAGAGTAGCTGCAGACCTTGCGAGCCTAGGAGCAATGTGGGGATGGGTTCCATAGATTTTTCTTTTTGTCCCATATATCCCAGACTTGGAGCTGAAGAAACCACCTACCTACAGATGCCAAGGGGTGTAAACAAAGTCCCAAAGAAAGCCTACTGTCTCCACCCAAAGGAGCAAGTGGGAAACAGACACTGTAGAATCCTGAAGACTTCTAGTCAGTAAACTACCCTGCTCCATGTAGGGACCATAGAAAAACTGCTCTTCTCCCATGCCTGCACAGGCCAAGGGGAGACCTCATGCACCCTCATCACGCTGGATTAAGGTGTCATAATCTCTCTGCCAGGATGGTGTCAGAGAGGGCCAGGTGGGGTGCCAGGCTTGTCATCATTACCTGGCAGGAATGAGGCTGCCCCTCCCCATGGCATAAGTGGATGCCATGTGGGGAGCCCAGACTCTCATCTCCCCCAGCTGTAAGTGATGAGCCTTCTGTCTGAGGTGTCAGTGGAGGCTGAGTCGGGAGCCTGGACTTATGCTTCCACCTGGCAGTAAAGAGATGGCTCCCTCCCTTCCCCTGTCAGCATGATGCCAGAGTAAGCCAGTTGAAACAGGACGTTTAAGTAAGAGCCAGAGGGACATCCCTGGTGGCATACTAGATGAGAATCCTCCTGCCAGTGCAGGGGGCATGGATTTGATCTATGGTCCGGGAAAATCCCACATGCTGCAAAGCAGCCAAGCCTGTGTGCTACAACCACTGTGCCTGTGCCCTAGAGCCTGCAAACCACAGCTGCTGAGACCTGTGCATCTAGAGCCCAGTGCTCCACAAGAGAAGCCACCACAGTGAGAAGCCCGCACACTGCAATGAAGAGTAGCCCCACTTGCCACAACTCGAGAAAGCCCATGCAAAGCAACAGAGACCCAGCACAGCCAAAAACAGACAAATAAATAATCTTAAAAATTAAAATGAAACTCAGTAGTACATACTTAAATAAAAAGAGCTGGAATCCTGTAACATAGAAATGTAATTCAGGTTTCCATTGAATAATGAATTGTCATACCAGTAACAAAGGAGACACCAAACTAGATGGGGGTAAAAAAAAGAAAGACCAGGCTTCCTTGGTTGTCCAGTGGGTAAGGACACTGCCTTGCAGTGCAAGGGGTGCCAGTTCGATCCCTGGCGGAAAGATCCCACATGCCGTGGAGCGGCTGGACCGATATGTTCAACTACCGAGCCGGAGCTCTGGAGCGCATGCACCCAGAGCCAGTGCTCTGTGACTAGAGAGGCCACTGCGATGGGAGGCCCACACAGGCCAAAGAACAAAGACAAGTCAATGAAAGATCAATAGAAGTGGCCAAAAAAAGAAAAAAAAAAAGACCATTGATGGGTACTAACACAGATGACAGAGATGTTTGAATTATCTGTTAAAGATTTTAAGGTAGCCGTGATAAAAACACATAAGCAAGACATTATGAACATGGTTGAAACAAATAAAAAAAAAACAAGAATAGAAACTTCAGAGAAAGGAAATAGAAAATATAAGTGGGAACTAAAGGCAAATTTGAGAACTGAAAAATAGAATAACCAAAATAAAACCTTTGTAAATCGGTTCAGCATTAGAATAAAAGGGACAGAGGTGGAAAAATCTGTGAACTGGAAATGAAAACAAGTTTTCAGACCTGGCAGTAAAGAGATGGCTCCCTCCCTCCTGTCAGCATGATGCCAGAGTAAGCCAGTTGAAACAGGACGTTTAAGTAAGAGCCAGAGGGACATCCCTGGTGGCATACTAGATGAGAATCCTCCTGCCAGTGCAGGGGGCATGGATTTGATCTATGGTCCGGGAAAATCCCACATGCTGCAAAGCAGCCAAGCCTGTGTGCTACAACCACTGTGCCTGTGCCCTAGAGCCTGCAAACCACAGCTGCTGAGACCTGTGCATCTAGAGCCCAGTGCTCCACAAGAGAAGCCACCACAGTGAGAAGCCCGCACACTGCAATGAAGAGTAGCCCCACTTGCCACAACTCGAGAAAGCCCATGCAAAGCAACAGAGACCCAGCACAGCCAAAAACAGACAAATAAATAATCTTAAAAATTAAAATGAAACTCAGTAGTACATACTTAAATAAAAAGAGCTGGAATCCTGTAACATAGAAATGTAATTCAGGTTTCCATTGAATAATGAATTGTCATACCAGTAACAAAGGAGACACCAAACTAGATGGGGGTAAAAAAAAGAAAGACCAGGCTTCCTTGGTTGTCCAGTGGGTAAGGACACTGCCTTGCAGTGCAAGGGGTGCCAGTTCGATCCCTGGCGGAAAGATCCCACATGCCGTGGAGCGGCTGGACCGATATGTTCAACTACCGAGCCGGAGCTCTGGAGCGCATGCACCCAGAGCCAGTGCTCTGTGACTAGAGAGGCCACTGCGATGGGAGGCCCACACAGGCCAAAGAACAAAGACAAGTCAATGAAAGATCAATAGAAGTGGCCAAAAAAAGAAAAAAAAAAAGACCATTGATGGGTACTAACACAGATGACAGAGATGTTTGAATTATCTGTTAAAGATTTTAAGGTAGCCGTGATAAAAACACATAAGCAAGACATTATGAACATGGTTGAAACAAATAAAAAAAAAACAAGAATAGAAACTTCAGAGAAAGGAAATAGAAAATATAAGTGGGAACTAAAGGCAAATTTGAGAACTGAAAAATAGAATAACCAAAATAAAACCTTTGTAAATCGGTTCAGCATTAGAATAAAAGGGACAGAGGTGGAAAAATCTGTGAACTGGAAATGAAAACAAGTTTTTCAGTCTGAATAATGGACAGAAAATAGGAAATGAATGAATGACATCTCAGGGAACTTTATGACTGTAAAAAAGATCATCTAACGTTTGTGTCTTGGGAGTCCCAGAGGAGAAAGGAAAGAGCATGAGGTGAAAGATAAGAAATAATGGTTGAAAACTTCCCACATTCGGGAGGAGACTTGAACCTGTAGTCAAAAGGCTAAGTGAATATTAAATAGGATCATCCCAAAGAAATCCATACCAAGACATACCATAATTAAACTTCTGAAAACCAGAGACAGAAAGTCTCAAAAGCAGCCAGAGAAAATTGACATCTTAACTATAGGGGATAAGCCAGTGTGACTGACACTGTGTGGTCTTCTCATCAGGGGTCCTAATAAAGGGCAGAAGAAACTGCATGATACTTTCCCCCTATATTCCTTATGGTGCATGGTAAGTTGCTTCAGTCTTGTCTGACTCTTTGCAACCCTATGGACTGCAGTCTTCTCTGTCTGTGGGATTCTGCAGGCAAGAATACTGAAGTAGGTAGTCATTCCCTTCTCCAGGGGATCTGCTAGACCCAGGAGCTGAACCCAGGTCACCTGCATGGCCTGCAGATTCTTTACGCTGAGACACTGGGGGAGCCCCATGTTCCTTATGGACATGGTGTTTTAAGTGTTGAAAGAACTGGCAAACCCAGTTTATCTAGTGAAATGTCTTTTAGGAATAAGAGCAAATCAAGACATTTTCAAATGAAGGATATCTAGAGAATCTGCCACCAGCCGACCTATACTAAATGAATGTCTAAAAGGAGTACCCTATGGGCTTCCCTTGTGGCTCAGTGGATAAGAACCTGTCTGCCAATGCAGGAGACACAGGTTCGATCCCTGAACCGGGAAGATCCCATATACCGCAGAGCAGCTAAACCCACAGATCAACAAAGACTCAGCACAACCAAAAATGAATAAATAAAAGTAAAATAAAATAAAATAAAATAAAATAAAAGGAGTTCCCTAAACAGAAAGAAATAATTAAAGAAAGAACCTTTGAACATCAGAATGGATGAAAGAACATGGTAAGGAAAAATATGTGTGTGTGCAGTAGGCTGTCCTTTCAGGATTTCTAAGTTTTTTTGATGGTTGAGGCAGAAATAATGATGTTGATGTGTTTTAAGTACTGAGACCGTTTGTGTCTTGGGAGTCCCAGAGGAGAAAGGAAAGAGCATGAGGTGAAAGATAAGAAATAATGGTTGAAAACTTCCCACATTCGGGAGGAGACTTGAACCTGTAGTCAAAAGGCTAAGTGAATATTAAATAGGATCATCCCAAAGAAATCCATACCAAGACATACCATAATTAAACTTCTGAAAACCAGAGACAGAAAGTCTCAAAAGCAGCCAGAGAAAATTGACATCTTAACTATAGGGGATAAGCCAGTGTGACTGACACTGTGTGGTCTTCTCATCAGGGGTCCTAATAAAGGGCAGAAGAAACTGCATGATACTTTCCCCCTATATTCCTTATGGTGCATGGTAAGTTGCTTCAGTCTTGTCTGACTCTTTGCAACCCTATGGACTGCAGTCTTCTCTGTCTGTGGGATTCTGCAGGCAAGAATACTGAAGTAGGTAGTCATTCCCTTCTCCAGGGGATCTGCTAGACCCAGGAGCTGAACCCAGGTCACCTGCATGGCCTGCAGATTCTTTACGCTGAGACACTGGGGGAGCCCCATGTTCCTTATGGACATGGTGTTTTAAGTGTTGAAAGAACTGGCAAACCCAGTTTATCTAGTGAAATGTCTTTTAGGAATAAGAGCAAATCAAGACATTTTCAAATGAAGGATATCTAGAGAATCTGCCACCAGCCGACCTATACTAAATGAATGTCTAAAAGGAGTACCCTATGGGCTTCCCTTGTGGCTCAGTGGATAAGAACCTGTCTGCCAATGCAGGAGACACAGGTTCGATCCCTGAACCGGGAAGATCCCATATACCGCAGAGCAGCTAAACCCACAGATCAACAAAGACTCAGCACAACCAAAAATGAATAAATAAAAGTAAAATAAAATAAAATAAAATAAAATAAAAGGAGTTCCCTAAACAGAAAGAAATAATTAAAGAAAGAACCTTTGAACATCAGAATGGATGAAAGAACATGGTAAGGAAAAATATGTGTGTGTGCAGTAGGCTGTCCTTTCAGGATTTCTAAGTTTTTTTGATGGTTGAGGCAGAAATAATGATGTTGATGTGTTTTTAAGTACATTTAGAAATACATAATGCAGTTATAAACAGGGGAAGCTAAAAAGATATAAAGGGAGGTAAATTTTCTATACTTCACTTGAATTGGTAAAAAATAATATCAGTAGACTATATTTTATATCTTATTGCAGTTTTATATATATATTATAAATATATATTTAATGTTTATATAGTAATATGCTATATATGTTATATATGTAATAAATATGTATATTATAGTAAATATATATGACTGTGATTAAGTCCTATAAGTGAATAGAAATGAATTTCTTTATGAAAATGTTCAAGGCAGAAAAAAGAAAAAAAGACAACAAGGAAAAAAAGACAACAAGAAAACAGAAAAACAACAGAAAATGATGATCTTAAGTCCTAAAATATCAATAGTTTCATTGAAAGCACAGTGGCCTAAATATTAAAAGACACATTGGCAAAGTGGATTGAAAAACATAACTGTTTACAGTTCTACAAAAAACTCACTTCAAGCATAATGATATAATAGATTGAAAACAAAATGATGGGAAAGATGTTTTATGTGAACATTAATCAAAAAAAAAGCAGGAATGGATATTTTAATGTCACATAAAGTAGACTTCAAAGCAGAGAAAAATCACCAGAGTCAGGGAAAGATACTATAATACTAAATATGTATCCCCCAGTGAAAAGAGCTGAAGCATACAAAGCAAGAACTGACAAAATAGAAAGGAGAAATAGACTAACCTGCCGTGGTAGGTTGAGACGGTAGTGCTCCTTTCTCAGAGATTGGTAGTGTAACTAGATAGAAAATCAGCAAGGATATGGAAGAATTCACTATCATCAGCAGCATTCACGTGGATTCTTATCTGTTTCTGAACAAAATCTCTGTTCAGTGTGTGTTTTTACTTAGATTCCCAAGTTCTGATGGTGGAGGTTATGGGGGTATGGCGGCCTCCCTATTTACCAGATATATAGGCAGAAGGTGAGGTATTCAAACACTATGGTGTGTATCTCCTTGGTTGTCTTAACCTGCTTTCTTGGTTGCTCAGTGGTAAGGATTCTGTCCACAATGCAAGAGACACAGGTTTGATCCTTGGGCTGGGAAGATATCCTGGAGAAGGAAATGTTAACCCGATCCAGTCTTCTTCCCTGAAGAATCCCATGGATAGAGGAGCCTTGGCAGACTATAGTCCAGGGGTTGTGAAAGAGTCAGACATAGCGTAGCCACTAAGCAACAAACTTGACAGTGTGAGAAGACACTCATTTTGATTTATCAGTCCTTTCTTTTCTTTTCTTTTTTTAAAAGATTTATTTATTTTATTATTTATTTTTGGGCGGAGGTCGGTTTGGGGAGGGAGGGGAGTGGGCGGACCACTTCTATTGGTCTTTCATTTCTCTATTTTCATCCGTCTTTGTTCTTTGGCCCACGTGGGCCTCCCATCGCAGTGGCCTCTGTTGTCACAGAGCACTGGCTCTGGGCGCATGTGCTCCAGAGCTCCGGCTCGGTAATTGGACACATGGGTCCAGCTGCTCTGCAGCATGTGGGATCTTCCCAGGTCAGGGATCGAACCGGCGCCCCTTGCACTGCAAGGCGGTGTCCTTACCCACTGGACCACCAGGGGAAGCCCTATCAGTCCTTCCTTGAACAAAAAGAAACGGAGACATTTTCCGCTTATGTTCGTTTCCTGGGGATGCTGTAACAAATTACCACATACTTGGTGGCTTGAAACAATAGAAATTTGTTGTCTTATAGTTCTGGCAGCTGAAGTCTGAGAGTAAGGTCCTGGTGGGGTGTATTCCCTTCAGAGTCTCCAGAATCCTTCCTTGTTTCTTCCTAGCTCCTGGCAGTCAGTTCCCCTGAATCCTTGGCATTCCTGGGCCCGTGGAGGCATCACTCCAGTCTCTGCCTCCATCTTCACACGACCTTCTCTGTGTCCTTTCCTCCTGTTACCAAGACACCAGTCCCTGGATTTGGAGCTCACCATAATCCAGTACTGCTGTTTCAGTGTGTGTTTTTACTTAGATTCCCAAGTTCTGATGGTGGAGGTTATGGGGGTATGGCGGCCTCCCTATTTACCAGATATATAGGCAGAAGGTGAGGTATTCAAACACTATGGTGTGTATCTCCTTGGTTGTCTTAACCTGCTTTCTTGGTTGCTCAGTGGTAAGGATTCTGTCCACAATGCAAGAGACACAGGTTTGATCCTTGGGCTGGGAAGATATCCTGGAGAAGGAAATGTTAACCCGATCCAGTCTTCTTCCCTGAAGAATCCCATGGATAGAGGAGCCTTGGCAGACTATAGTCCAGGGGTTGTGAAAGAGTCAGACATAGCGTAGCCACTAAGCAACAAACTTGACAGTGTGAGAAGACACTCATTTTGATTTATCAGTCCTTTCTTTTCTTTTCTTTTTTTAAAAGATTTATTTATTTTATTATTTATTTTTGGGCGGAGGTCGGTTTGGGGAGGGAGGGGAGTGGGCGGACCACTTCTATTGGTCTTTCATTTCTCTATTTTCATCCGTCTTTGTTCTTTGGCCCACGTGGGCCTCCCATCGCAGTGGCCTCTGTTGTCACAGAGCACTGGCTCTGGGCGCATGTGCTCCAGAGCTCCGGCTCGGTAATTGGACACATGGGTCCAGCTGCTCTGCAGCATGTGGGATCTTCCCAGGTCAGGGATCGAACCGGCGCCCCTTGCACTGCAAGGCGGTGTCCTTACCCACTGGACCACCAGGGGAAGCCCTATCAGTCCTTCCTTGAACAAAAAGAAACGGAGACATTTTCCGCTTATGTTCGTTTCCTGGGGATGCTGTAACAAATTACCACATACTTGGTGGCTTGAAACAATAGAAATTTGTTGTCTTATAGTTCTGGCAGCTGAAGTCTGAGAGTAAGGTCCTGGTGGGGTGTATTCCCTTCAGAGTCTCCAGAATCCTTCCTTGTTTCTTCCTAGCTCCTGGCAGTCAGTTCCCCTGAATCCTTGGCATTCCTGGGCCCGTGGAGGCATCACTCCAGTCTCTGCCTCCATCTTCACACGACCTTCTCTGTGTCCTTTCCTCCTGTTACCAAGACACCAGTCCCTGGATTTGGAGCTCACCATAATCCAGTATGACCTCATCTGAACTAATACAAAATTCACAAATCTACCAAGTCCTTATTTCCATATTAGGTCATAGACTGAGGCTCTGGGTGAACATGAATTTGAGGGGGACGCTATTCAACCCATTACACACTGTTAGTAATTTTTCTGCTTTTGTTTTGTTTTGTTCTGTGAAGTGGTAAGCATTTCAAACAGATGTAGCTAATCCTGTATCATGTATCCTGCAACAATCGTTTTATTTATAGGGATTGGTTGAGCACCCACCTAGAGGACTGTATTAACTGCTGTGTTCTTATCAGCCGGGGTGACTCCCGCTAGGGCTTGGGCCCCTTGGATGAGTGTCATTTTCATTGATTGCAGATTTGATTCATATGAGATGGTGATGAAAGGGCTTGTTCTCTATTTTGTTCTCATTCCTTCCTGTTGACAAATCAGCTCCTTCTTGTTCTTGGATCTAACTTGACAAAAGAATTTAATCTTGCATGGTGGCAGATACTGTGAGAGACTTTAATCAGAATTTAGACTGTGGTTTGGTACAGTGTAACCCCACCTGGGGGAGAGCCACCTGAAGCAGAATGCAAGAATCCCCAAGTGAGAAGCGTAACGTAGCAGAGAGCGGCCATTCTGTGGGCTAATGGCACAGCTGTAAATGCTTTCATCTCTATTTTGGTGAATTCTCGGTGATTATGCTGATTCTACAGAATAATAAACTCACCCAGTAGATTCTGTTGTAATAGTTGTCAGATTCCAGATATTCCTGGGGAGGTCACAGCGGTGTGAAGTCATTATTTTCAGATGTAGTTCTTCTCATTTATAGCTTGCTCATTTGTAATCAACAAAAGTTTAGTAGTGTAACATAAAGCAGTTAAGGCCATGGAAATAACTGTGGCTTTGCAGTGGCATGAAGGAGGAGAGCTAGTGACTTAGTGACAGTTTTTAAGTACCTGAAAATGCTTAGAAGAAAACATGAACTTCTGCCCACAAGCTGATGTTTTCCAATCAGTGTGTGAACTGTGCTCGGAGATAACATAGTTCTTTTAAGTTCTGCCATTTAGGTCTGGGCCGTTGACAAGCAAAAGGAAAACTGAGATTTCCTCATGACTCTGCCAGTAAAGGATCCTCTTGCGATGCAGGAGACCTGGTTTTGATCCCAGGTCGGAAAGATCCCCTGGAGAAGGGAATGGCAACCCCTCCAGTACTCTTGCCTTATTTCCATATTAGGTCATAGACTGAGGCTCTGGGTGAACATGAATTTGAGGGGGACGCTATTCAACCCATTACACACTGTTAGTAATTTTTCTGCTTTTGTTTTGTTTTGTTCTGTGAAGTGGTAAGCATTTCAAACAGATGTAGCTAATCCTGTATCATGTATCCTGCAACAATCGTTTTATTTATAGGGATTGGTTGAGCACCCACCTAGAGGACTGTATTAACTGCTGTGTTCTTATCAGCCGGGGTGACTCCCGCTAGGGCTTGGGCCCCTTGGATGAGTGTCATTTTCATTGATTGCAGATTTGATTCATATGAGATGGTGATGAAAGGGCTTGTTCTCTATTTTGTTCTCATTCCTTCCTGTTGACAAATCAGCTCCTTCTTGTTCTTGGATCTAACTTGACAAAAGAATTTAATCTTGCATGGTGGCAGATACTGTGAGAGACTTTAATCAGAATTTAGACTGTGGTTTGGTACAGTGTAACCCCACCTGGGGGAGAGCCACCTGAAGCAGAATGCAAGAATCCCCAAGTGAGAAGCGTAACGTAGCAGAGAGCGGCCATTCTGTGGGCTAATGGCACAGCTGTAAATGCTTTCATCTCTATTTTGGTGAATTCTCGGTGATTATGCTGATTCTACAGAATAATAAACTCACCCAGTAGATTCTGTTGTAATAGTTGTCAGATTCCAGATATTCCTGGGGAGGTCACAGCGGTGTGAAGTCATTATTTTCAGATGTAGTTCTTCTCATTTATAGCTTGCTCATTTGTAATCAACAAAAGTTTAGTAGTGTAACATAAAGCAGTTAAGGCCATGGAAATAACTGTGGCTTTGCAGTGGCATGAAGGAGGAGAGCTAGTGACTTAGTGACAGTTTTTAAGTACCTGAAAATGCTTAGAAGAAAACATGAACTTCTGCCCACAAGCTGATGTTTTCCAATCAGTGTGTGAACTGTGCTCGGAGATAACATAGTTCTTTTAAGTTCTGCCATTTAGGTCTGGGCCGTTGACAAGCAAAAGGAAAACTGAGATTTCCTCATGACTCTGCCAGTAAAGGATCCTCTTGCGATGCAGGAGACCTGGTTTTGATCCCAGGTCGGAAAGATCCCCTGGAGAAGGGAATGGCAACCCCCTCCAGTACTCTTGCCTGGAGAATTCCACAGACAGAGGAGCCTGGCAGGCCACTGTCCATGGGGTCACAAGGAATTAGAGCCGACCGAGTAAGTAACATGTTGACAAGGAAAAGGAAAACTGAGATGGGAGGCACTGTTCAGCCTTCTCTCATTTTCAGTAAACAAAGAGCAGACAGCTGTATAGTTCACTTTTTGTGTAACAGGACAAAAATCTCTTATCCCCGTCCGACTTCCCAGGTGTGGTTCTGGTTTGTAGGAGTTTACTGGTAGCTCTCTTTGCATGAGTTACCTGATCATGAGGCTTTTATCCTGGCAGCTGACACTTTACAGAGTTCATTTCCATTGCAGTTTGTCCAAACACTCCCTAGAAGAATGATCTTAGCTCTTGGCTTTTTCTTTCTGACTCCAGGTTCTCATTGCTGTGGTAGCACCGTTCAGTTTCCTATACTCTTTCATCTCTAAGCTCTGGAGCCCGGCTGCCTTGGGGTGAATCCTAGTTCTAGCACTTGCTTAATCTTAGAAGTTGTTACAAAATCACAGGAGTTAATGTTTCAAAATACTTAGAACCCTACTTGGTTCACCATTAGCACTATATAAATGTTTTTGAAAAGGTAAGCTGTGCTCTCTGTCTTGATTGTGGTGGTGGGTACAGGATTCTACCTGTGTTGGAACCATTTTTTTACAGTATATGTTCTTCTCATTTATAGCTTGCTCATTTGTAATCAACAAAAGTTTAGTAGTGTAACATAAAGCAGTTAAGGCCATGGAAATAACTGTGGCTTTGCAGTGGCATGAAGGAGGAGAGCTAGTGACTTAGTGACAGTTTTTAAGTACCTGAAAATGCTTAGAAGAAAACATGAACTTCTGCCCACAAGCTGATGTTTTCCAATCAGTGTGTGAACTGTGCTCGGAGATAACATAGTTCTTTTAAGTTCTGCCATTTAGGTCTGGGCCGTTGACAAGCAAAAGGAAAACTGAGATTTCCTCATGACTCTGCCAGTAAAGGATCCTCTTGCGATGCAGGAGACCTGGTTTTGATCCCAGGTCGGAAAGATCCCCTGGAGAAGGGAATGGCAACCCCCTCCAGTACTCTTGCCTGGAGAATTCCACAGACAGAGGAGCCTGGCAGGCCACTGTCCATGGGGTCACAAGGAATTAGAGCCGACCGAGTAAGTAACATGTTGACAAGGAAAAGGAAAACTGAGATGGGAGGCACTGTTCAGCCTTCTCTCATTTTCAGTAAACAAAGAGCAGACAGCTGTATAGTTCACTTTTTGTGTAACAGGACAAAAATCTCTTATCCCCGTCCGACTTCCCAGGTGTGGTTCTGGTTTGTAGGAGTTTACTGGTAGCTCTCTTTGCATGAGTTACCTGATCATGAGGCTTTTATCCTGGCAGCTGACACTTTACAGAGTTCATTTCCATTGCAGTTTGTCCAAACACTCCCTAGAAGAATGATCTTAGCTCTTGGCTTTTTCTTTCTGACTCCAGGTTCTCATTGCTGTGGTAGCACCGTTCAGTTTCCTATACTCTTTCATCTCTAAGCTCTGGAGCCCGGCTGCCTTGGGGTGAATCCTAGTTCTAGCACTTGCTTAATCTTAGAAGTTGTTACAAAATCACAGGAGTTAATGTTTCAAAAATACTTAGAACCCTACTTGGTTCACCATTAGCACTATATAAATGTTTTTGAAAAAGGTAAGCTGTGCTCTCTGTCTTGATTGTGGTGGTGGGTACAGGATTCTACCTGTGTTGGAACTCCTTTGAAGTGTGTGTTTACATGTTGTAAATGTACAGATGTTTACGATATGTGATTGATATCTCAGTAAACCTGACCTCAGTTGTTTTTTAAAGAGAAAAAGCTTATCTATCTATTTAGTCAGCAAAGGGTTTATCGAGGTGTTGCACAGTAGGATTTTAAAAATATAACTCAAAGAGGTTTGCCAGTCTAGTTGAGCAGGCCAATTATAAAGCAGAATAAGTTTGCCTGTCAGCATGAGAAGCTGATGTAAGAGATGTTGCCAGGCAGCTTATTAGTCGTCTAGGAAGGAAGCACTGTAGGGGTTTGGATTGCTTAAGTTATTCACAGACTTCACCAGAGAGTGGGAACTTGAGCTGGACCTCAGAGTGGATAGGATTTGGAAGACATTCTAGAGATACATGGATGCAGGTGTGAGACCCAGGGGCAGAAAAGCATGTGCCCCGTTTAGGCAACTGTGAGAACACTGGCTGGATTAAAATAGATGCTCTGGCCACAGGTGAAGAAGCGAGTGGCTACCCACACCAGTGTTCTTGCCTGGAGGATTCCATGGTCAAAGGAGCCTGGTAGGCTACAGTCCACGGGGTCACAAAGAGTTGTACATGACCGAGCAACTTAACACTCTCTCTCTGACTTCAGAAGGGGGAGCTGTACTCTCTGAACCAATGAGTTCTCTTCTTTTCATCCACAGAAAGGGCCCCCTTCTGGGAAAGACCGGGTGAAGAAAGGTGGATCCTACATGTGCCATAAAGTAAGTCACGTCACTAACCTCTGTTTTGGTGTTCTAACAGGAGGTTTCTGGATCCATTTTGTTAGCCCCCAACTATCCCATCCACATCTATTAAAACATCTCCATCAAACTCAGAAAAGTAGTTTGGCATAGCATTTTGCGAGCGTCCCGGCTGCCTTGGGGTGAATCCTAGTTCTAGCACTTGCTTAATCTTAGAAGTTGTTACAAAATCACAGGAGTTAATGTTTCAAAATACTTAGAACCCTACTTGGTTCACCATTAGCACTATATAAATGTTTTTGAAAAAGGTAAGCTGTGCTCTCTGTCTTGATTGTGGTGGTGGGTACAGGATTCTACCTGTGTTGGAACTCCTTTGAAGTGTGTGTTTACATGTTGTAAATGTACAGATGTTTACGATATGTGATTGATATCTCAGTAAACCTGACCTCAGTTGTTTTTTAAAGAGAAAAAGCTTATCTATCTATTTAGTCAGCAAAGGGTTTATCGAGGTGTTGCACAGTAGGATTTTAAAAATATAACTCAAAGAGGTTTGCCAGTCTAGTTGAGCAGGCCAATTATAAAGCAGAATAAGTTTGCCTGTCAGCATGAGAAGCTGATGTAAGAGATGTTGCCAGGCAGCTTATTAGTCGTCTAGGAAGGAAGCACTGTAGGGGTTTGGATTGCTTAAGTTATTCACAGACTTCACCAGAGAGTGGGAACTTGAGCTGGACCTCAGAGTGGATAGGATTTGGAAGACATTCTAGAGATACATGGATGCAGGTGTGAGACCCAGGGGCAGAAAAGCATGTGCCCCGTTTAGGCAACTGTGAGAACACTGGCTGGATTAAAATAGATGCTCTGGCCACAGGTGAAGAAGCGAGTGGCTACCCACACCAGTGTTCTTGCCTGGAGGATTCCATGGTCAAAGGAGCCTGGTAGGCTACAGTCCACGGGGTCACAAAGAGTTGTACATGACCGAGCAACTTAACACTCTCTCTCTGACTTCAGAAGGGGGAGCTGTACTCTCTGAACCAATGAGTTCTCTTCTTTTCATCCACAGAAAGGGCCCCCTTCTGGGAAAGACCGGGTGAAGAAAGGTGGATCCTACATGTGCCATAAAGTAAGTCACGTCACTAACCTCTGTTTTGGTGTTCTAACAGGAGGTTTCTGGATCCATTTTGTTAGCCCCCAACTATCCCATCCACATCTATTAAAACATCTCCATCAAAGTCAGAAAAAAGTAGTTTGGGCATAGGCATGGCGGTAAGGGATGCAAGAAGCAGCGCTTATGAATGACCTGTTGTCAACCATGCTCCATCTGTTGTATCATGACCCTTTGTTGTTCCACGAATCTGGGTGGGCTCTGTGCCTTTTCTAGCCTGCAAGTTTGGAACTGCACCCTTAATTTATCTGAGCCTCCAGTAATTTTTTGGCTGCTCTTGTTGATATGAAGGTGAGAGTTACAGATGGAGGGTAGATTGTGCTGTGTTGAAATAGAAACATCCCAAGTCTTGGTATACCATGTGTGCTTTGTAGAATAAGCATCCGTCTCAGAGAATCGTTTTTCTCTTTGGGCTGTAATTTCATTGTCAGAGATGGTTGTTCTTGGCCAGTAGAAATGACTCAGTGTTTCATGAGTAGCCTTTGTAAGGAGTTCAGAAATTGGATAGTGC
The DNA here is from genome assembly GCA_022376925.1 of Tragulus kanchil. Lineage (NCBI taxonomy): Eukaryota > Metazoa > Chordata > Mammalia > Artiodactyla > Tragulidae > Tragulus > Tragulus kanchil. The sequence goes on from JAIOJX010000030.1 coordinate 176,091,506, forward strand.
TCCCGTCCCTTTTTTTTTTTTTTTTCCTTTAAGTCATATATTTTTAGTGTCTCCAGCGCTTCAACTTCTTTCTGTCTCTGTGCAAAGATGGCATTTCGCAGATTGTTCCTCCAAGAAGCATCCCATGGTAATTCAGTCAGTCTAGGCAGTTAGAGACTTAAAATACCCTCTAATGGCTCCAAATTAAGGTATTAATTTGATAATGGAGGCATTGTCAAACTTTGCCTTAAAATAATGGTTCTCAAACTTTATTGCATATTAGAATCATCTGGGATCTATAAAAAGTACTGACATCTATTTCCTCAGGTGAAGAAGCGAGTGGCTACCCACACCAGTGTTCTTGCCTGGAGGATTCCATGGTCAAAGGAGCCTGGTAGGCTACAGTCCACGGGGTCACAAAGAGTTGTACATGACCGAGCAACTTAACACTCTCTCTCTGACTTCAGAAGGGGGAGCTGTACTCTCTGAACCAATGAGTTCTCTTCTTTTCATCCACAGAAAGGGCCCCCTTCTGGGAAAGACCGGGTGAAGAAAGGTGGATCCTACATGTGCCATAAAGTAAGTCACGTCACTAACCTCTGTTTTGGTGTTCTAACAGGAGGTTTCTGGATCCATTTTGTTAGCCCCCAACTATCCCATCCACATCTATTAAAACATCTCCATCAAAGTCAGAAAAAAGTAGTTTGGGCATAGGCATGGCGGTAAGGGATGCAAGAAGCAGCGCTTATGAATGACCTGTTGTCAACCATGCTCCATCTGTTGTATCATGACCCTTTGTTGTTCCACGAATCTGGGTGGGCTCTGTGCCTTTTCTAGCCTGCAAGTTTGGAACTGCACCCTTAATTTATCTGAGCCTCCAGTAATTTTTTGGCTGCTCTTGTTGATATGAAGGTGAGAGTTACAGATGGAGGGTAGATTGTGCTGTGTTGAAATAGAAACATCCCAAGTCTTGGTATACCATGTGTGCTTTGTAGAATAAGCATCCGTCTCAGAGAATCGTTTTTCTCTTTGGGCTGTAATTTCATTGTCAGAGATGGTTGTTCTTGGCCAGTAGAAATGACTCAGTGTTTCATGAGTAGCCTTTGTAAGGAGTTCAGAAATTGGATAGTGCTCCCGTCCCTTTTTTTTTTTTTTTTCCTTTAAGTCATATATTTTTAGTGTCTCCAGCGCTTCAACTTCTTTCTGTCTCTGTGCAAAGATGGCATTTCGCAGATTGTTCCTCCAAGAAGCATCCCATGGTAATTCAGTCAGTCTAGGCAGTTAGAGACTTAAAATACCCTCTAATGGCTCCAAATTAAGGTATTAATTTGATAATGGAGGCATTGTCAAACTTTGCCTTAAAATAATGGTTCTCAAACTTTATTGCATATTAGAATCATCTGGGATCTATAAAAAGTACTGACATCTATTTCCTCACTCACCTCATCCTGATTTGATTTTTTTCTGGATTGTGACCTGAGCATCAGGATTTTAAAGCTCTCAAGGTGATCATCACATGCATCAAAGTTTGGGAACCACTGGCCTAAGGAGGCTCTCTTTAAATTATGTCTGTGTGAGAGCTCACAGGTGTGTGCGTCTTCTGCATTTCTTAGAATTTTTAATATAAGTATTTAGGTGGAGGTAGAGTTGATTCACGCTATGCTTTGCACCTACCTTTATAACAAGATGTAGACAAATTTATCTTTAAAATTCTAATTTTAATTTTAAATTTAAAGCATTGCCTGAGGTTGTTCCAGTACCTTAAAATGTTCATAAACCCATCTGCCTGTAGTCCCAGATTTTTTTCTCTAATTCAAGCTGTTACTGCAGGTGTATCTGAATCCTCTTGCTGGGAAACCAGACCTCTGTGAAAAACAGGTGAATCTCTTTTCGTACAGCAGTATCTCAAAACTCTGGTTGCCACCAGTTCTGTCTCTGACATATGGCACTTTTCTTAATTGACAATCCATTTACTCTGTAAAAATTGAGGACCAAAAGATTTTTTCCTCAAAGATAAGTGGAGACAGTGAAACTTGCAAAAAAACCCCATTTTTGGCATACACACCAAAATATTCCAGCACTATGCGTATGAATGTGTCTACTTTAACATTTCGTGTTTCTTGCTTATTTCAAATTTGTTTTGAATTTTTACAAGCTTTGTAGTTTATGCTTTTAAAATATTTTTTAACATAATATATGTTTTTAATAAATACACTTACATGGCACAGTTGGGTTTTGTATATTTATCTTGTTTATGTAACCTTTGTCGCCTGTATTAGTAATGTTTCTGTAGATTCTATTGTATTTTCAGCATAAATGGTTATACCAATTGAGACTATAGACAATTTTACTTCTTCCTTTTTAATCTAAATATCTTTTATTACTTTCTGTTGCTGTACTGTGTTGACTAGAACCTCCAGTATATATATATATATATATTTTTTTTTTTTTTTTCCCCATAATTTCTTTTGGGCTCTAAGTCATGTGTGGGCCTCCCATTGCTGTGGCCTCTCTCGTTGCTGAGCACGGGCTCTAGGTGCATGCACTCCAGAGTGCTGGCTCGTGATTAGACACACGGTTCCAGCTGCTCCGCAGCATGTGGGATCTTCCTGGGCCAGGGATTGAACCAGTCCCCGTTGTACTGCAAGGCGGACTCATTACCCACTGGACCACCAGGGAAACCCTCAAGTATATTGTTGAATAAGAGTGGTAAGAACAGTCTTGCCTAATTTTTGATCTTAGAGGAAAAACATTCAACTTTTCAAAATAAGATACGATATAATCTATAGTGTTTTCAAAGATACCCATTGCCGGCTTGAGCAACTTTCCATCTAGTCCTAGATTTTTGAGAGTTTTTTTTAATCAGAAATGGATAGGGATTTTGCCAGATGCTTTTCCTGAAGCTGCTGAGATGTTTATGTGATTTTTTGTTTTCAGTCTGTTCATATGGTGAGTTAAAGTCATTGATTGTCTGTTTTCAAATGTTAAACCATCCTTGGCTTCCTGGAACACATCCGCTTCATTGCAGTGTGTTATCCTTTGTATATATGTTCGATACAGTTTGCAAAATACGATATGCAAAATACGAAATATGATAGCCATTGGTCTCTCTCTTTTTTTTTTCCTGTCCAGTTTTAGTTTCAGTGTACTGCTGGTGTAATAGATTGAACTCCAAAATACTCCCGCTTCTTGAAGTTTTTGAAGGAGAGTTAATGTAGAATTAGCAGTTAGCATGTTTCTTCTTTAAATGTTTGATAATTTATGCTTTTAAAATATTTTTAACATAATATATGTTTTTAATAAATACACTTACATGGCACAGTTGGGTTTTGTATATTTATCTTGTTTATGTAACCTTTGTCGCCTGTATTAGTAATGTTTCTGTAGATTCTATTGTATTTTCAGCATAAATGGTTATACCAATTGAGACTATAGACAATTTTACTTCTTCCTTTTTAATCTAAATATCTTTTATTACTTTCTGTTGCTGTACTGTGTTGACTAGAACCTCCAGTATATATATATATATATATTTTTTTTTTTTTTTTCCCCATAATTTCTTTTGGGCTCTAAGTCATGTGTGGGCCTCCCATTGCTGTGGCCTCTCTCGTTGCTGAGCACGGGCTCTAGGTGCATGCACTCCAGAGTGCTGGCTCGTGATTAGACACACGGTTCCAGCTGCTCCGCAGCATGTGGGATCTTCCTGGGCCAGGGATTGAACCAGTCCCCGTTGTACTGCAAGGCGGACTCATTACCCACTGGACCACCAGGGAAACCCTCAAGTATATTGTTGAATAAGAGTGGTAAGAACAGTCTTGCCTAATTTTTGATCTTAGAGGAAAAACATTCAACTTTTCAAAATAAGATACGATATAATCTATAGTGTTTTCAAAGATACCCATTGCCGGCTTGAGCAACTTTCCATCTAGTCCTAGATTTTTGAGAGTTTTTTTTAATCAGAAATGGATAGGGATTTTGCCAGATGCTTTTCCTGAAGCTGCTGAGATGTTTATGTGATTTTTTGTTTTCAGTCTGTTCATATGGTGAGTTAAAGTCATTGATTGTCTGTTTTCAAATGTTAAACCATCCTTGGCTTCCTGGAACACATCCGCTTCATTGCAGTGTGTTATCCTTTGTATATATGTTCGATACAGTTTGCAAAATACGATATGCAAAATACGAAATATGATAGCCATTGGTCTCTCTCTTTTTTTTTTCCTGTCCAGTTTTAGTTTCAGTGTACTGCTGGTGTAATAGATTGAACTCCAAAATACTCCCGCTTCTTGAAGTTTTTGAAGGAGAGTTAATGTAGAATTAGCAGTTAGCATGTTTCTTCTTTAAATGTTTGATAGAATTTCCCCGGGAAAACTGTGTAGGCCTAGAGCTGTACCTGTACATTTAACTTAGCCAGCAGCTTCAAGGTTATGCAGGTTATTTATTTTTCCCTGATGATTAAGCTCTGGGAGTTTGTGTCTTTCAAGAGTTTGTCCATTTCATCTCAGTTAATGTATTTATTGACATCATCTTTGCCTTTTCACTGGCTGTTTAGACTATTTACATTTAACATGATTGTTGTTATGGTTGAGTTTAAATTTGTCATCTTAAGGTTTGTGTGTCTCTTTGTCTCATCTGTTCTTTTCCACTTACTTTTTCTCACTCTTTTTTTTTTCAACTATTTTGCAGTAAGTTTTTTAAATCACTTCACCTTTGTAACTCTTTAAGTATTTCATGGTTGATTTAGTGTTGCTGTTACACTTGTAAGTTTTCTTAGTCATGCTGAAGGTGAGGGTTTAATTTAGTCAGGCTTGGACTGATGGAGAGAGTGTTCCAGGAAGAGGGAACAGCAGAATGGCAAAAATGAGTGGGAGCTACAAGATTATCCAGAGAGAAATGGCAGCTCTCGAATCTCAGTCAAATTAATTGTAAGTGATGTAGGTCTTTAACCTCAGTCTGTTTATTTTGGTGAGGTCAAGATAACAGCAAGGTGTTGGTTGTGACATACTTTCAGAGTGCTTATTCTTTCCACAAAATTAAGAGTGACAGCTTTAATTGCCACTATGTGTATTATAAGGGCGTTAAAGCTGTGGGCTCTAGAATTAGATCTGGGTTGGAATTCTTTATCTTCTCTATACCAGTCTTAGCCTGTAACCTTAGGCCAATTACTTAATGCTTCCACCCTTCAGTTTTCGCATATGTAAAATGTACATAGTAATGTACAGGGGAAGCCCTACTGTAAGGTTCTTATGAGGAACAGATGTACCAACTATACAAGCACAAAGTAGAGTTACTAGGTCATGGTAAGACTCAGTAAGTTAGTTGCTGCTAATACCATCATACTTTTTTTTTTTTCAAACAGCAGAAAATTTATGTTCTCACAGTTCTACAGGCTAGAAGTCCAAGTGTTACTGGTCTGGTTTCTGGAAGTCTCACTCCTTGGTGCAAAGATGGCAGCCTTCTGTCTGTGTCCTTGCAGGGTCTCTCCTCCATGCACGCATGGCTCTCCTTGTCTGACTCTTTTCTTCTTATAAGAAAGCCACTCAGGGCTTCCCTGGTGGTCCAGTGGGTAAGGACACTGCCTTGCAGTGCAAGGGGCGCCAGTTTGATCCCTGGCCTGGGAAGATCCCACGTGCCGCGGAGCGGCTGGACCCATGTGTCCAATTACCGAGTCGGAGCTCTGGAGCACATGCGCCCAGAGCCCATGCTCTACAACAACAGAGGCCACCACGATGGGAGGCCCCACGGGCCAGAGAACAAAGATGGATGAAACTAGATAAACGAAAGACCAATAGAAGTGGCCTGCCCGCCTCCTCCCTCCCCACCCCATCCCCCCAAAAATAAATAAATAAATGTTAAAAAAAAAAAATAAGAATGCCACTCAGATTGAATGAGGGCCCATCCTAACAGCTTCATTTTAATATACTTATCACTTTAAAGTCCCATCTCCACTCAGTCACATTCTGAGGTACCAGGGGTTAGGGCTTCACACCTTAGAACTTGGAAGACATAATTCATTCTGAAACATCAGAATGGGTAGCTACAAGATTATCCAGAGAGAAATGGCAGCTCTCGAATCTCAGTCAAATTAATTGTAAGTGATGTAGGTCTTTAACCTCAGTCTGTTTATTTTGGTGAGGTCAAGATAACAGCAAGGTGTTGGTTGTGACATACTTTCAGAGTGCTTATTCTTTCCACAAAATTAAGAGTGACAGCTTTAATTGCCACTATGTGTATTATAAGGGCGTTAAAGCTGTGGGCTCTAGAATTAGATCTGGGTTGGAATTCTTTATCTTCTCTATACCAGTCTTAGCCTGTAACCTTAGGCCAATTACTTAATGCTTCCACCCTTCAGTTTTCGCATATGTAAAATGTACATAGTAATGTACAGGGGAAGCCCTACTGTAAGGTTCTTATGAGGAACAGATGTACCAACTATACAAGCACAAAGTAGAGTTACTAGGTCATGGTAAGACTCAGTAAGTTAGTTGCTGCTAATACCATCATACTTTTTTTTTTTTCAAACAGCAGAAAATTTATGTTCTCACAGTTCTACAGGCTAGAAGTCCAAGTGTTACTGGTCTGGTTTCTGGAAGTCTCACTCCTTGGTGCAAAGATGGCAGCCTTCTGTCTGTGTCCTTGCAGGGTCTCTCCTCCATGCACGCATGGCTCTCCTTGTCTGACTCTTTTCTTCTTATAAGAAAGCCACTCAGGGCTTCCCTGGTGGTCCAGTGGGTAAGGACACTGCCTTGCAGTGCAAGGGGCGCCAGTTTGATCCCTGGCCTGGGAAGATCCCACGTGCCGCGGAGCGGCTGGACCCATGTGTCCAATTACCGAGTCGGAGCTCTGGAGCACATGCGCCCAGAGCCCATGCTCTACAACAACAGAGGCCACCACGATGGGAGGCCCCCACGGGCCAGAGAACAAAGATGGATGAAAATAGACAAATGAAAGACCAATAGAAGTGGCCTGCCCGCCCTCCTCCCTCCCCACCCCATCCCCCCAAAAATAAATAAATAAATGTTAAAAAAAAAAAATAAGAATGCCACTCAGATTGAATGAGGGCCCATCCTAACAGCTTCATTTTAATATACTTATCACTTTAAAGTCCCATCTCCACTCAGTCACATTCTGAGGTACCAGGGGTTAGGGCTTCACACCTTAGAACTTGGAAGACATAATTCATTCTGAAACACCACCATCATCCTTAGTCATCATCTTTATTAAGACTGTCTCCCTTCCATATTCTCTTTTGAAGAAAAGAACCACTAAATGACTGCTAACTAAATAGGCAGAATCCTAGAAATAATTCTTATGGCAAAGGTGAAAATCAGTAAAAGAAAGAAAAGCAATAAAAAGAAAAAAGAATAATTCATTAAAAATACCCTTAATTAGAAGGTGATCTATTTTTGATCCTCAGCCAGGGCTAGTTTGCATGACTAAAGTAAGCTCTGATTATTATTTCTGACTTTTTGAGAGTCTGTCAAAGTATGGCTTCAGTAAGGAGAAGAGGGGATAGAAAAAACAACTAGGAGCCCACATGATGTAAACAGCACCGCTTCTGGAATAGGATTGGAAAGCTGTAATCCTAGATACATAGTTATAAACTATGTTGCCTTAGGCACACCATTACCATACTTGGGCCTCATTCTTTCCTTTGTGTATATGATACACATATAATAATACCTCAGGATTGTTGGAAGGGTTGTCGATGTGACAATTTTAGAACAGTCCACATAGTTAGTACTCAAGAAGTATTAGTTATTTCTGAAGTTGTTAGATTAATTCCCATGGGGTCTTTAGCCCAACCTACAACACTGAGGAAATCCTTACTCCCCTTTCCCCCCAACCCCACCATTGTATACCAAAGTCACTAGCAAGGAGTTGATCCAATGTAAGTGACAAGGGCAATGGATGGGAGATTGAGAGACCTGGGTCCTACTGTGTCATTTTTATATAATCATTTTGTTCCTAATGAGCTACAATTACCTCAAAACTGTTCTTCATCTGTAGAAGTCTTCCTCTCAGGAAAACCACTTTGCCATCCCACTTGACTTCAGAGCCCCAAGGCTAGTAAGCCTTTATCTTGAATGAATTGTTCTTGACTCCAGGCTCCCATGCTTAGTGCAGCTATCAAGATCAATTTCACACTAATTAGCTATGTTAATGAAATGGGGCTAAAACAGGTCCTCATCACTACCTCTGTTCTTAATTAGTAAAATGACCCATATTTCAGTCACTCTCAAAGCCCTACCATCATTAATAACCATTTTTGGTGCTAAAAGTAGACTTGGGAAAAAAAGAGCAATGAGGACATAAGAAATCAGGCCATTTTCCTCTTTAATTATGTATTTCATTAGTTGCCCATTACTGGAATTTAAAGTGAAGTATTTATTAATAAGTGTTTGCTGAGTGAATGAGTGCATTAGAAGTGTAATGATAATGTGAATCGGCTGTTTTCTCATGCGATTGTCCTGACCTTTCAACAGTAACTTGTAGTGAGACTTGCTTTTAGGATTTGATTCTTCATCATTTAGGTTAATGGAAGAGTTTAGGTACTGCTGTGATCCAGTGGAAGACTACCTCTTTTTGTTATCACTGATTTTAAGCTTTTTTGGTTATGTAAGCAAAACATTTTTACTGCATAAAAATTAGAAAATAAATAATAAACATAAAAAATGAAAAAAATCATTTACCCTGCTTTCTGAAGAATCTGTTAATATTCTACCAAACTTTTTGTTGCACTTTTATTTTTTCTTCCCAAAATGGAATTATGCTCTATGTACCAGGGCCTTCATGTATGGCTACAGTCAAAATCTGTTACACATTATAGGTATCCTTCCTTTTTTTTCTTTTTAAAGATTTATTTATTTATTTATTTTGGGTGGGGTCGGGTTGGGGAGGGAGAGGAGCAGGCGGCCACTTCTATTGGTCTTTCATTTCTCTATTTTCATACGTCTTTGTTCTTTGGTTCCTGTGGGCCTCCCATCGCGGTGGCGTCTGTTGTCGCAGAGCGCTGGCTCTGGGCGCATGCGCTCCAGAGCTCTGGCCCGGCAATTGGACACATCAGTCCAGCCGCTCCGCGGCACGTGGGATCTTCCCAGGCCAGGGATCGAACCGGAGCCCCTTGCACTGCAAGGCGGTGTCCTTACCCACTGGACCACCAGGGGAAGCCCTATAGGTATCCTTTCTGACTGCAGTGTTCTACACAGGCACCATTCATCAGAGTTTCCATAGCCTGTATTTTGTGGCATATGAACACCTAATGTTAAAGTAGTTTGTTAGATAATTTGAGAGGTAAGTTGTGTATAGAATTGTGCCATACAGCCTGGAGGGGTGGGATGGCGGGGAAATCGGATATATATGTGAATAATCTGGAATCATACATATCTGTAAACAACAAAACTCTATAAAATCAAAAAAGCAAAATAAAAAAATGTGATTGTTAAAAATAAATAAAAGAATTGTGCTGTACAACAGCTACCCCTTCAACTTTCCTATTTATACAGCAGATCATTTTCCTATTTATGTTGCAAATGCATAAGCATATTCATATGCTGGCAAGAGTATTATTGTCTTTCCAACATAAGATCTCTCAGACCTGCAGGGAAGCTGGTAAATACTTTTGTTTTAGAAAGGAAGCCGATTAACCCTAAGAAGTCAGATAAGGCCGGCAAAGGGAGTTCCTTTCATTAAGAGCGTGGAGTTCATTATAAAGTAACAGTGAAAATAATCTCCACATGCCTCACACTTAACTTTTTCATATAAAGATAAGATAAAGCATTTTGACATTATTCCTTTAGTAGCCCCATTTATCAACGGAGCAGATTCAGAAAGGCTTTGCCTAAGGTTAAACAGCTAATGAGTCTTGCATTTTGCCTTTTGGAGCGAGTAAATGAGCAGAATGTTTGTCACAGTTTCCATCTGTGTAGAGCCCAGCGTCCTCTTTCTGTTGGGAAGACCGCCTTTAATGTGACTCCATCCTATTTATCTGCCCCCATTTCCTGCTTTTTATCATTGTTCCTCTCTGTACCAGTCATTGGAATTCTCATTCTCCGAGCCTCTGGGCGGCAGCTCAGCTCTCTGGTGGTGCCTCCTCAGAGGGACCTTTCCAGGGCACATTATCTAAGTACCACCCAGTCACGCCTCATCCTCTCTCCCTATTTAACTTTCTTCCAAGCTGACCACTACCAGAAATACTCTTGAATTAATTGGTTTATTTATTGTCTGACTACTTAACTCTCTGTTGAATGTAATTACGCGTCTTGGTAGCAGGTACATTGTCTTGTTCCACGTTGTATCCCTTGTCCAGAATAGCATCTAGTGTGTTGCAAACTCTCAGATATTTAATGAATAACTAAACTGTGCTCTGACCGCATCAGGCTATGTGGCCTTGCTGTCCTCCTCACTTACCTGAACTTTTCCATTTTCATGCCTCTGTCATCATTGTTTTGTCCACTTAACATACTTTTTTTCCTCCTTTCTAAATCCTTTACGTCACTGCTGCTCAGTCTGTAGCCCATGGGCCTGTAGAATGAGTAGCACCTGCAATCTGTTAGAAATGTAGATTCATGGGCCCCAGACCACACTTATTGAACCAGAACCTCTGTGTTTGTGCCCGAGGAATAGGTATTTACCTGAGTTCTCCAGGTATTCTTCCGTACCTTCAAGTCAGAAGTTGTTGTTTAGTGTCTAGTAAGACATGTCTGAATGTGACCTGCCAGGCTGCTCTGTCCATGGGATTTCCCAGGCAAGAACACTGGAATAAGGCCGGCAAAGGGAGTTCCTTTCATTAAGAGCGTGGAGTTCATTATAAAGTAACAGTGAAAATAATCTCCACATGCCTCACACTTAACTTTTTCATATAAAGATAAGATAAAGCATTTTGACATTATTCCTTTAGTAGCCCCATTTATCAACGGAGCAGATTCAGAAAGGCTTTGCCTAAGGTTAAACAGCTAATGAGTCTTGCATTTTGCCTTTTGGAGCGAGTAAATGAGCAGAATGTTTGTCACAGTTTCCATCTGTGTAGAGCCCAGCGTCCTCTTTCTGTTGGGAAGACCGCCTTTAATGTGACTCCATCCTATTTATCTGCCCCCATTTCCTGCTTTTTATCATTGTTCCTCTCTGTACCAGTCATTGGAATTCTCATTCTCCGAGCCTCTGGGCGGCAGCTCAGCTCTCTGGTGGTGCCTCCTCAGAGGGACCTTTCCAGGGCACATTATCTAAGTACCACCCAGTCACGCCTCATCCTCTCTCCCTATTTAACTTTCTTCCAAGCTGACCACTACCAGAAATACTCTTGAATTAATTGGTTTATTTATTGTCTGACTACTTAACTCTCTGTTGAATGTAATTACGCGTCTTGGTAGCAGGTACATTGTCTTGTTCCACGTTGTATCCCTTGTCCAGAATAGCATCTAGTGTGTTGCAAACTCTCAGATATTTAATGAATAACTAAACTGTGCTCTGACCGCATCAGGCTATGTGGCCTTGCTGTCCTCCTCACTTACCTGAACTTTTCCATTTTCATGCCTCTGTCATCATTGTTTTGTCCACTTAACATACTTTTTTTCCTCCTTTCTAAATCCTTTACGTCACTGCTGCTCAGTCTGTAGCCCATGGGCCTGTAGAATGAGTAGCACCTGCAATCTGTTAGAAATGTAGATTCATGGGCCCCAGACCACACTTATTGAACCAGAACCTCTGTGTTTGTGCCCGAGGAATAGGTATTTACCTGAGTTCTCCAGGTATTCTTCCGTACCTTCAAGTCAGAAGTTGTTGTTTAGTGTCTAGTAAGACATGTCTAGTAAACCTGTGACCTGCCAGGCTGCTCTGTCCATGGGATTTCCCAGGCAAGAACACTGGAATGGGTTGCCATTTGCTTCTCCATGGGATCTTCCCTACCCCAGGATCAAACCCACGACTCCTGCCACGGCAGGTCAGTACTTTACTACTGAGCCGCCTGGGAAGCCCCCAGTCAGAAGACCACTGCCATAATCACATTAAGTCCTGCTCTGGCCAAGTTCTGCCTTCCAGAAGTCTTTCCTAAAAACATGGATATCCACAAACCACCATTTCTTCCCCTGAATTAATAACAGCCCCAGATTCTTTTAACCTCAGTTTATTTTGTAGCTTTTTGATGTGTGATCATGTCCTCAACCAGCCTGTGAGCCCCAGCCAGACAGTGTGCCCTGAAGCAATCAGGAAACATTTGACCGTTTTTTTGTCACGTGTGGTGCAGTTAAAGAATAAGACTGTCCCTGTTTGACTTCCTGCCTCCCGCTGAACTCCATTCTCGCTCCAGTGTGGAATCCACCATGCACATTGGTAGCTTGGGGCCATGCATTATCCACAGAGGCTTGTTTCTAGAAATCCCAAAGCACTTCGACTCACAGCAGCCCAGTGAATAAGCCCTCCATGGAACAAGGCTTCTGATGCGTCTTCCTGCATGGTGACTTTTAGTCCATTTGGAGCTTCCATTGTATCCCAATCACAGAGTGGAGTAGATGCCATCAATTTTTTCATTATTTCAGGCATATTTTTTATTCATTGTCTGTCTTCCTGCCTGAATGTTGGTAATAGTATTACATTCCTCGCTAGAGACAGGGAAAATGAGAAAACTGGTTGCTATTGTTTCACTATCTGTAAAAGACAAGCACATCTTTTTCCTTCTTTCTGTGGTGGAAGTGCTCTAAAGAGTTTGTCAGCTTTAGAGATAATTTTTATGAAGATTAGAAACATTCAACTTTTGTGAGAGAAAGAACAATAAGAATTAAGAGGGGGGAAAAAAACCCCTCTTTCATGCTGCTCTATTTTCCTATCTACAAATTCTCTCTCCTTCCTGAGTTCGAAGTTTATACAATTCTTTATGCAGTTTGTTTAACAACAGCAGAAGGGACTTTAGTTTCACAAGGCTCACTTACAGTTGATGCTCTTCAAACACAGCGTCACTAGTTTATTTTCATTCTCTGTTATTTTGGATCAAAGCATAATCTTAGGACCTAAGAGTTCCATGCGTGGTTATTTTTGGAATATGGAAGCTTTTGAAGTACTTGAATCAAGTCATCCCTGTGGTTATTCACTGAATAACTAGGGGGTATGTGTTAGACTTTCTTATTTGTGCAAGTATGTGTGTACGTGCAGGAGAATTTATCAGAGGTGGGGATTAAACATGAGATGTGGTACCGCTCCATCTTGCTAAGGAAGCAAGTACACCACAGTTAGACCTGCCTTTGAATGTGACTTGTTTGAACAACTGTGTCATCTCGGGGAACTCATTTAGTTCCTCTGGGCTGTTATGATGAAGTATGAATAAAATATGTGATGAAGGCGCCGTGCACCATGCTTGGAGAACTTGATGTCTGTATGTGTTTGTGTGCATGTACATACCATACTCTGCTCTTAAAAAACAGTACAAAACAAATCCCCCAGACAAAACTATGTAATAGTATAAGTTACTGTGATATAAAAGTCAAATGCAGGGCTTCCCCTGGTGGTCCAGTGGGTAAGGACACCGCCTTGCAGTGCAAGGGGCGCCGGTTCGATCCCTGGCCTGGGAAGACCCCACGTGCCGCGGAGCGGCTGGACCCATGTGTCCAATTACCGAGCCAGAGCTCTGGAGCGCATGCACCCAGAGCCGGTGCTCTGCGACAACAGAGGCCACCACGATGGGAGGCCCCCACGGGCCAGAGAACAAAGATGGATGAAAATAGACAAATGAAAGACCAATAGAAGTGGCCCGCCCGCTCCCCTCCCTCCCCAACCCGACCCCCGCCCAAAATAAATAAATAAATCTTTAAAAAAAAAAAAAAAAGTCAAATGCAGTGTGTATTAAGAAAATAAGTTTTTCACAGCCTTTTCTACTCTTGATATTCCTGAGCTTGCTGTTTAATTTTTGCCAACTCGCTGGATATTAAATAAATCGTATCTTAATGATGTTCTTAAATAACATTGTCTCAATTGCCATTTAGCTTTATTACTTGGTTTCATGTCAAATGCTACTCTAAATGTAAAGATGATGACTTTTCAAATTGTAAAAGTAATGCTTATCATCAGAAATTTGAAATTCCACTGCCTAAGGATAATTACCGTTCAGATTGTGATGCATTTTGAATTTTCCAGTCTGTTTCTCTTTGGCATACATGATGATCTAGATTGAGATCATATTACATATATAGTTTTGTATTCTGACTTTTTCATTTATCATCGTGTCCTGAGAAATTCCTGTGTCCTTAAATGTTCCACGAAAACATGCTGCCTCTGAGTGGCTGCTTACTAGTCTAATACCTGGATGTGCCACAGCTTACGTAACTGTTACTGGTTACATTATTTTGAACTATTCTAAATAATACTGACAGTGTCATCTTTCTATTATATTTGTGTCTGGTTGACAATGTAAAGGACATTGGTGAGCCCTGAATGTGTTACGCTTGTTGACCAGTTGAGAGCCTTCAGCCGAGAGGTCCGACCACACTCACCTATCTGGTTCTCTCCGCAAAGTCCTACTGCTACAGGTATCGCTGTGCTGCTCGAAGCCAGAACACCCCCGACAGCTCTGCTTCGAATCTGGGATTCCGGTGTGCAGCTGACCGCCTGCCTACCACGGGCTAAGAGCCAGGAAGAGTCTTCCCGAATCTGAGCAGAAGTCGTGCCTCACCTGCACGCAGCTTCCCTCGGAAGGCTGAACAATTTCATGTGAAGAATTCCCACCCGGAGGTGGGTTATCTGCCTGACCAGTGGCCAAAGGAACCGCATGGCGAGACCAAATCGCTGACCTGCATCAGCATGTGCGCTTTATTGTGTGATGTGTTTCATGTTTTCCTTCTGAGAGTCTTGAAAGAGGAAGGAGATGGAGGGCACCCTGAGCTAGGCTTCAGGAGGCCTGCATTCTACTCAGGCTCTACTCTTGGGGCTAGACCCCAGGGTCCCACCCTGGACCTTCCTGGGCCTCGGGGATCTGATCTGTCCCGTGAGGGAATGCACAGCAGGATCTCTGAGGCTCACTCCTGACTCAAAAATTCTCTGAATATATCAGATTCTATTGTGACGTCATAGTGAGAATTTATGACAGATGATTTTTTTACCTATTTTTTGCTCCATGTGTGAACCTCGGGTGATACTAATCATGTAAGATAGTTATTCTCTTCTGTATTATTTTCAGAAAATAATGGGGTGGGGTGACGGGGATGAGTCTTTATATTCATACTGCACTTTGTTTTTTCAAGGAAATCAGTGTCTTTTACATTGTTATGACGAGTCCCCCTTGGGCCAGTGATGGTGTGCTCAAGTTCAGCCATCTGAACATGCAGGAATGTCTGTGGGCTGACTCTACTGTGCTTTATCTTTTTAACATTAAGTGCCTTTGGTTTGGGGGGCAGCTCTAAGCCCTATTTCCCCCTCTCCCCAAAGCCTCTGTGAATGTGAAATGTGTGCTACACAGAGAACCCTATTTAATTCTAGATGCAGGAGAAAAGGAGTCAGAACCTTGAGTCAACTATATTCAAGGTATCCAATATTTTGTAATAGGGACATAGGAAATCCTGTTGTCTGTGGAGTATCCCATGCTTTGGATCATGCACTATGTTGAATAAACTGGTATCTGCTAAATCAGGCTTCCGTCTTGTTGATTCCTTTTCTGTTTCTACATTTTCTTTTTTTTTTTTTTTAGATTTCTTTCTTTATTTATTTTTGGGCGGGGGTCGGGTTGGGGAGGGAGGGGAGCATGCGGGCCACTTCTATTGGTATTTCATATTTCATTTGTCTGTTTTCATCCGTCTTTGTTCCTTGGCTCCTGTGGGCCTCCCATCGCGGTGGCGTCTGTCGTTGCTGAGCACCGGCTCTGGGCGCATGCGCCCCAGAGCTCCGGCTCGGTAATTGGACACATTGGTCCAGCCGCTCCGCGGCACGTGGGGTCTTCCCAGGCCAGGGATCGAACCGGCGCCCCTTGCACTGCAAGGTGGTGTCCTTACCCACTGGACCACCAGGGGAAGCCCTACATTTTCTTTTAAAGAAATGACTGTGATATATGTGTGTGGGCTTTTTTTTTAATGTATAATTTCTTTTAGATATGTATGTGTTTTATTTGGTAAAACAATTTCATGTCGCTTAGCTACTTGGTAAATTTGATATGTGAGAGGTTTGTGAGAATTTTTATTACAAAAAAGGCCAGGCTGTTCTGCCAGGAACCTAATTATGACCTTGCTTCTTTGTGCCTCAGTAGATGAAACAAAGTGAAAGGCAGTGCCTCCATCCTGTAAAACCTGACAGGTGCTACATGCCAGGAAAGCCCCTTGTTTTACAGTGATGGCTTCCAACCAGAAGCGCCTGTGACCAGGATCCAAGCCTGACTCCCTATTCTTTTCAGAAAATACTGGGGTGGGGTGACGGGGATGAGTCTTTATATTCATACTGCACTTTGTTTTTTCAAGGAAATCAGTGTCTTTTACATTGTTATGACGAGTCCCCCTTGGGCCAGTGATGGTGTGCTCAAGTTCAGCCATCTGAACATGCAGGAATGTCTGTGGGCTGACTCTACTGTGCTTTATCTTTTTAACATTAAGTGCCTTTGGTTTGGGGGGCAGCTCTAAGCCCTATTTCCCCCTCTCCCCAAAGCCTCTGTGAATGTGAAATGTGTGCTACACAGAGAACCCTATTTAATTCTAGATGCAGGAGAAAAGGAGTCAGAACCTTGAGTCAACTATATTCAAGGTATCCAATATTTTGTAATAGGGACATAGGAAATCCTGTTGTCTGTGGAGTATCCCATGCTTTGGATCATGCACTATGTTGAATAAACTGGTATCTGCTAAATCAGGCTTCCGTCTTGTTGATTCCTTTTCTATTTCCCTCGATTACATTTTCTTTCTTTTTTTTTTTTTTTAGATTTCTTTCTTTATTTATTTTTGGGCGGGGGTCGGGTTGGGGAGGGAGGGGAGCATGCGGGCCACTTCTATTGGTATTTCATATTTCATTTGTCTGTTTTCATCCGTCTTTGTTCCTTGGCTCCTGTGGGCCTCCCATCGCGGTGGCGTCTGTCGTTGCTGAGCACCGGCTCTGGGCGCATGCGCCCCAGAGCTCCGGCTCGGTAATTGGACACATTGGTCCAGCCGCTCCGCGGCACGTGGGGTCTTCCCAGGCCAGGGATCGAACCGGCGCCCCTTGCACTGCAAGGTGGTGTCCTTACCCACTGGACCACCAGGGGAAGCCCTACATTTTCTTTTAAAGAAATGACTGTGATATATGTGTGTGGGTTTTTTTTTTTTTTAATGTATAATTTCTTTTAGATATGTATGTGTTTTATTTGGTAAAACAATTTCATGTCGCTTAGCTACTTGGTAAATTTGATATGTGAGAGGTTTGTGAGAATTTTTATTACAAAAAAGGCCAGGCTGTTCTGCCAGGAACCTAATTATGACCTTGCTTCTTTGTGCCTCAGTAGATGAAACAAAGTGAAAGGCAGTGCCTCCATCCTGTAAAACCTGACAGGTGCTACATGCCAGGAAAGCCCCTTGTTTTTACAGTGATGGCTTCCAACCAGAAGCGCCTGTGACCAGGATCCAAGCCTGACTCCCTATTCTTTGAAGACCTCAGATTCGTTTCTAGCCTGTCATTTAAAACAAAACACTCATCTTGAAGTTTGTTGTTTAAAAACTAAGTCAAATAATATTCTTGAGGGTTCAAGCCAACTCTTAATTACAACTTTTGTGCCTAGCCTTCCTAATGTTTTTTGTGTATAGCCTCCTAATGTTGAAACATTTGTTTTGGGAAGTAGTCATGTTGCTGTTTGTCCACATTTGTTATTCTGTCCTTTTGTGAATATAAAATGTTTCTTTACAGTCATCCATCAACTGATGATTACTTCTGGGAAAACAAACCAAAAGCATTTGTTTCATTGAAGAAGCTAATAGAGAAAATAAGGTATTTTATTCTTTTTTTTTTTTTTTTTTAAAGATTTATTTATTTATTCATTTTGTGCGGGGGTCGGGTTGGGAAGGGAGGGGAGCGGGCGGGCCACTTCTATTGGTCTTTCATTTCTCTATTTTCATCTGTCTTTGTTCTTTGGCTCCTGTGGGCCTCCCATCGCGGTGGGGTCTGTCGTTGCAGAGCGTGGTCCAACTGCTCCACAGCACGTGGGATCTTCCCAGGCCAGGGATCAAACCGGCGTCCCTTGCACTGCAAGGCGGTGTTCTTACCCACTGGACCACCAGGGGAAGCCCCGGTATTTTATTCTTGAAGTCACCATTCCTCAGGAAGTTTTTGTTTTTACTTATTACCTCCCACCTGCTTGGATTTCTCACATGGTTATACTTTTAGTATGTGTATTTTAGATTCTTCTCTTGGTAATTAATGTTACATAGCATAAATATTTTGGGGTGTGTTCTGGCTTAGTCTTTGGAACTGCATTTTTAGCAGCAGTAGAATGTTAGAAAGCATTTAGAATCTGAAATCCTGACAAATGCTTCATTTAAGAACCAGATTTCCAAGTTACCAACCATGGAGTGCACCAGACGACAGACAACTGTGGCCACTACGCTTTATAAAACTGTATGTTGATTTATGAACAGACCAAGATTGTAGTGTAATAACCACAGTTTTAATGGTATATATGTATTCCTGAAAAGCCTCACCTTCTGCAACATCACATGTGAAAAATAGGGAGTGTGAGGGAGATGGGACTGGGGTGGGACAGACCACTCTCATCTTAAGGAGCCTTGTAACCAGAGCACTAGCAGCAACAGTAACTATCCAAGGGAAATCAGTAGCTCAGGCAAATCTTCAGTGGCATTTGCAGGCAGTACTACAGCCCGCCAGTCCTTTGCTGCCTTAAGCCCTGGGCCTCTTCCATCTTTCGTCTCCAAGGTGTAAGCTTTTAATTTGATTTTTAAAATTGTTACCGTTTATTTTTATTTTTGGCTGCACCGGGTCTTCATTGTTGCACTCAGGTTTCTGTAGTTGTGATGAGTGGGGCCGACTCGTTGTTGCAGTGCACAGGCTCCTCGTAACAGTGGCTTCTCTTGTTGCTCAGCACAGGCTCTAGGGCATACAGATTCAGTAGGTGCCCCTCACGGACCCCATAGTTGTGGTGAACGGGCTCAGCTGCCCCTTGACGTGTGGACTCCTGCATTGGCAGGCGGACTCTCCACCACTGGACCACCAGGGACATTTGGCGTTTGATTTTAATGGAGACCACTTCCATCAAAAGTAAAGATCTGATTGTGGTTTAGACTTCTCCGTTCATCTTCTTAAGGTTAGTGGTGGTTGGGAGCAATGATTTTGTAGTATCTTCATTTGAACTCTCCGATTTTGTTTAGTTAACATAGAGCAAATTTTAGCAATTGTGAAGCTATTAGATAAACCACAACTTGTACTTCCATAGGATTAAAAAAGATTTTTTTTGAGGTCTTCATCTATTGCTTTAGTTTTCTCTAAATTCCAAGAACATTAACGTCAGTTGTTTCAAAACACATTTCAAATAACATGCACCCCAACTGATTTTCACATTCTGCCATCTTCTGATCTCTCTTTGCTGATCACTTATGAGCTTACTGCTTCCAAGAGATACTCAACCAGAACAGACTGCTTGGCTAATGTATCAATTGTTGCTGTTCAGTCGCTTAGTCATATCTGACTCTGCGACCACGCAGACTGCAGCATGCCAAGCTTCCCTGACCTTCACTATTTCTTGGTGTTTGCTCAAACTCACTCCCATTGAGTCGGTGATGACATCCATCTCATCCTCTTTTGTCCCCTTCTCTTCCTGCCTTCAGTCTTTCCCAGCATCAGGCTCTTTTCCATTAAGTTGGCTCTTCGCAATAGGTAGCCAAAGTATTGGATCTTCAGTTTCAGCATCAGTCCTTCCAGTGAATATTCAGGGTTAATTTCCTTTAAGATTGACTGGTTTGATCTCTTTGCTCTCCAAGGGACTCTCAAGAGACTTCTCCAACACCACAGTTCAAAGTCATCAGTTATTTGGCACTGAACCTTTTTTATTGTTCATTTCTCACATCTGTACATTACTACTGGAAAAACCATAGCTTTAACAATATGGACCTTTGTCAGCAGTGACGTCTATGTTTTTCAATACACTGTCTAGGTTTGTCGTAGCTTTTGTTTCAAGGAGAAAGTTTCTTTTAATTTCATGACTGCAGTCACCATCTGCAGTGATTTCAGAGCCCAAGAAAGTAAAGTCTATCACTGTTTCCATAATCTTTGTTTTTTGAATGTTGAGTTTTAAGCCAGCTTTTTCACTGTTCTCTTTCACCTTCATCGTTCCTCCTTAGTTCCTCTTTGCTTTCTGCCATAAGGATGGTGTCATCTGCTTATCTGAGGTTATTGCTATTTCTCCTGGCAGTCTTGATTCCAGCTTTGTGCTTCATCCAGCCCGGCATTTTGCATGATTTACACCTTTCCCAGTTTGCAACATGTCCATTGTTCCATGTCTGGTTCTAACTGTTGCTTCTTGACGCACGTACAGGTTTCACAGGAGACGGGTAAGGTGGTCTGGTATTCCTGTCTCTTTCAGAATTTGCTACAGTTTGTTGTTATCCACACAAAGGCTTTAGCATAGTCAGTGAAGCAGAAGCAAATGTTTTTGGACTTCTCTTGCTTTTCTGTATCCAGTGAATGTTGACAGTTTGATCTCTGGCTCCTTGCCTCTTCTAAATCTAGCTTATACATTTGGAAGTTTTCAGTTCACATACTGTTGAAGCCTCGCTTTGAAGGATTTTGAGCATGACCTTGCTAACATGTGAAGTAAGTACAGTTGTGCAGTAGTTTGAACATTCTTTGGCATTGACCTTCTTTGGGATTGGAATAAAAACTGACCCTTTTACAGTCCTGTGGCCATTGCTGAGTTTTCCGAATTTGCTGGCCTATTGAGTGCAGCACTTTTTTTTTTTTTTTTTTTTAAATTTTGGCCTCTTCTATTTTTTTTTTTTTTTTTAATTTATTCTGATCCATCTTCATTCTTTGGCCTATGTGGGCCTCCCATTGCAGTGGCCTCTCTTGCTGGAGAGCACCAGCTCTGGGCACATGTGCTCCAGAGTGCTGGCTTGCAGTTGGACACACAGGTCTAGCTGCTTCAGGGCACGTGGGGTCTTCCTAGGCCAGGGATCGAACCAGTGCCCCTTGCAGTGCAAAGCAGACTCTTTACCCACTGGACCACCAAGGAAGCTCTGAATGCAGCACTTTAACAGCATCATCTTTTAATATTTGAAATAGGTCAGCTGGAATTCCATCACCTCCACTAGCTTTGTTCATAGTGATGCTTCTTTAGGCCCAGGTAAATTTACACTCCAGGATATCTGGCTCTAGGTGAGTGATCAAACCATCATGGTTCTGGGTCAAAGGGATATCACTGTTTCCATAATCTTTGTTTTTTGAATGTTGAGTTTTAAGCCAGCTTTTTCACTGTTCTCTTTCACCTTCATCGTTCCTCCTTAGTTCCTCTTTGCTTTCTGCCATAAGGATGGTGTCATCTGCTTATCTGAGGTTATTGCTATTTCTCCTGGCAGTCTTGATTCCAGCTTTGTGCTTCATCCAGCCCGGCATTTTGCATGATTTACACCTTTCCCAGTTTGCAACATGTCCATTGTTCCATGTCTGGTTCTAACTGTTGCTTCTTGACGCACGTACAGGTTTCACAGGAGACGGGTAAGGTGGTCTGGTATTCCTGTCTCTTTCAGAATTTGCTACAGTTTGTTGTTATCCACACAAAGGCTTTAGCATAGTCAGTGAAGCAGAAGCAAATGTTTTTGGACTTCTCTTGCTTTTCTGTATCCAGTGAATGTTGACAGTTTGATCTCTGGCTCCTTGCCTCTTCTAAATCTAGCTTATACATTTGGAAGTTTTCAGTTCACATACTGTTGAAGCCTCGCTTTGAAGGATTTTGAGCATGACCTTGCTAACATGTGAAGTAAGTACAGTTGTGCAGTAGTTTGAACATTCTTTGGCATTGACCTTCTTTGGGATTGGAATAAAAACTGACCCTTTTACAGTCCTGTGGCCATTGCTGAGTTTTCCGAATTTGCTGGCCTATTGAGTGCAGCACTTTTTTTTTTTTTTTTTTTTTAAATTTTGGCCTCTTCTATTTTTTTTTTTTTTTTAATTCATTCTGATCCATCTTCATTCTTTGGCCTATGTGGGCCTCCCATTGCAGTGGCCTCTCTTGCTGGAGAGCACCAGCTCTGGGCACATGTGCTCCAGAGTGCTGGCTTGCAGTTGGACACACAGGTCTAGCTGCTTCAGGGCACGTGGGGTCTTCCTAGGCCAGGGATCGAACCAGTGCCCCTTGCAGTGCAAAGCAGACTCTTTACCCACTGGACCACCAAGGAAGCTCTGAATGCAGCACTTTAACAGCATCATCTTTTAATATTTGAAATAGGTCAGCTGGAATTCCATCACCTCCACTAGCTTTGTTCATAGTGATGCTTCTTTAGGCCCAGGTAAATTTACACTCCAGGATATCTGGCTCTAGGTGAGTGATCAAACCATCATGGTTATCTGGGTCATTAAGACCTTTTTTGCATAGTTCTTCTGTATATTCTTGCCCCCTCTTCTTAATATCATCTGCTTCTCTTAGGTCCATAC
Source organism: Tragulus kanchil (assembly GCA_022376925.1). Taxonomy (NCBI): domain Eukaryota; kingdom Metazoa; phylum Chordata; class Mammalia; order Artiodactyla; family Tragulidae; genus Tragulus; species Tragulus kanchil. Next base: position 176,114,069 of record JAIOJX010000030.1, read on the forward strand.
TGTTTCTGTTTTTTATTGTGCCCATATTTGCATGAAATGTTCCCTTGGTATCTCTAATTTTCTTATAGAGATGTCTGATCTGTCCCATTCTGTTCTTTTGCTCTGTTTCTTTGCAGTGTTCACTTAAAAAGACTTTCTTTTCTTTTTTTTTTTTTTTTAAAGATTTATTTTATTTATTTATTTTTGGGCGGGGGTCGGGTTGGGGAGGGAGGGGAGCTTGGTCTTTCGTTTCTCTCTGTTCATCCGTCTTTGTTCTTTGACTCCTGTGGGCCTCCCATCACGGTGGCGTCTGTCGTTGCAGAGCGTCGGCTCTGGGCGCATGCGCTCCAGAGCTCTGGCTCGGTAATTGGACACATCAGTCCAGCCGCTCCACGGCATGTGGGATCTTCCCAGGCCAGGGCTTGAACCGGCACCCCTTGCACTGAAAGGCGGTGTCCTTACCCACTGGACCACCAGGGGAAGCCCCTAAAAAGACTTTCTTATCTCTCCTTGCTATTGTTTGGAATTCCACATTAAGTTGAGTGTATCTTTCCTTTTCTCCTTTGCCTTTCACATCTCTTCTTTTCTCAGGTGTTTGTAAGGCCTCCTCAGACAACCCTTTTGCCTTTTTGCATCTCTTTTTCTTGGGGATTTTTTTTTGCGGGGTGGGGGTGGGGCAGTTGGGGAGGGAGGGGGGCGAGCGGGCCACTTCTATTGGTCTTTCATTTATCTATTTTCATCCATCTTTGTTCTTTGGCCCATGTGGGCCTCCAGCACCGACTCTGGGCGCATGCGCTCCAGAGCTCCGACTCAGTAATTGGACACATAGGTTCAGCCACTCCGCGGCACGTGGGATCTTCCCAGGCCAGGGATAGAACTGACGCCCCTTGCAGTGCAAGGCGCTGTCCTTACCCACTGGGCCACTAGGGAAGCCCTTGGGGATGGTTTTGATCACCACTTCCTGTACAGTGTTACAAACTGCTCTCCATAGTTCTTCAGGCACTCTTGTCTATCAGATATCATCCCTTGAATCTCTTTGTCACTGTATAATCATAAGGGATTTGATATAGGTCATATCTGAATGGCCTAGTGGTTTTCCCTACTGTCCTCAATTTAAGTCAGAATTTTTCAATAAAAACTTCATGATCTGAGCCACAGTCAGCTCCTGATTTTATTTTTGCTGACTGTATAGAGCTTCTCCTTCTTTGTCAACAAAGAATATAATCATTCTGATTTTGGTATTGACCATCTGGTGATGTCTATGTGTAGTCATCCCTTGTGTTTTTGGAAGAGGGGTTTGCTATGACCAGTGTGTTCTCTTGGCAAAACTCTGTTAAGCCTTTGCCTGACTTCATTCTGTTCTCCAAGGCCAAACTTGGCATGTCAATAAGAGTATTAAAAATTCTGCTTTTGTGGGGCTTCCCTGGTAGCTCAGTGGTAAAGAGTTTGCCTGCCAATGCAGGAGACACGGGTTCGATCCCTAATCTGGGAAGATTCCAGGTGCTGCAACTAAGCCTGTGAACTACAACTGTTGAGCCTGTGCTCTAGAGCCTCGGAGCTGCAACTATGGAGCCCATGTGTCGCAACTGCTGAAGCCCGTGTGCCCTAGAGCCTGAGTTTCACAACAAGAAAAGTCACTGCAATAAGAAGCCTTCTCACCTCGAGAGTGGCCCCTACTCCCTGCAACTAGAGAAAAGCCTGTGGCAACAGTGAAAACCCAGAATAGCCAAAACAAGAAACAGGTAGAATTAACTTTGTAAAAATTCTGCTTTTGGGGCTCCCCTGGTGGTCCAGTGGGTAAGGACACCTCCTTGCAGTGCAAGGGGCGCCGGTTTGATCCCTGGCCTGGGAAGATCCCACGTGCTACGGAGCGGCTGGACTGATGTGTCCAGTTACCAGGCCGGAGCTCTGGAGCGCATGCGCCCAGAGCCGGTGCTCTGCGACGACAGAGGCCACCGCGATGGGAGGCCCCCACGGGCCAGAGAACAAAGATGGATGAAAATAGAGAAATGAAAGACCAATAGAAGTGGCCCGCCACCCTCTCCCCACCAAATTCTGCTTTTGCTGTTGTTTTTGTCAGGAGTTCATATATTGTGTATATATTTCTAGTTCATTTTTTTGCCCCTTTGAAGAGTGGGGGCATTTTAGGATTTGTTCTCAAATCTGCTTTGGTTCTGAATCCTGCACAACCTTAATTTGTTTTAAGGGATGTACATGAGGGACTGGGTTGGGAGCGAGTCTTACCTTCTTTATTAAAGCTTTATAAACATGGCTAGAAGGTGGTGGTGATAGGGAGTGATGGTTGTGATCAAGAGTGGCATTTCCTTCTTGGAAAACATCAAATTATATAGAGGTCTCAGTTCTTTGTGGTTCAGCCTAAGCTTAAAGTGAAATACAGACCCGAATCAATGTAGATATTGTGTTTTCTTTTAACCCTTCCTCTCCACTTTTTTGACAAAGTATCCTTACTGTCCGTATGACTCTTTAGGAAAAGAAGAAATCAGAGATGATATATGCTTTAGTAAATGTTGATGGGGAATGTGGTGATGTGGGAGATAGCTCAAAGCTAATGTGTTGTGAACTCATGTTGAGCCTGTGCTCTAGAGCCTCGGAGCTGCAACTATGGAGCCCATGTGTCGCAACTGCTGAAGCCCGTGTGCCCTAGAGCCTGAGTTTCACAACAAGAAAAGTCACTGCAATAAGAAGCCTTCTCACCTCGAGAGTGGCCCCTACTCCCTGCAACTAGAGAAAAGCCTGTGGCAACAGTGAAAACCCAGAATAGCCAAAACAAGAAACAGGTAGAATTAACTTTGTAAAAATTCTGCTTTTGGGGCTCCCCTGGTGGTCCAGTGGGTAAGGACACCTCCTTGCAGTGCAAGGGGCGCCGGTTTGATCCCTGGCCTGGGAAGATCCCACGTGCTACGGAGCGGCTGGACTGATGTGTCCAGTTACCAGGCCGGAGCTCTGGAGCGCATGCGCCCAGAGCCGGTGCTCTGCGACGACAGAGGCCACCGCGATGGGAGGCCCCCACGGGCCAGAGAACAAAGATGGATGAAAATAGAGAAATGAAAGACCAATAGAAGTGGCCCGCCACCCTCTCCCCACCAAATTCTGCTTTTGCTGTTGTTTTTGTCAGGAGTTCATATATTGTGTATATATTTCTAGTTCATTTTTTTGCCCCTTTGAAGAGTGGGGGCATTTTAGGATTTGTTCTCAAATCTGCTTTGGTTCTGAATCCTGCACAACCTTAATTTGTTTTAAGGGATGTACATGAGGGACTGGGTTGGGAGCGAGTCTTACCTTCTTTATTAAAGCTTTATAAACATGGCTAGAAGGTGGTGGTGATAGGGAGTGATGGTTGTGATCAAGAGTGGCATTTCCTTCTTGGAAAACATCAAATTATATAGAGGTCTCAGTTCTTTGTGGTTCAGCCTAAGCTTAAAGTGAAATACAGACCCGAATCAATGTAGATATTGTGTTTTCTTTTTAACCCCTTCCTCTCCACTTTTTTGACAAAGTATCCTTACTGTCCGTATGACTCTTTAGGAAAAGAAGAAATCAGAGATGATATATGCTTTAGTAAATGTTGATGGGGAATGTGGTGATGTGGGGAGATAGCTCAAAGCTAATGTGTTGGTGAATTCTCTTTCCACAGAATTCTAGTCCTGTTGCTGATCAGCTTTTAAAAACAAATCATGTTTTCAAGCTACACATAAAATTGTTATATGTGGTAAAATCCTTAGTGTTGTATGGGGTAAAATCCATAGTTCACTAAATGAAAGGAGTATTTTGGAGAAAAAACAAACATGGAAATATGATGTTTTCTGTTCTGAGACTAGGTATTTCCTACAAGAGACTATGGGATTTATTTTCTGTTTATAAAAAGATATTTTGTGTGCATTTCTTTCTTCCTTCCTTCTAAATACTTACTCTTGGCAGTATTTCTCATCAGAGAGTTACCTTGCAGACTGGCTCTTAGGAGAACACAGGGCGTACAGAACCTGGCTCTTGTAGGAAAAGGGGACAGGCGAGAAGCAGACTGAGCAATGCCCATTCTTAAGGCTCTGTCACTGCTCTGCGCCCTGTGACTGCCATGCAGAAATGCGAGCCCAGACTTGCCGGATCATCTGGTTTCTGAGGGTACTTGGCTATCTGCATTTTCACGTGAAGTCTTCATGTTGGCCACTAATTGAGATTTAAAAGAGCCAATACTGTAAGACCTAACACATTACCTCTGTAGCCAGATTCTGCCTATGGGGTGCCACTTTTCAACTGAAATTATGAAAAGTTCATTCATTTCGGGCCACACAGAATTTCAAGGATTTCTTTCTGAAAACAGACTGATCCAGTAGGCGAAGTAGTGTACCAGTGAGAAACGTCCAGGTGTGAGAACGGGCAGTGGTTTGCCCAAGGTCGTTGTCTTAACTTTGATGTGTCTTAGGACTGTGGTCCCCAGCTTTTTTGGTACCAGGGACTGGTTTTGAGGAAGACAGTTGTCCCACAGATTGGGGGGCAGGGGGCAGAATGAGTTTTGGAATGATTTAAAGGCATTATATTTCTTATTCCGTCATGGATTTGACAGGAGGTGGAGCTCAGGTGGGGATGCAAGCCGCGGGGAGCCGCAGGAAATACAGATGAAGGTTTGCTCACGCACCTGTTGCTCACCTCCTGCTGTGTGGCCCAGTTCCTAACAGGCCTGTGGCCCCAGGAGTTAGGGAGCCCTGCCTTAGGAAACATCCCATTCCCCCGAAAGTCATCTTAACAGCCACAGGCAACCTCAGCTGTCAGCAGTTCATTTTCATTGACTTAGACACTTACTACTAAGTGTGCAGACTGATGCCAGCGAAGAGCAGAGACGTGTGTTTCTTCACCATCGGTTTCATTTACGAAAATCTAATTGTCTGTAAAATCCATAGTTCACTAAATGAAAGGAGTATTTTGGAGAAAAAACAAACATGGAAATATGATGTTTTCTGTTCTGAGACTAGGTATTTCCTACAAGAGACTATGGGATTTATTTTCTGTTTATAAAAAGATATTTTGTGTGCATTTCTTTCTTCCTTCCTTCTAAATACTTACTCTTGGCAGTATTTCTCATCAGAGAGTTACCTTGCAGACTGGCTCTTAGGAGAACACAGGGCGTACAGAACCTGGCTCTTGTAGGAAAAGGGGACAGGCGAGAAGCAGACTGAGCAATGCCCATTCTTAAGGCTCTGTCACTGCTCTGCGCCCTGTGACTGCCATGCAGAAATGCGAGCCCAGACTTGCCGGATCATCTGGTTTCTGAGGGTACTTGGCTATCTGCATTTTCACGTGAAGTCTTCATGTTGGCCACTAATTGAGATTTAAAAGAGCCAATACTGTAAGACCTAACACATTACCTCTGTAGCCAGATTCTGCCTATGGGGTGCCACTTTTCAACTGAAATTATGAAAAGTTCATTCATTTCGGGCCACACAGAATTTCAAGGATTTCTTTCTGAAAACAGACTGATCCAGTAGGCGAAGTAGTGTACCAGTGAGAAACGTCCAGGTGTGAGAACGGGCAGTGGTTTGCCCAAGGTCGTTGTCTTAACTTTGATGTGTCTTAGGACTGTGGTCCCCAGCTTTTTTGGTACCAGGGACTGGTTTTGAGGAAGACAGTTGTCCCACAGATTGGGGGGCAGGGGGCAGAATGAGTTTTGGAATGATTTAAAGGCATTATATTTCTTATTCCGTCATGGATTTGACAGGAGGTGGAGCTCAGGTGGGGATGCAAGCCGCGGGGAGCCGCAGGAAATACAGATGAAGGTTTGCTCACGCACCTGTTGCTCACCTCCTGCTGTGTGGCCCAGTTCCTAACAGGCCTGTGGCCCCAGGAGTTAGGGAGCCCTGCCTTAGGAAACATCCCATTCCCCCGAAAGTCATCTTAACAGCCACAGGCAACCTCAGCTGTCAGCAGTTCATTTTCATTGACTTAGACACTTACTACTAAGTGTGCAGACTGATGCCAGCGAAGAGCAGAGACGTGTGTTTCTTCACCATCGGTTTCATTTACGAAAATCTAATTGTCTGTAATACCAACTACCCCAGAGAAGGCCTTGTTTTTATAGGTTTTGCCAGAATCAGTCACGCTATTAGTGAAAAGCTGGCCTTTATTGTTTCATATGCTTAAAACCTTGTGGAAATTATTAACTCCGGAAGCCTCAGATGGAGCACTGGCCACAGGCCAGATCTCCTTCCTTCCTCTGACTCTTGTGTTTAGACCCTTAGAGCAGGAGTTTAATTAATTTTTTGATTAAGCAAAATCATCACAGATAATATTCAGGTAAGTCTTGTAAAGTGAAGAACACTGCTTTCTGAAGCTTGCCCTATTTAGGATTGGAAAGTTGAAGGGATTAGCACCAAAGCAGTGGAATTTTTCAGCTTCAGATCAGATTCTAATCTGCCCCCAAATGGTCATTGACCCCACAAGGCATTATTATGGGAAGGAAGGCTGGTTGGGCCTTTGGAATTAGTCGCCGTTGTCAGGCACAAAGGTGATTCCATTTCAGTGCAGATGCAGGTCACAGAGGGTTCTGTCCCATGCCTGGATCTGGGCCATGCTTGACAGTCTCCTTGTTTTCTTTGCTGAGGAAATGGAAGGTGGATCAGAGCCACCTTTCTCCAGCACGTCAATTTGGCACCTCACCAGGGTAACATTAGTAGCTCTGAATCAACACTTAAGTGAAACCAGCCGACAGTCAATCAGGGGACGAGAGATAAGTCCTCCCTTGTCAGGTGGTGCTGATCAAAGGTCCACCTGCGTTTAGCCTGATGCCTCCCAAGAAGGGCCCTTTGTGGTGGCTTTTGTGAAGGCCACAATTTTCCTCTGCTCCAGACACTTGTCAAACGAAATTTTATTTACTCAAGTGACATGAAAGGATGCCCTTTTCATCTCTTCCGTTAGCGTCTTTAACGGGCAGTTTAGGGACTTCCTTGGCAGTCCAGCAGTTAAGACTTCACCTTCCAGTGTCAGGGTGCAGGTTCAGTCCCTGGCCGGGGAGCTACTATCCCACATGCCTCACGGCCAAAAAGCTGAAAACAGAAACAATATTGTAACAGATTCATTAAATGCTTTAAATATGGTCCACATTAAAAAAAAAAATCTTAAAAAAAAAGAAAGGCCCGTTAGCATTATGTAAAGAGAGCATCAAAATGAGACTCTCTGGGAGTGTTTCCTTGCCCCTCTCCCTACTTGTGACCTTTAGGCAGGTAACAACTTCTCAGGTAAATGGGGATAATAACAGTACCTACCTCTTAGGGTTGTGGGGAGAGATGAAATAATGCAAACATAAAATGTTTAGCACAAATTACTTGGGTAAATGCGTGCTGGGTACTTTCTTTTCTTTTCTTTTCTTCAACTTTAAACTTTTAATTTTCTATTGGAGTATAGTCGATTCACAGTGCTGTGGTAGTTTCTGGTGAACAGCAAAGGGACTCAGCCATACACATACGTGCGTCCACGCTCCCCCAAACCCCGTCTCTCATCCAGGCTGCCATATACCATTGAGCTGAGTTCCATGTGCTAGTCCCATGTGTGTAGCTGAGTTCCGTGTGTGTAGGTCCTTGTTGGTTATCCATTTTAAATACAGCGGTGTGTACATACCCGTCCCAAGCTCCCAAAGGAGCAGGAAGATACTGCCAGACAGTCCTGGTCAGTCATGGGATTCAGCTTAGAACAGAGAACAACGCGAGCCAAGGACAAAACAAAGACGCTGAATTTAAAAGCGGAACTTGACCTCTATCTCAAATATTTTAAAAAAGAAAATTAAAAAGTTGGCATGATTGACCCCCAAACCTCTGTCAATTCTAGGTTGGCCAAAAAAGTTTGCTAAGGTTTTCCGTGTGATGGTATGGAAAACCCAGAATGAACTTTTTGGCCAGCCCAGTATTTGAATTTGAAAATATTCTGATGCAGTGTAGTCCATCTGTTCCCCAAAGTTCTCTTTAAAGAAAATTAGATCTGGTTATTGCTACAGAGATTGTATAATTCTGAAGCTTCTCCTCTTCAAGCTGCCTCACAAAGAACTTCTGGCAGTTTTTTTCTTTTAAAATTTTTACAGAGTTTTGTGGTTCACAGACATGTATGTTCCCAGATCAGTCATATGGCCGGGAGCTACTATCCCACATGCCTCACGGCCAAAAAGCTGAAAACAGAAACAATATTGTAACAGATTCATTAAATGCTTTAAATATGGTCCACATTAAAAAAAAAAATCTTAAAAAAAAAGAAAGGCCCGTTAGCATTATGTAAAGAGAGCATCAAAATGAGACTCTCTGGGAGTGTTTCCTTGCCCCTCTCCCTACTTGTGACCTTTAGGCAGGTAACAACTTCTCAGGTAAATGGGGATAATAACAGTACCTACCTCTTAGGGTTGTGGGGAGAGATGAAATAATGCAAACATAAAATGTTTAGCACAAATTACTTGGGTAAATGCGTGCTGGGTACTTTCTTTTCTTTTCTTTTCTTCAACTTTAAACTTTTAATTTTCTATTGGAGTATAGTCGATTCACAGTGCTGTGGTAGTTTCTGGTGAACAGCAAAGGGACTCAGCCATACACATACGTGCGTCCACGCTCCCCCAAACCCCGTCTCTCATCCAGGCTGCCATATACCATTGAGCTGAGTTCCATGTGCTAGTCCCATGTGTGTAGCTGAGTTCCGTGTGTGTAGGTCCTTGTTGGTTATCCATTTTAAATACAGCGGTGTGTACATACCCGTCCCAAGCTCCCAAAGGAGCAGGAAGATACTGCCAGACAGTCCTGGTCAGTCATGGGATTCAGCTTAGAACAGAGAACAACGCGAGCCAAGGACAAAACAAAGACGCTGAATTTAAAAGCGGAACTTGACCTCTATCTCAAATATTTTAAAAAAGAAAATTAAAAAGTTGGCATGATTGACCCCCAAACCTCTGTCAATTCTAGGTTGGCCAAAAAAGTTTGCTCAGGTTTTCCGTGTGATGGTATGGAAAACCCAGAATGAACTTTTTGGCCAGCCCAGTATTTGAATTTGAAAATATTCTGATGCAGTGTAGTCCATCTGTTCCCCAAAGTTCTCTTTAAAGAAAATTAGATCTGGTTATTGCTACAGAGATTGTATAATTCTGAAGCTTCTCCTCTTCAAGCTGCCTCACAAAGAACTTCTGGCAGTTTTTTTCTTTTAAAATTTTTACAGAGTTTTGTGGTTCACAGACATGTATGTTCCCAGATCAGTCATATGCACATCCCTGGTCCCCTCCCCCCCGCAAGCCCCCCCATCCCACTCCTCCAGGCCGTCTCACCGCGCCCCTGCAGGATCTCTTATTCCCACAGCGCAGTGACCATAGCTATCTTTTTCACACATGGTAGTATAGGTTTCCATGTTACTCTCTCTGGCAGCTTTAATAGCAATGAAAATATCATTCGTTGGCATAGTAATAATTAAAAAGAAAGAAAACAGAAAAGGGAGGGCAGTGTGTTGGCTCATGATATTCTGGTCAGGCTGTTAATGTTTTCTGTGGTGTTTTCAATGTTAATTTGCATGCCAGTTTTAGAGAATAGTTGTTTAGATAATTCTACTAAGTCATTCAAATTATTTCCTCTTGCTTAATTATACTCTGAGATTATTGGTCCAGGACCTAGAGTCTAACTTCATAAATTAACACATTTAAAACTAGAAATAATACCCGAAGGAGAATAGTTTAGTTTGGTAGCATTCATAAGGATTAGTATTAAGGGATTTGAGAACAGAAACTCTCAAAGTGTGGTCCATGGACTCCAAAGGGGGTTGAATCAAATCTATCTTCATAATAATACTAAGATGTGATTTGCCTTTTTTATTCTCATTATATCATGAGTATATGGCAGCATTTGCCAGAGACTACATGATATGTAGCCTGATGACTCGTAGAATATGAGCTTGTGTTTTTTGTTTTTTAATTTTTTGGCCACTTTTTAATTGGTTTTTTATTTATTTATTTTCATCCATCTTTGTTCTTTGGCCTGTTTGGGCCTTCCTTCTCAGTGGCCTGTCTTGTAGCAGAGAACCGGCTCTGGGCACATGCGCTCCAGAGCTCCGGCTCGGTAATTGGACACATCGGTCCAGCCGCTCCGCGGCACGTGGGATATTCCCAGGCCAGGGATCGAACCGGCGCCCCTTGCACTGCAAGGCAGAGTCTTTACCCACTGGACCACCAGGGAAGCCCGCGTGTATTTTTATGTTTAAAAATGTTTCCAGTCTTAATTTCTTTTTAATATATTTTTGGGGGCACAAGTTGAGGAGGGAGGGGTATTCTGAAGCTTCTCCTCTTCAAGCTGCCTCACAAAGAACTTCTGGCAGTTTTTTTCTTTTAAAATTTTTACAGAGTTTTGTGGTTCACAGACATGTATGTTCCCAGATCAGTCATATGCACATCCCTGGTCCCTCCCCACAAGCCCCCATCCCACTCCTCCAGGCCGTCTCACCGCGCCCCTGCAGGATCTCTTATTCCCACAGCGCAGTGACCATAGCTATCTTTTTCACACATGGTAGTATAGGTTTCCATGTTACTCTCTCTGGCAGCTTTAATAGCAATGAAAATATCATTCGTTGGCATAGTAATAATTAAAAAGAAAGAAAACAGAAAAGGGAGGGCAGTGTGTTGGCTCATGATATTCTGGTCAGGCTGTTAATGTTTTCTGTGGTGTTTTCAATGTTAATTTGCATGCCAGTTTTAGAGAATAGTTGTTTAGATAATTCTACTAAGTCATTCAAATTATTTCCTCTTGCTTAATTATACTCTGAGATTATTGGTCCAGGACCTAGAGTCTAACTTCATAAATTAACACATTTAAAACTAGAAATAATACCCGAAGGAGAATAGTTTAGTTTGGTAGCATTCATAAGGATTAGTATTAAGGGATTTGAGAACAGAAACTCTCAAAGTGTGGTCCATGGACTCCAAAGGGGGTTGAATCAAATCTATCTTCATAATAATACTAAGATGTGATTTGCCTTTTTTATTCTCATTATATCATGAGTATATGGCAGCATTTGCCAGAGACTACATGATATGTAGCCTGATGACTCGTAGAATATGAGCTTGTGTTTTTTGTTTTTTAATTTTTTGGCCACTTTTTAATTGGTTTTTTATTTATTTATTTTCATCCATCTTTGTTCTTTGGCCTGTTTGGGCCTTCCTTCTCAGTGGCCTGTCTTGTAGCAGAGAACCGGCTCTGGGCACATGCGCTCCAGAGCTCCGGCTCGGTAATTGGACACATCGGTCCAGCCGCTCCGCGGCACGTGGGATATTCCCAGGCCAGGGATCGAACCGGCGCCCCTTGCACTGCAAGGCAGAGTCTTTACCCACTGGACCACCAGGGAAGCCCGCGTGTATTTTTATGTTTAAAAATGTTTCCAGTCTTAATTTCTTTTTTTTTAATATATTTTTTGGGGGGGCACAAGTTGAGGAGGGAGGGGTGTCAGCGGGCCACTTCTATTGGTCTTTCATTTATCTATTTTTTTATCCATCTTTGTTCTTTGGCCCGTGTGGGCCTCCCATCGCAGCGGCCTCTGTTGTTGCAGAGCACTGGCTGTGGGCACATGCGCTCCAGAGCTCTGGCTCGGTTATTGGATACATCGGTCCAGCCGCTCTGCGGCACGTAGGAACTTCCCAGACCAGGGATTGAACAGGGCGCCCCTTGCACTGCAAGGCGGGTCATTACCCACTGGACCACCAGGGAAGCCCCAGTCTTAATTTTTAATATACTAAATATTAACTCTAGCTCACATAACACAATCTTCAGTGATAGGCATGTAAAGGGGTCGTGGAGCTTCCCTGGTGGCACTAGTGGTAAAGAACGTGCCTGCCAGTGCAGGAGATATGAGAGACGTGGGTTCGATCCCTGGGTCAGGAAGATCCCCTGGAGGAGGGCACAGCAACCCACTCCAGTATTCTTGCCTGGAGAAGCCCAGGGACCAGAGGAGCCTGGTGGCCACCGTCCACAGGGTCACAAAGAGTCAGACACGATTAAAGTGACTTAGCACACTAAGTGGTCCTGAAACCCAGAAATTTGAAGGCTGCTGATCTAGGAGAAAAGCAAGATCTGCTGGTGACTGACTCTGTCTTTGTAGAGGATTGTCCTTCAGAGGACAATCAAGAAGAGTTTACTGTTGTACACTTGAAACTAACACAATTTTGTAAATCAACTATACTTCAACAAAAATACATCTCTGTAAATTTCTAATATGGTTAAAAGAAGAAGAATGGAGTTTAAATGGCCACAGGAGAAAGTAAAATTATCTGTTCAGAAGCGCTTCCTTCCTGTTCATCTTAGGGTACCTATTAAATGCATAGGAGAATTTCCTACCCTGGCTCTTAAGAAGACCCACCCATGATTTAGCTGAAGCCGTCACCTGGAAGTCAGAAAGAAGCTCTGGGGAGGTGCATAGGCAGACGGCTCTGCCACAGGCCGTCATGTTTTCACAGATATGCTGATCACGGAGTTGAGCCCTGGAGAGACAATTTTGTGTGGACTGCCCGGGACCATCCTGTAGTTGGAGTCACTCTGATATATCCATAAAAGGACTCCTCAGAGGGGCTTTGGAATATCAGGGCCACACAGTGTAAGCTCCCCCACTATTGTGGCCTCTGCTCAAAGTATTTGGTCTTGGGATCTTGCCAGTTGACCGCCTGCCCCCTCTGATGGTGATCGTTATGTGAATAAGGTCGCAGTGTTACTTTCATGAAATAGCTCCCATTCTCCCAGTGGAGTTCATCTTCCTTGTGCTGTAAATTGTGATGGTTCTAGCTTCTTCTTGCCTGGTTTGTCTTACAATAGTTTTAGGCACCCCTTATCCAGATACTATGCTATGTGTCTCATTTGATCTGCAGGCAATTGTGGGAGGACCTGGTTATTTTTGGTTAGTATTCCCACTGTGCCCTTAGGAAACTAGGACTCGGTGTTTGCCAGGCATCCAGGTGACACAGCCGAATGAGGCAGGACTAGGACTCGTACCGTTTTTGTGACTTCACTTTCTATCGCATCACCAGATCCATAGTTTTAAGTTTGGGGTGGGGAGGGGTGAATTGAAGAGGGGAGATTACTGGGGTTAAAGGTAACCTCAAGGAGAAAAAAATGCAAAGAGCAAGGAGGTGGAATGGATCACAGGGTCACAAAGAGTCAGACACGATTAAAGTGACTTAGCACACTAAGTCCTGAAACCCAGTTGACATGGAGAAAAGCAAGATCTGCTGGTGACTGACTCTGTCTTTGTAGAGGATTGTCCTTCAGAGGACAATCAAGAAGAGTTTACTGTTGTACACTTGAAACTAACACAATTTTGTAAATCAACTATACTTCAACAAAAATACATCTCTGTAAATTTCTAATATGGTTAAAAGAAGAAGAATGGAGTTTAAATGGCCACAGGAGAAAGTAAAATTATCTGTTCAGAAGCGCTTCCTTCCTGTTCATCTTAGGGTACCTATTAAATGCATAGGAGAATTTCCTACCCTGGCTCTTAAGAAGACCCACCCATGATTTAGCTGAAGCCGTCACCTGGAAGTCAGAAAGAAGCTCTGGGGAGGTGCATAGGCAGACGGCTCTGCCACAGGCCGTCATGTTTTCACAGATATGCTGATCACGGAGTTGAGCCCTGGAGAGACAATTTTGTGTGGACTGCCCGGGACCATCCTGTAGTTGGAGTCACTCTGATATATCCATAAAAGGACTCCTCAGAGGGGCTTTGGAATATCAGGGCCACACAGTGTAAGCTCCCCCACTATTGTGGCCTCTGCTCAAAGTATTTGGTCTTGGGATCTTGCCAGTTGACCGCCTGCCCCCTCTGATGGTGATCGTTATGTGAATAAGGTCGCAGTGTTACTTTCATGAAATAGCTCCCATTCTCCCAGTGGAGTTCATCTTCCTTGTGCTGTAAATTGTGATGGTTCTAGCTTCTTCTTGCCTGGTTTGTCTTACAATAGTTTTAGGCACCCCTTATCCAGATACTATGCTATGTGTCTCATTTGATCTGCAGGCAATTGTGGGAGGACCTGGTTATTTTTGGTTAGTATTCCCACTGTGCCCTTAGGAAACTAGGACTCGGTGTTTGCCAGGCATCCAGGTGACACAGCCGAATGAGGCAGGACTAGGACTCGTACCGTTTTTGTGACTTCACTTTCTATCGCATCACCAGATCCATAGTTTTAAGTTTGGGGTGGGGAGGGGTGAATTGAAGAGGGGAGATTACTGGGGTTAAAGGTAACCTCAAGGAGAAAAAAATGCAAAGAGCAAGGAGGTGGAATGGATCACTAATTAAGAATACGGACCCTGGAGCCAGACTGTCTCCTTTGAAATTGTTGTCCTACGACTTCTGGTCCTACGACTTGCTTGAAATCTGACGTTAGGCAAGTTACTTAACCATCTTTTTTTTTTTTTTTTTTCAGATTTTGAAAATTAAGTGAAAGTACTTGGGGAAAAGGTAGAATCTAGGCAGGAATATTAAGACTGTCAGTATAGATCTGATCTGCCTGCAAATCTTTGACCCACTTTATATCATTTTCAATAAGGCAGTGTATTGGACATTAGGTTAGGATCGCAGGTTTTCAAAAGGCGTGTTTTCTTGACATCCTTTTCTTTCCCAGAATGGGCTGCTTGTTTTGACAAGGTGATCATGTTTCCATTTTAAAAAAAGATTTTTAGTGGGGAGGTGGGAGAAGGCTGGGTATACGGGAAACATTCATCTGGTGGAAATAGTGAAGATCAAAAGGTGCATTCAGCTCATTCATACCCGCCTCAAATTCATGAAGAAAATTACAGCTGATAAGTGACTGAGATCACGTGGAAGAATGAAAGGAAAAGTGTCCTGCGCCGTCTGAAAAAGCGTATGGGAGGGCATCTTGATAAGCGTAAATCCCCTGGTCTTTGTGATGCTGGACTGAAGTTTCTTACTTGCCACCCGAAACTCTGCCGAGGGACCGAAAACTGGGCAATTGTTTCTTAAGATGTGGTTTCAGGGCAGCTTCCAATGCAGCATTTTCCTCTGTTCCAGAACATTCGTAAAGACTCAGTTTGGTGGGGAGGAAAAAAGCCTCATTAATGTGGAAACCACATTCACATTTGTAGTTTTATATTTGTTAACAAACTCTTGCTCCAGGATCTATTAGGCAAGTCAAAGGGTGAATCATGTTGATGACCACTTCTGGGCTGTTAGCCTTGGTGTGTTTTGAGCCAGCCCTGGTACCTCCTTCCGTGGCAACTTGATGTGGTTTTCTATGTCACGTACCCCCTCTAGTGGCCAAATTGGGTTTGGTTTTTTGTTGGTTTTGTACAGATGATCTTTAAAGTTGGAGATCCTTTTTTTTTTTTTTTTTTTTGCCACTTCTATTGGTCTTTCACTTATCTATTTTCTTTTTTTTATTTTTATTTTTAAAATTTTATTTATGTTTCTAAACTTTTATTTTACTTTTAACTTTTACAGAGTTTTGCTGTTTACGGATATGTATGATCCCAGATTAGTCATATGTATATCCCCGACTTCCCACCCCTCCAGACCGTCACATAGCACCCCTGCAGGGTCCCCTTTTCTCACAGAGCAATGACTATAGCTGTTTTCTTCACATATGACAGTACAGGTTTTCATGCTACTTCCTTTACGCCTCCTACCCACTGTTCATTCCCCACAATGTCCATATGTCTACTGTCTATGTCTGTTTTTAAAGTTGGAGATCCTTTGATTGAGGGGGTACTGTGGATTTGGGAAGGTAAGGGGGAAAGGATCAGAAATAATGTCCACCTTCTTACTCCATAGGAAAAACTGTTCTGAAGTATATGTCCCATTCCACCTGGCGATTTTTAAAGAGCTGGTGGAGATGGGGACCTTTGAAAGAGAGGAGGGATTTTAGAATGATCACTCATCTTATTACTCTGATTATTTTCTGAATTTCTACTACCTTTACTAATAATTATCTTATTAGTAAGTCCATAGTTTCATTAGAAAAAAGTCTTTATTTTTTTTTTAGTGAGAACAGCAATAGAATGTGTCAGGTAAAACTAGAGAGTGAAAAATAAGTGAAGTGTTCTTCATTCTGTGAATTCTGGTCTTCTCCCCAGTCTGTCAGGAGGTGACGATCGTGAGCAGTAAGTTTATCTTTCCAGCCTTCTTTGTATGCAGTAACAAAGACGTATTGTACATGTATCTTATTGGCATATATTAAGTACAGATGATATATCCATATATATTGGCTTGGCGAGAAAGTTCAATTAGGTTTTCCCTAAACAAACAAACAAAAAAGTTAGAGAAATACCCAACCAAAGTTTTTGGCCAGCCCAATACACAGTGTATTCACCTTAGATTTGGTTTTTATGAAACAAAACGGAATCTTACTACACATACAATTCATTTAATGTTTTGCATGCCCCGTGAAAGTACTGTATAGGTCTGTGTGTGTGTGCATGTGCTAGGTTGTTTCAGTCGTGTCAGACTCTTTGCAGCCCTGTGAGCCATAGCCTGCCAGGCTCCTCTGTCCATGGGCTTCTCCAGGCAAGCACCTGGAGGGCTGCCATGCCCCCTCCTCATGTCTCAGAGTTTTGCTGTTTACGGATATGTATGATCCCAGATTAGTCATATGTATATCCCCGACTTCCCACCCCTCCAGACCGTCACATAGCACCCCTGCAGGGTCCCCTTTTCTCACAGAGCAATGACTATAGCTGTTTTCTTCACATATGACAGTACAGGTTTTCATGCTACTTCCTTTACGCCTCCTACCCACTGTTCATTCCCCACAATGTCCATATGTCTACTGTCTATGTCTGTTTTTAAAGTTGGAGATCCTTTGATTGAGGGGGTACTGTGGATTTGGGAAGGTAAGGGGGAAAGGATCAGAAATAATGTCCACCTTCTTACTCCATAGGAAAAACTGTTCTGAAGTATATGTCCCATTCCACCTGGCGATTTTTAAAGAGCTGGTGGAGATGGGGACCTTTGAAAGAGAGGAGGGATTTTAGAATGATCACTCATCTTATTACTCTGATTATTTTCTGAATTTCTACTACCTTTACTAATAATTATCTTATTAGTAAGTCCATAGTTTCATTAGAAAAAAGTCTTTATTTTTTTTTTAGTGAGAACAGCAATAGAATGTGTCAGGTAAAACTAGAGAGTGAAAAATAAGTGAAGTGTTCTTCATTCTGTGAATTCTGGTCTTCTCCCCAGTCTGTCAGGAGGTGACGATCGTGAGCAGTAAGTTTATCTTTCCAGCCTTCTTTGTATGCAGTAACAAAGACGTATTGTACATGTATCTTATTGGCATATATTAAGTACAGATGATATATCCATATATATTGGCTTGGCGAGAAAGTTCAATTAGGTTTTCCCTAAACAAACAAACAAAAAAGTTAGAGAAATACCCAACCAAAGTTTTTGGCCAGCCCAATACACAGTGTATTCACCTTAGATTTGGTTTTTATGAAACAAAACGGAATCTTACTACACATACAATTCATTTAATGTTTTGCATGCCCCGTGAAAGTACTGTATAGGTCTGTGTGTGTGTGCATGTGCTAGGTTGTTTCAGTCGTGTCAGACTCTTTGCAGCCCTGTGAGCCATAGCCTGCCAGGCTCCTCTGTCCATGGGCTTCTCCAGGCAAGCACGCTGGAGGGGCTGCCATGCCCTCCTCCAGGGGATCTTCCCGACCCAGGGACCAAGCCCTCATCTCCTATGTCTCCTGCATTGGCAGGTGGGTTCTTTACCACTAGTGCCACCACTGGTCTAGTTCTTTTAAAATAGCTGACTATTAAATTCATTTATTTAAGCATTCTCTTATTGGTGAATATTTGGGTTACTTTCAGTTTTTGTTGTTAAAAAATATCCCAGCAAACATATTTGTACCTACTTCTGTCTCTGCCAGTTGGTGCAGCAGTTTTCTGTAGGATAAATTCCTAGGAGTCTTAACTCCTGTATCAGAACCTACAGTTATTTGAAATTGTGATGGGTATTGACAGCCCTCCAACAAGGCTGTACCAGCCTATATTCCCACACACAGTGAAGCTACAGCTTTTCAGTGATATATATATATATATATAATATTTATATTTACACATATATTTATATAATTATTATTTTTTTAATCCTAAAACGAATCAAAAAGCAACCAAGGTAGCTCAGTGTAGGGCAATTCTCCTGTAGGAGTCAGACACAGTTGTCAAGGGAGATGAATGAAATCAAACTGAGGTCTTCATCTGGCCTCAGCCCTGGAGCATTCCTCGCTCTCGGTGGTTGAAACACTACCCTGGGTTATGTTAATAGGTCCAATTCTGATTGCAAATGACTCCAGTCTGCAAAAGTGATTCACTGTTAATGAAATCAGTCTTGAGGAGTAAATTGTTTCCACTCCCCACCCCTGCCCACAATTCACCCTGACCTCCTTGCTGACAGTAATTACTGTGTTATTTTCCTCCTTGTGGTTTGGTGATCTGGACCCCCACCTCTGAGTTATTAATTCTGACCTTTCCTATATATGGCTCGGTTGGGATGCTTCAGACCTTAGGGGCCCCTGAAAGTTTAAAAAAGCACAGTCTGAAGGTCAGAAACCTTGAATGGTATCCAGTCTTAGCAGCTTTCTGCTCGCTAGCTCTCTATTCCATCTGCTGTCCTCAGAGCTGGTCCCTGGGCCACGCCTGGCTTGTTGCATTAGAAATACTCCTGGGACGTGTCCCAAATGCGCTTTCCTGAGCCCTCCTCCCAGACCACTAAGTGCATAGGGCTCCAGTGAAGCCGTGGTTGCTTGCTTCTTCAAATCCCCGCTCTGCCCTGTGGGGCCTCTTACCCCTGGGGAGCTTTAGTTGTATTGTCTATAAAATGAGGCCTTGAAGTATATCAGATTCTCCTGCAGGGAAAAGAAGGTGCGGAGGTCGTCAGGAAATTCTGCCTGAAACTTTAGATGAAGAGCATTGCTCCAAGGAGTCACTCTGTGTCCCCCTTGCTGGGAACATTGGCAGCTGATACTACTTCTGCTCTAGGCTCTGTTTGCTGGCTCCCTTCTGGAATGACATAAAAACCAGTTGGGAGGAAGACAAGACTGAAGAAATGTGTGCATCTCCCTCTGCATAGGCCTGTAGTACACCCCTCATTTCACAATCTCGAGGGACCCTTCACTCTGGAATTCTGTGACTGGGGTCCCTGATTAAGTAAACCCAAAGGTGAAGCCAGTGAAACAAAACTAAGCAGTGGCTTTGGCTCTATAGGACCTTTAAAAAACAGTAACAACTGAAGGCCTTTCCATAGTACTGCAGCACCAAAATGGTAGCTGGTAGGTAGGAAGTGTTTTCATAAATGTGAAAAGGCCCAGATAACCTCAGTTTTTGAAATTTGAATTGAGAACCTGAAGTCGGCCTGCTAGCAGCTTCTTGTTAGTGTGTGGCTTTTTGGTTGCCCTCGGCATGTGCTCTCTCTGTTGGGACCTGTGGGTTTTGCAATATGAGCTCGGAGCTTTGAAATTTTTATGTCCCATAATGTCTGTAAGACTCTTATAAGCAAATTGGCTTTGTGATAAGGGATAAATGATTAGTTATTGCTGTGTATGTCCTAAGAGTGACACTGTTTATAAACAAATAAGCTGAAACTGCAATGGAGAATTCTTACTGAATTTATTCTTAATTAAAATAAAGTGTGAATAGCATTTATTATCCCCATAGATGTTTTATGGCAGTGTTGGAGGAGGTGGACAAAGTGTCTAACCAGTCACCAAAGTATAGATGTATTAGTAAAAAAACAAAAAACAGAGAGAGTCTTTTTTAAAGGGGAAAAAAAATGGAAGTCCACTGGATTGCTATCCAGTAATGAATGCCTAATGATCGCGTGTTATACTTTAAATTGTTTCAAATGATAGGTGCCAAAAAGTCTCCCATGCCTGTAGCCTTATAAGTCTTCTAAATTTTAGAAAACCTATTTCTGTCTGATATCATAATGGTAAATTGATGCAAATGCCAGATTGGTGTACACACAGATGCCAAATTAAAGTGTTCTGAAGACCTATGAAGGTATAGACATAATATGTAGACCCTTAAGTTGAGGCCCTCTCACTCTGATATTTTTCCCCCTTATTGGACTGTCCATGCTTTGAGAATGAAGATTTTTTGTTTCTGGTCTCAATTTCTCCAGAATGTAGCATAGTAGGTACTTGGGAACATTTGCTGAATTCAATATGAGTTCAGGAACTTGACTTCACACCACCCAGCACATAGTAGATACTTGATTTTGGAGTAAATGAAGGAAGGAAGGAAGGAAGAATAGAATTGTTTAGGTGACTGAGCAGACTGACCAGAACTACTTCCCAAGTGCTGATCTTGGGGAAGAAAAATGAGGACCAGGTGTCAGGTGGTTTATAAAGCCACACTGACTTCATTTTAAGAACTGCTGAAGGGGGCTGGGAGGGGGCAGGGAACCAGGGATATGCATATGACTGATCTGGGAACATACATGTCTGTGAATAACAAAACTCTGTAAAAATTAAAAAAAAAAGAACTGCTGAGAGATTTTAAGAGATTATATGTATCCCCACCCCTCCACCACACCTTCTGTGAAAGGGTGATGATAGTAACTATTAGTTTATTATAAAATCCTCTTGCTAGACCAACAAAAAAAATCAGTTTAGTAGCTAAAATGGTTTTTAACCTAGTCAGAAATTTGGAGCAATTTCTGCAGGGAAAGGTAGGGTACTACGAGGGTCTGGGGTTTGTTGAAGATGAAAGATTAGTCTCTGAACTATCCTTGATTTCCACACTTAAAGGAGTTGAAAATGCATTCCAGTCAGTGTACAGTGGGGAAGTATGTCTGGGGAAGAGGTAAACTGATTACTGGAGAGAAAAGGGGAAAGAAGTTATATGTGAGAGTTGGAGAAGACAGGAGAAACAGATTGAGAAGCAAGCAGACACTTCCAAAATAACAGGAAAAACAGACCCACTTTGCCTCGAGGTTGTAAATGGAAGCTCTCGTTGAGGAGATTCGATTATGTCTAAATACAGGCTAAGGAAATACGTCTCAGATTTGTTTGGAAGCAGATTTCTGTGTCTACCTACTATGCACAAATGCCTTGAGGTGGTGGGAGGTCAGAAAAAGACAGAAGTGGTCTAGGGGTGGGGGGAGGTTGCAGGGAAGTCTTGTCTGAGGGGCACATGGTGAGCAGAGGCCATGGGACATGTAGGGTAGGGATGAGTGTCATCAGCATTTTGTAACTGGCTGCCCTTATGAACAAGGGGCATTGCCGATGTCTAAACCAGAAGACTAACCAAAGTACACAGCAGGGGTGGTATGGAGATAGATCAAGCAATGTGTATGTCCCCAGTTCAACCAAGAGACCTGGCAGTGAGGACAGGGCTGAGCAGATGGCTGGAGGAAGATGAATGACAAGGAGACAGCAGGCTGATGAAGTGATGGGTAGCCAGCTAGCAGCAGAGACAAACAGGAGTATGAGGAGAGGAAGGAATAAGAGATGGGGAAATACAATAGAATTGTTGGCTGTCTTGTTACATTAGCTCCCTGGTAGCCATGTAAACAGGTAGCCTGGGAGATGGAGTGTAAGTCTCCCATCAGTATCCAAAAAGAAAATCCAGAGTATTCTGCAAAGAAGGCAAAGGTAAGTACAATTTAAAGTAAAATCATAGAGACACAGACACACACCCCTTCTGATGCCCTCTGCAAAGAAGGCAAGGGTAAGTATAATTTAAAGTAATGCACACACACCCCTTCTGATGCTCTCTGAAGGTAAAGTTAAGCTAAAGTCAAGCAACCTGTTTCTTTATGCTTATTCCCAAAGGAAAGGGGAGGGCGAGAGAACATGACTTTCCAAGTGGACCTCAGAGGGAAGAAGAATGAGAGACGAGGTGGAGAGGGAGGCATGGTCCTTCTCATCATGTTTAGCATGTTGGGCTCCATCCTGAGTGTGATGGGAAGTCATCAAAGGGTTTGAAGGCAGAGGAGTGGATGCCCTGAGGGGATGGTGAGGCTGGAGGCAGAGAGGCTGTGGCTGGAAAGAAATGATGGACACTGGAGATGCAACACTAATGGGGAAAAACAGAACAGATCTGAGAGATGCAGAGAGCAGAGACTGGATAGGACTTGGTGACTGATTAGTTATGGCAAGGAAGAAAAAGTGTCACGATGGCTTGTAGCTTTGGGCAGCAAGGCAAAAAGTAATGCCATTGGCTGCATAACAATATATACAAAAACAATAAGACTTTTTATCATCCCATGGAAATCCCAAATAGTTATAAAGTATAAGGGATGATGGACGATAGGGCTGGAATGGGGTGGGGAGGAAGGCTCAAGAAGGAGGGGATATATATATATATTTATATATATATATGTATATATATATCTTTATGACTGATTCACATTTTTTAAATTTTTATTGGGGGTGTGGGAGGCTATATGTTTTTTTTTAGAATGGTGTTCAACCAAGAGACCTGGCAGTGAGGACAGGGCTGAGCAGATGGCTGAAAATGAATGACAAGGAGACAGCAGGCTGATGAAGTGATGGGTAGCCAGCTAGCAGCAGAGACAAACAGGAGTATGAGGAGAGGAAGGAATAAGAGATGGGGAAATACAATAGAATTGTTGGCTGTCTTGTTACATTAGCTCCCTGGTAGCCATGTAAACAGGTAGCCTGGGAGATGGAGTGTAAGTCTCCCATCAGTATCCAAAAAGAAAATCCAGAGTATTCTGCAAAGAAGGCAAAGGTAAGTACAATTTAAAGTAAAATCATAGAGACACAGACACACACCCCTTCTGATGCCCTCTGCAAAGAAGGCAAGGGTAAGTATAATTTAAAGTAATGCACACACACCCCTTCTGATGCTCTCTGAAGGTAAAGTTAAGCTAAAGTCAAGCAACCTGTTTCTTTATGCTTATTCCCAAAGGAAAGGGGAGGGCGAGAGAACATGACTTTCCAAGTGGACCTCAGAGGGAAGAAGAATGAGAGACGAGGTGGAGAGGGAGGCATGGTCCTTCTCATCATGTTTAGCATGTTGGGCTCCATCCTGAGTGTGATGGGAAGTCATCAAAGGGTTTGAAGGCAGAGGAGTGGATGCCCTGAGGGGATGGTGAGGCTGGAGGCAGAGAGGCTGTGGCTGGAAAGAAATGATGGACACTGGAGATGCAACACTAATGGGGAAAAACAGAACAGATCTGAGAGATGCAGAGAGCAGAGACTGGATAGGACTTGGTGACTGATTAGTTATGGCAAGGAAGAAAAAGTGTCACGATGGCTTGTAGCTTTGGGCAGCAAGGCAAAAAGTAATGCCATTGGCTGCATAACAATATATACAAAAACAACAAGACTTTTTATCATCCCATGGAAATCCCAAATAGTTATAAAGTATAAGGGATGATGGACGATAGGGCTGGAATGGGGTGGGGAGGAAGGCTCAAGAAGGAGGGGATATATATATATATTTATATATATATATGTATATATATATCTTTATGACTGATTCACATTTTTTTTAAATTTTTTATTGGGGTTGGTGAGAAGGGAGGGGTGCGGGCTTATATTGGTCTTTCATTTGTCTATTTTCTTCCGTCTTTGTTCTTTGGCTCTTGTGGGCCTCCCATCGCGGTGGCCTCTGTTGTCGCAGAGCGCCGGCTCTGGGCGCATGTGCTCCAGAACTCCGACTCAGTAATTGGACACATCGGTCCAGCCGCTCCGCGGCACGTGGGATCTTCCCAGGCCAGGGATCCAACCGGGGCCCCTTGCACTGCAAGGTGGTGTCCTTACCCACTGGACCACCAGGGAAGCCCTGATTCACATTTGTGTATGGCAGAGATCAATCACCTCAACGTTGTAAAGCAATTATTCTCTTATAAAGATAAAGTAAAAGAGAACTCCAAGAATGTTCTTCACATACTGTTCATAATTCAGCTATTACTAATTGATTAACAGAACTCCTTTGGGAGTTTAATACTTCCACAACATTTACCACCAAGGGAGACTTACCATTATATGGAATCTAAATGGGTCTTTTTTAAGATTTTTTTCCCCATCTTTCTCCCTGCCTCTTTTATTTTTATTTTTATGTTCATTTATCTTTTATTCTTTGGCCTGTGTGGGCCTCCCATCGCAGTGGCCTCTCCCATTGCAGAACACTGGCCCTGGGCACATGTGTTCCAGAGCGCTGGCTCACAATTGAACACATTGGTTCAGTCGCCCCGATGGCACATGGAATCTTCCTGGGCCAGGGATCGAACTGGTGCCCCTTGCAATGCAAGGTGGACTCTTTACCCACTGGACCACCAGGGAAGCCCTAAACGAGTCTGGACTATGATCATATAACATGTGTGTGTGGTTCTGGGTAGCACAATGTAAATCAGAAAATATGCCTATAATGACAACCAAATTTATATAATACTTAATAGTCTATAAAAAGCCATTATTTCATGCGAGTCCCATTACAGCCTTGCCAGGGAAAGCCAGTGCCTTCCCTCCCTTGTAAGCATCAAGGCCAGGACAGCTTGTAGAAGAGCCATGGACAATATGTGGAAATATTTAAAAGTTATAAATCCAGTTTGACCAAAAAATGTCTTCATAACTACAAGAACAGAAAACGTGTATAAAGTTAACGTTTTTTATATGACTGAAGTTGGCAGAATGTCATAGATAATTACATTTCATTATCCTTGCTCATTCCTAAGCAGCTAGTTGAATTGGCAGTGTTTGTATGGATAATAAAATAATGACCTATGTGATTCAGAATTTTTCCATATGTAGTCTAAAAATCAATTTTTCTTATCTTCCTTTCAGTAAAATCATATATTGGGTTTTTATAAACAGGATTTTCATGTGGTTGATGTTCTATTAATAGTGATATAAAAGAGCATCTCTTTTGAGTCAGTGTAGCTCTTTGATAGTTTTTTAACTTTGAGAAAGCCCCACTCTGCTGGAACACTTGAAAATAAATCATGAAAGTTACTTACCATGTCCAAACATTGTAATGATATTATATTTGATGAATGATCATTGTAGAAAAATACGTTAATTTTATCACATAAACTGCTATCACTTATGTTGTCCATTAACTGTCTCTTAAATGTAATGAGAAAAATGAGAAGAACCAAATGATGTGAAGAATCAGTATCAAACTTCTAGACAGACACATCGACAAATTTAAAAGTAATATGAGTTGCAAAATATTTGTCTCCGTGTGCAACACAGCTGTAACGCATCCTGTGCTAATCTGTAAGAAACCACACGAATCACTGGAACAGCAGATTCAGAAGGAGAAAAAGAAGGGTTTGATATCAATAAAATACATTGGTTCAGTCGCCCTGGCACATGGATCTTCCTGGGCCAGGGATCGAACTGGTGCCCCTTGCAGTGCAAGGTGGACTCTTTACCCACTGGACCACCAGGGAAGCCCTAAACGAGTCTGGACTATGATCATATAACATGTGTGTGTGGTTCTGGGTAGCACAATGTAAATCAGAAAATATGCCTATAATGACAACCAAATTTATATAATACTTAATAGTCTATAAAAAGCCATTATTTCATGCGAGTCCCATTACAGCCTTGCCAGGGAAAGCCAGTGCCTTCCCTCCCTTGTAAGCATCAAGGCCAGGACAGCTTGTAGAAGAGCCATGGACAATATGTGGAAATATTTAAAAGTTATAAATCCAGTTTGACCAAAAAATGTCTTCATAACTACAAGAACAGAAAACGTGTATAAAGTTAACGTTTTTTATATGACTGAAGTTGGCAGAATGTCATAGATAATTACATTTCATTATCCTTGCTCATTCCTAAGCAGCTAGTTGAATTGGCAGTGTTTGTATGGATAATAAAATAATGACCTATGTGATTCAGAATTTTTCCATATGTAGTCTAAAAATCAATTTTTCTTATCTTCCTTTCAGTAAAATCATATATTGGGTTTTTATAAACAGGATTTTCATGTGGTTGATGTTCTATTAATAGTGATATAAAAGAGCATCTCTTTTGAGTCAGTGTAGCTCTTTGATAGTTTTTTAACTTTGAGAAAGCCCCACTCTGCTGGAACACTTGAAAATAAATCATGAAAGTTACTTACCATGTCCAAACATTGTAATGATATTATATTTGATGAATGATCATTGTAGAAAAATACGTTAATTTTATCACATAAACTGCTATCACTTATGTTGTCCATTAACTGTCTCTTAAATGTAATGAGAAAAATGAGAAGAACCAAATGATGTGAAGAATCAGTATCAAACTTCTAGACAGACACATCGACAAATTTAAAAGTAATATGAGTTGCAAAATATTTGTCTCCGTGTGCAACACAGCTGTAACGCATCCTGTGCTAATCTGTAAGAAACCACACGAATCACTGGAACAGCAGATTCAGAAGGAGAAAAAAGAAGGGTGATATTCAATATTACAAGGAAACCATACTTTGTTACTTAAGAAATGCATTCATGCTGAGAGGAAGGATCTGACAAAATTAAGCACTACTTCTGTTCACAATCTCGCTGCCCTGTAAGCAGGGTCTACCTTTGATAGCGCTGACAGCTACAAAAAATTGAAACATTAGATGCAGTCATGTTTTGTTTGAAGGACATAAAACAAGTGGAGAAGCATTTCCCTGGGATTCTGAGAGTGTTTATTCCTGAGAGCAATGTTCAGAGTTACAGGTTACCAGTTTCCAAATGAGAAGCACCCACCATAACTTCTTTCTTTCTTATTTTTTTTTTAATGACAGTTTTGAAAGTGAAAGTGTTACACAGTCGTGTCTGACTCTTTTCAACACCCTGGACTGTAGCCAACCATGTTTCTCTATCCATGGGATTTCCCAGACAAGAATACTGGAGTGGGTTGCCATGCCCTTCTCCAGAGGATCTTCCCAACCCAGGATTCTTTACCGTCTGAGCCACTAGGATATACAATTCACATACTACGATATCCCTTGAAAATGGTTTTTAGTATATTCACCCTAAAAAACAACGCAGAACCCATTCCTACTCACCTCCTGTACCTCTCTCTCTGCCAGCCCCTGGCAAAAAATTCATCTACTTTATATGTCTATGGAGTTGCTTATTCTGGACATCTCATACAAATAGTATCATGTAATTTGTGACTGTTTGTGTCTGACTCCTTTCCTTTAACAGAACACTTTCAAGGTTTATCTATGTTGTGGCATTGCCAGCCCTTCATTCCCTTTTAGGGCTGAATAATATTCTGTGATATGGGTATCCCATTTTGCCTATTCATTTATCAACCAGTGGACATTTAGGTTGTGTCTGCTTTGGGGCTATTACAAATAATGCCACTCGAAGATTTGCACAAAGTTTTTTCATTATTTTCTTTTGGCGATGTGAAGAATCAGTATCAAACTTCTAGACAGACACATCGACAAATTTAAAAGTAATATGAGTTGCAAAATATTTGTCTCCGTGTGCAACACAGCTGTAACGCATCCTGTGCTAATCTGTAAGAAACCACACGAATCACTGGAACAGCAGATTCAGAAGGAGAAAGAAGAAGGGTGATATTCAATATTACAAGGAAACCATACTTTGTTACTTAAGAAATGCATTCATGCTGAGAGGAAGGATCTGACAAAATTAAGCACTACTTCTGTTCACAATCTCGCTGCCCTGTAAGCAGGGTCTACCTTTGATAGCGCTGACAGCTACAAAAAATTGAAACATTAGATGCAGTCATGTTTTGTTTGAAGGACATAAAACAAGTGGAGAAGCATTTCCCTGGGATTCTGAGAGTGTTTATTCCTGAGAGCAATGTTCAGAGTTACAGGTTACCAGTTTCCAAATGAGAAGCACCCACCATAACTTCTTTCTTTCTTATTTTTTTTTTAATGACAGTTTTGAAAGTGAAAGTGTTACACAGTCGTGTCTGACTCTTTTCAACACCCTGGACTGTAGCCAACCATGTTTCTCTATCCATGGGATTTCCCAGACAAGAATACTGGAGTGGGTTGCCATGCCCTTCTCCAGAGGATCTTCCCAACCCAGGATTCTTTACCGTCTGAGCCACTAGGATATACAATTCACATACTACGATATCCCTTGAAAATGGTTTTTAGTATATTCACCCTAAAAAACAACGCAGAACCCATTCCTACTCACCTCCTGTACCTCTCTCTCTGCCAGCCCCTGGCAAAAAATTCATCTACTTTATATGTCTATGGAGTTGCTTATTCTGGACATCTCATACAAATAGTATCATGTAATTTGTGACTGTTTGTGTCTGACTCCTTTCCTTTAACAGAACACTTTCAAGGTTTATCTATGTTGTGGCATTGCCAGCCCTTCATTCCCTTTTAGGGCTGAATAATATTCTGTGATATGGGTATCCCATTTTGTCTATTCATTTATCAACCAGTGGACATTTAGGTTGTGTCTGCTTTGGGGCTATTACAAATAATGCCACTGCGAAGATTTGCACAAAGTTTTTTTCTTCCTTTTTTTCTTTTTTTTTGGCCACTTCTATTGGTCTTTCATGTATTTCCATCTTTGTTCTTTGGCCTGTGTGGGTCTCTCATTGCAGTGGCCTCTCTTGCTGCAGAGCACCGCTTCTGGGCACATGTGCTCCAGAGCTCCAACTCGGTGGCTGGCTTGGTAATTGGACACATCGGTCCAGCTGCTCCGCGGCACGTGGGATCTTCCCAGGCCAGGGATCAAACTGGCGCCCCTTGCAGTGCAAGGTGGTGTCCTTACCCACTGGACCACCAGGGAGGCCCTGCATAAAGTTTTTATGGGACGTTTTCATTTCTCTTGGATCCCTTCTTAGGAATGGAGTTACTGGGACATGTGGTTAGTCTATGCACAGTGTTTGAAGGAGCTAACCAAATGGCTTTACGAAGTAGTTGTGCAGCTTTACAACTCTGCCAGCAAAATACGAAGGTTCTCATTTCTCCACATGCTTGTCAACACTTGTATGACCTTTCTGATTATAGCTATCTTAGTGCTGCATCACTGTTTAAGTGCTTTACAAGTCTTAACTTATTTGAAGTGAAGTAAAAGTCACTCAGTTGTGTCTGACTGTTTGCGACCCCATGGATGAGCCATGGAATTCTCCAGGCAAGAAGACTATAGGAGGCAGCCTTTCCCTTCTCCAGGGCATCTTTCCAACCCAGGGATCAAACCCAGGTCTCCCACATTGTAGGCGGATTCTTTACCATCTGAGCCACCAGGGAAGCCCAAGACCCTCCCACTAACGCTCTATCCAGAAAAGGGAATTCAGAGAGGTTCAGAAATTTGCTGAACGCTAACGCATTGGAGAGTGGTGGAGCTGTAATAATAAATATGGTTATACACACAGAAAAAAAAAAAAAACACTGAACACTAAGGGAATGAAAATAATTTGGGGAGATCCCCCCCCCCTTTAAATATAATCTTCCTGAATTTAAGGTAAAATTGTGTATTCTATGTGAGTTAGGCTCATGTGGATGTAAAACTGAATCCACCCCTGACATATGCTTCAGAATTAGACTGTATTGGGGCTTAATATTGCAGACAAGAGGGAGTAAGTCTCTGAATGTTCATTTCAATTAAGGCAAAAATCTCCATTTAGCCAAGAATATATTAGCCACTGATATTAAGATTTTGTGATTATTAATTTGAAATTAAAAAAATTGTGAAAAGATTTCAAAAGTTTTGTTCTTCAAGTATTCTGTTTATTATCATTGGGCCAGAACAATGTCTGAGGTACACATTTCCTCGTTCTTAATGAATTCAGTGGAAATTGACTTCAGAACCATTTTTATGTTTTTAATTCCATGAAGATACACTTTTTAAAATTCTAATTTTCTAATAATTTAAAATTGTAGAAAGCAATATAAAATTGTATTTTTTCATATTAGGATAATAAGCAAGAAGAAACATATCTTTTAACGCTTGCTCTCAAAAGTAGAAGTGGTCAGTTTTCTTAGGAACATGGCAGTTTGTAAAGGCAGTGAAGTTAGTGCCTAGAAAAGATGTGGAAGAGTCTTCAACTCTCAGTTTAGGAATCTGATTTTCAGGATAGCATGTTGTTTATGCTTGTGTGTAAGTACAAGAAACTGCAGGGGTGAGTTCTGTCTTTGGAAGAAACATCAAGATAGAAGATTAATCATGTTCTAACTGGAGTATTTCTGATATACAGACGGTGATATTCAGCAGATAAGGAGCAGAGGGAAGAAGGGGAGGGTGTCTGTAGAATCACACAGTGAGCCACTCAAGTTCCTTCTGACCATTTCCTTATTGCTTTTTCTTAAAAAATTTTTTGTCTTTGCATCTGGCCACACCACAGAGTATGCAGGATCTTAGTTCCCCAAGCAGGGATCAAACTTACTCCCCCTGCAGTGGACGTGTGGTCTCAACCACTGGACCGCCAGGGAAGTTCCTCCTTATTAGTTACTTTAAGCTCTTGTAAGGAGAAAGGCCATTTTAAAATGAGGGACACAAACTGCCTTACAAACAGCAGGAGTGTTTCAGAGAAATCAGTTACAGAGGAAGGCTGGCAGGAAGAAATGATTCATTTGGAGGAAAAATTTGTTCTGTTAGTGAAGGCTGAATCCACCCCTGACATATGCTTCAGAATTAGACTGTATTGGGGCTTAATATTGCAGACAAGAGGGAGTAAGTCTCTGAATGTTCATTTCAATTAAGGCAAAAATCTCCATTTAGCCAAGAATATATTAGCCACTGATATTAAGATTTTGTGATTATTAATTTGAAATTAAAAAAATTGTGAAAAGATTTCAAAAGTTTTGTTCTTCAAGTATTCTGTTTATTATCATTGGGCCAGAACAATGTCTGAGGTACACATTTCCTCGTTCTTAATGAATTCAGTGGAAATTGACTTCAGAACCATTTTTATGTTTTAATTCCATGAAGATACACTTTTTAAAATTCTAATTTTCTAATAATTTAAAATTGTAGAAAGCAATATAAAATTGTATTTTTTCATATTAGGATAATAAGCAAGAAGAAACATATCTTTTAACGCTTGCTCTCAAAAGTAGAAGTGGTCAGTTTTCTTAGGAACATGGCAGTTTGTAAAGGCAGTGAAGTTAGTGCCTAGAAAAGATGTGGAAGAGTCTTCAACTCTCAGTTTAGGAATCTGATTTTCAGGATAGCATGTTGTTTATGCTTGTGTGTAAGTACAAGAAACTGCAGGGGTGAGTTCTGTCTTTGGAAGAAACATCAAGATAGAAGATTAATCATGTTCTAACTGGAGTATTTCTGATATACAGACGGTGATATTCAGCAGATAAGGAGCAGAGGGAAGAAGGGGAGGGTGTCTGTAGAATCACACAGTGAGCCACTCAAGTTCCTTCTGACCATTTCCTTATTGCTTTTTCTTAAAAAATTTTTTGTCTTTGCATCTGGCCACACCACAGAGTATGCAGGATCTTAGTTCCCCAAGCAGGGATCAAACTTACTCCCCCTGCAGTGGACGTGTGGTCTCAACCACTGGACCGCCAGGGAAGTTCCTCCTTATTAGTTACTTTAAGCTCTTGTAAGGAGAAAGGCCATTTTAAAATGAGGGACACAAACTGCCTTACAAACAGCAGGAGTGTTTCAGAGAAATCAGTTACAGAGGAAGGCTGGCAGGAAGAAATGATTCATTTGGAGGAAAAATTTGTTCTGTTTTAGACCCTGCACATTTGTACTTTGGGGCATTTTATATAGATTCTGTGTCATCTAGTCACAAGGAACCATTCCTGATAATGTTATATGAATATGAGAACCATAACATAGTTATTGTTTTAACAGTTTTGAGTTACACTTCATATACCATACATTTCACTTAAAATGTATGTATATCCTTTTTATGGTATCGTACCAGGAGGATAGTGTTATATATAACATGAGTCTGTATGATATAACTTTTAAGACTCAGAGTCGCCTGGTGATAGGGTTTAAATGTATGAGAAAAGAAATTATAGCACACAAGTAATTATTTTAGCTTTCAAAAAGTCCAATAAGGGCTTCCCTGGTGGTCCAGTGGGTAAGGACACCGCCTTGCAGTGCAAGGGGCACCGGTTCGATCCCTGGCCTGGGAAGATCCCACGTGCCGCGGTGCGGCTGGACCGATGTGTCCAATTACCGAGCCGGAGCTCTGGAGCGCATGCGCCCAGAGCCCATGCTCTGCGACAACAGATGCCACCGCGATGGGAGGCCTACACGGGCCAAAGAACAAAGATAGATGAAAATAGACAAATGAAAGACCAGTGGAAGTGGCCCGCCCACCCCCCTCCCCACCCCCGCCAAAAAAAAAAGTCTAATAAGCCTCCATAGTAGCTTTGTCTTTGCAACATTCTTACTATAAGGAAGGAAGTTAGAGATGTTTGCTTCTCCAAAAGTTTTATATTTTTCTCCAGAAGCTTAAATGCAATTTTAAAACTTCCAGCACCTACAGCGATGTCAAGTTATTTTTCATGCTGTCAATACATGGGGTGAGGCTGTTTGAAGTTCTGAAGCATAACTTCACAAGCCTTGAGGTAGAGCTAGGTATATAGCAAAAAATTTTAGGGCTTCCCTGGTGGTCCAGTAGGTAGAATCTGTCTTGCAGTGCAAGAGGCACCCGTTCGATCCCTGGCCGGGGAAGATCCCACATGCCATGAAGCAGTTGGACTGGTATGTCCTAGTTCAGAGCTAGTGTTCTGGAGCGCATGCACCCAGAGCCAGTGCTCTGCAACGGGAGAGGCCATTGCAATGGGAGGCCCACACAGGCCAAAGAATAAAGATGGATGAAAATAAATAAATAAATAATAAGAGGCCAAAATTAAAACAAAATGTTACATAAAAAAATTTGCAATTTGTCTCCTATTATGATTTTTAATTATACACATGGAAGTCATTCTCATGATTATAGCTTTCACGATAAGTGGTGATCGTTAGGGTTTTATTAGCAGGTGATACTCAGTCTTGCCCTTTTCCTTTATTTGTTCAGAAACAAATGAGAAATAAAATGCAGGAGTCAGACAGAAATGAAAATACCAGCTGTATTACTGATAAAATGGATTGGAACATAAGGCTTAGGTGTACAGCCATAAGATTTTCCTTGAATCACTGAATAGGTTTGGTGCTAGTACTAGAAAATTCAGAATTTTGCATCTAAAAGTCAAGGGGTGTCAGATCGGGAGTGGTAGAGTGCTGCACAGGATACAGCCCCCAGACTCCTGGCAGTTTGGCTGCTTCGTTGGGTGTGGCTTCCGTTTAACTGGGGATACCAGGATGACTGGGTGTTCCAGCTCCAGTTATCATGTATATATTTCAACAAAGAAGAGAACAGGAGGGGGTAAGGGAAGGATCTCTCAATTTGAGGACACCGTTTTCCATCATCTTCCACTACTTATAACATAGTTCCTTAGCCACGTCTAGCTAGGAAGAGTGAGTACAGTAACATAGGAATGGATTCTGTTCCAAGAGCATGTTAGTCCAATTTGTTCATTAAGATCCAACAAAATTAGTCTGTACCCAAGTAACACAGGCTTCCCAGGTGGTGTTAAGGGTAGAGAATCCGCCTGCCAATGCGGGAGATGCAGGAGACTCCGGCTGATCCCTAGGTTGGGAAGAGTCCCTGGAGGAAGAAATCACAACCTGCTGCAGTATTCTTGCCAGGAAAATTTCTTAGACAGAGGAACCTGACGGGCAACAGTCCACTGGGCTGCGAAGGGTCAAACTTGACTAAGCACACACCCAACTGCAATAATTGGTTGTATAGTACTGTACTGTAATAGGTTTACAATCCTTTTCACACAGATAATACATAAAAAAAACACACACAAAAAATAAAACATTTTTAATCTTACGGAACATTACCTTGAAAGGTACCGTTGTACAACACGTGGCACAGAGGGGCTGGCACTGAGTAAACAGGCAAGGACAGTTCCTGACTAGAGGAGGGAGGAGGGGTGGGAGGGCTGAAGCAGCAGCAGGAGTTGGAGGGCACGCTGCAGTTGCACTTGCGCCTGAATGAAATGCATGTTCGCATCTTTGAATGTTTGCCACTTGAAGGTTTGTATGGAGGGGACTTACTGTGTTCTCAGTAGTCAGGTACCCAGCTAAAAACTGATTTTTCTGATAGGAAGGGACAGGGTGTTGTGGACAATCTGTAGGCTCTGCCACCTTCCTGAATTAAACTTATGCAGCCAGGCCACCATCAGGCTCCCCTAGAGTAAAGGGCGAGCCGGTTACTGCAGGGCAGAGACTGGCCGCAAGGGTAAGTTGCTTGTAAGACGGGAACTCAGGAAGGGCTGAGCCAGTGGGCTCGATTCCTTCTTATTCTCTTCCGCTGCGAGGTCAGATACATTTTCTTTGGAGTTTCCTTCCTTACTCGTTTTTGGGGTTTTCTGAGGGGCAGTAGAGGGAACTGTCGTAAGGCAGGAATGTCCCACACGATTTGGCACCACAGTAGCAAGGCTTCCTTAGTTTCCCATTATCTAACCTTTCTTTGTCTTCACTATCCATTAGATTAAGAAATCTTCCCGAATAGTCATACGAGAGTTCTTCTCCTGGCAGAATGTCTCGGGCTGCAAAAAGAGCCAACTTTGGGACCATCGAGTCGATTCGGACAGGAATCATCAATAGGTTTGGCTCACAAGAATGGTTCAGGAATCTTCCAATATTTCCTACGGAGGCAGGATCCACAAAGGTTTCCATGACCTGCCCAGTATAGACATGCTCCCTGACAGCTATAATGTAATTCGAATCATGCACTGTTTGTAACTGAATTCTTCTCTGGGCTTCAGAGAATCCCAACACCTCACCAGCATATTCACAGACAAACCGTCGTTTTGGTATGAAGTCCAGGGTACGAAGTCCCCAGCCTTTGTGATCTGTCTTAAACACCTGGAGGCGGAACTGCAGACCCCGCTGGACCACTCTGTTCTCGCAATGGTTGCTGCACCGACACAGGACATTGCATTCGAAAACTGGCCCAGCGCACTTTGCTTCCGATCCTACGTCTCGGAGGCATAAATTGTCATCATAGTTCTTCTCACGACGGAGACAGGAGCACGTTCCAGGGAGGCAGGGAGTTTTGAGACAAGCACATCCAGGAAAGGTTATTTGAGTGGGATCAGTGTCTGCTCCAGGCCCAGCTACATGATCAGGCGTATACTGCAAAACACAGAAATATGTGTCAGCGTGGTATGGCATGTGTCCCCTCTGTATTTCAAGCAGCTTTTGGCTGAGACACGTCCTAGTTCCAACAAACAGAATGAAACAAAAATGATAAAATATAACATCTTGCCTGAAATCTTGCCTGAAAAAAATCTCCAATTTAAAAAATAAGGTTATTTTGTAGACTTAAAATTCAGTGATTTCCTTTTAGGTATTGGATAACAGTAGGAAAAATTTTATGTATTTTTCTCTTACCAGATATTGAAACTTTTGGAATCCATTTTGTTTCCCTCTTGACTTTACGTGTCAGGATAATCGGTGCTGCATTTAGTTTAGTTTTTTTTTTTTTTTATAGGTAAGAAATGGATTTATTCAGATTCAGGGAAAGCACACTCCACAGAGTGTGGGCCATGGCAGAACAAATCCAGTGGCCCTGAAAACATGGCGTTCTTAGCTTTTATAGGTTGGGTAATTCCTGCATTTAATTTTTACATACAGTCTAGCATTTTCTCTTTGGTTTTTGATTTCTTTTACATTTACATGATAATATAAATGTATATATGTATTTTTATTGAGTTACCTCAGATCCTTTTTGAGGATAAGAAGGTTGTAAATGACAAATGAATGGCCCCTGAGAAAGTCTTCCATTGATTCTTTGAAAGAATTTTTAAATTTGAAGACTACCTAAACTTATATATAGTGTGCAGCAGAAGTAGACTGGGCATCTGGCTGTGCCCCAGGACAGCCACTTCAGAGAGGGAAAGACGAGGGGATGTATGGCTTGAACAGTCTCACTGTTGAGAGCACTGACTTTTTCCAGCATGGAAACAAAAGAGAAATGTCACCTATGAGTCTGTCAAAGCTGGTCTTTTCCCCAAGTGGTTTCACTGACTGTTTCTCATCCCCTTCATTCTGACCCTCAAGAAAGGCTGTAGGCGTGCTGCCCACCTGTAGGCATAAATTGTCATCATAGTTCTTCTCACGCGGAGACAGGAGCACGTTCCAGGGAGGCAGGGAGTTTTGAGACAAGCACATCCAGGAAAGGTTATTTGAGTGGGATCAGTGTCTGCTCCAGGCCCAGCTACATGATCAGGCGTATACTGCAAAACACAGAAATATGTGTCAGCGTGGTATGGCATGTGTCCCCTCTGTATTTCAAGCAGCTTTTGGCTGAGACACGTCCTAGTTCCAACAAACAGAATGAAACAAAAATGATAAAATATAACATCTTGCCTGAAATCTTGCCTGAAAAAAATCTCCAATTTAAAAAATAAGGTTATTTTGTAGACTTAAAATTCAGTGATTTCCTTTTAGGTATTGGATAACAGTAGGAAAAATTTTATGTATTTTTCTCTTACCAGATATTGAAACTTTTGGAATCCATTTTGTTTCCCTCTTGACTTTACGTGTCAGGATAATCGGTGCTGCATTTAGTTTTTTTTTTTTTTTATAGGTAAGAAATGGATTTATTCAGATTCAGGGAAAGCACACTCCACAGAGTGTGGGCCATGGCAGAACAAATCCAGTGGCCCTGAAAACATGGCGTTCTTAGCTTTTATAGGTTGGGTAATTCCTGCATTTAATTTTTACATACAGTCTAGCATTTTCTCTTTGGTTTTTGATTTCTTTTACATTTACATGATAATATAAATGTATATATGTATTTTTATTGAGTTACCTCAGATCCTTTTTGAGGATAAGAAGGTTGTAAATGACAAATGAATGGCCCCTGAGAAAGTCTTCCATTGATTCTTTGAAAGAATTTTTAAATTTGAAGACTACCTAAACTTATATATAGTGTGCAGCAGAAGTAGACTGGGCATCTGGCTGTGCCCCAGGACAGCCACTTCAGAGAGGGAAAGACGAGGGGATGTATGGCTTGAACAGTCTCACTGTTGAGAGCACTGACTTTTTCCAGCATGGAAACAAAAGAGAAATGTCACCTATGAGTCTGTCAAAGCTGGTCTTTTCCCCAAGTGGTTTCACTGACTGTTTCTCATCCCCTTCATTCTGACCCTCAAGAAAGGCTGTAGGCGTGCTGCCGCAACCTGTCAGCAGGAGCAGTTCTGCAAGAGACAAGCCAAATAGCCTGGAGTCATTCCGGGATTGATTTTCGTGTATTCAAAGGAACATGTGAACAACCTAGCTTACCGTCAATTCTCTATTAACATTGTGTCAGTACTTTCAGAAAAAAGTACTGACCAGCATACAGTTATACTCCCTGTGGAGGCCTTGGTGGAGATGTGCAGTTCGGTGCAAGATCTTATATTTTAAAAAACCCTGAGCTGGGGCGAAGGATTGACATCCTCTTGTGAAAGGATGGTCAGTGGGCGTGCCTGCGGGGGAAGGCCAATACTGCTGAAAAAGCGATCTGGGGGTGGAGAGAGGAAATAGCTTGTTTGTGTGGGTTCTTACAGCTTTAGCTTAGCAGAAGTGTCTGTCCTAAAAGGATAAAGGATGGCTTTGAAAAAGATGCCCTATCCGTCCAATTCAATGACTGCTGTCTTATACAGAATCTACTTCCAGGTTTTATGAGTTAACTTTAAAAATGGTTACTGAGGCATTTTAAGAAGTGCTTGTAAAATGAAGACTATCCCTTTGTTAAATTTTTCATGAAGAAGTCTTTTCAACTGATTTGTTCTTAAAAGTGCATATAATGTAAGGTGATTTTCTTTTTTGACACAGATGTATATTTGTATGTGCTTAGTCACTCGTCATGTCTCACTCATTGCGACCCCATGGACTATCCAGGCTCCTCTGTCCATGGAATTCTCCAGGCAAAATACTGGAGTGGGCAGTGAGACTTACTCCAGGCTAATTCCATTGATTCTTTGAAAGAATTTTTAAATTTGAAGACTACCTAAACTTATATATAGTGTGCAGCAGAAGTAGACTGGGCATCTGGCTGTGCCCCAGGACAGCCACTTCAGAGAGGGAAAGACGAGGGGATGTATGGCTTGAACAGTCTCACTGTTGAGAGCACTGACTTTTTCCAGCATGGAAAAAAAAGAGAAATGTCACCTATGAGTCTGTCAAAGCTGGTCTTTTCCCCAAGTGGTTTCACTGACTGTTTCTCATCCCCTTCATTCTGACCCTCAAGAAAGGCTGTAGGCGTGCTGCCGCAACCTGTCAGCAGGAGCAGTTCTGCAAGAGACAAGCCAAATAGCCTGGAGTCATTCCGGGATTGATTTTCGTGTATTCAAAGGAACATGTGAACAACCTAGCTTACCGTCAATTCTCTATTAACATTGTGTCAGTACTTTCAGAAAAAAGTACTGACCAGCATACAGTTATACTCCCTGTGGAGGCCTTGGTGGAGATGTGCAGTTCGGTGCAAGATCTTATATTTTAAAAAACCCTGAGCTGGGGCGAAGGATTGACATCCTCTTGTGAAAGGATGGTCAGTGGGCGTGCCTGCGGGGGAAGGCCAATACTGCTGAAAAAGCGATCTGGGGGTGGAGAGAGGAAATAGCTTGTTTGTGTGGGTTCTTACAGCTTTAGCTTAGCAGAAGTGTCTGTCCTAAAAGGATAAAGGATGGCTTTGAAAAAGATGCCCTATCCGTCCAATTCAATGACTGCTGTCTTATACAGAATCTACTTCCAGGTTTTATGAGTTAACTTTAAAAATGGTTACTGAGGCATTTTAAGAAGTGCTTGTAAAATGAAGACTATCCCTTTGTTAAATTTTTCATGAAGAAGTCTTTTCAACTGATTTGTTCTTAAAAGTGCATATAATGTAAGGTGATTTTCTTTTTTGACACAGATGTATATTTGTATGTGCTTAGTCACTCGTCATGTCTCACTCATTGCGACCCCATGGACTATCCAGGCTCCTCTGTCCATGGAATTCTCCAGGCAAAAATACTGGAGTGGGCAGTGAGACTTCAACTACCACAAAACCAAACCTACCAGGTGATGAAACTCCAGGTAAGCATGACTTGTTGGATGATTACAAGTGAGCATTGAACCCATTCATGTATAGAATTGATTAAATAATTGTGAATCATACAGCTATAGAAAAGAATCTCAATGTTACATATCCAGAAAAAGAAAAGCAATTCTATAACTAATAAAAGTGAGAGATAAAGGAAGATAATTTTTTTTAATATTACAGTAGAATTTTTCTTTCTTTCAGGGCAGGGGATCAATTGTCTTCATTGGAAATTGAGACAGGTTATGAAAAGGTAGATTCAAACACTTTGTTTTCTTTTCTTTTCTTTCTTTAGAGAAGAAAGTAATGAAAAATATAAAATGTATACACACACATATATATGTAAGCATATACAGATATTCCAGCAATTTCTTTTGTTTCTTATTTGTCAGATTCAATAAAAACAAAATTTATTAATTTTTATTAAAATGTTTTTTAAAAAAAGAATACTGGAGTGGGTAGCCATTCCCTTCTCCAGGGGATCTTCTTGATCCAGGGTCAAATCCAGGTCTCTTGCATTGCAGGCAGACTCTTTTATCGTCTGAGCCACCAGGGAAGCCCCTTTTAAAATTAGCTCTGACTTACTACAGTTTTCTAACAATGTGAGCCTATTAATCTTTGTTGAACTTATTTGCATATGGATAAATACTTTTTGGAAAACATATTATATTTGCTTATTTTTACTTAACATTTAAAATAAGATTTTGGAGAACCCAGTGATACATTTTTAAAAATTCTGCAATTTAAACTTTTTGCATTTTCTAATTTTCTTTAGATTAAAAATGGTAGCTGATTCCAGATGAGCTGCAAACAACTTCCAAAGGATAACAGAGATTTCTGGATAGTCTTCTTCTTTAAAGAGAATATTTTTTCCCCCTTGATGGATGTAATCATTTACCCTGACACCAGTTATAATCACAAATCATTATATTTCTGTATGTTTCTACTTTCTCCTCCATAAAAAGTTTGGTGAAATACCATTCCAGAGAAGTATCTTACTGAATATAGAAGAATGGCTATTCTCAGGAATAGTTTTTTTGAAAACTGTGGTCTACTTTAACGATTCATTATATGTAACTTTCCATCTTTTCAGATATGTAACTATATATTGAAAATTTATTTATTCTTTTCAGAAAGAATCTGATGTTACCAACCTGATATTTTAAAAAAATATTTATATGTCATATAAACTTAAATTCTGAGCATCAGAAAGCTAACAAGTGTGTTACAAATTAGGAATCAGCTGGCATCAGTTTAAATGCTTCCTTTTGTAACACTCTTTCCATAGTCTGTACCTTATTTCCTGGTACAAAGCCTAGGACCAGACTGATCCAAAAGGTGTTACCCTGAGGTTTTTTTGTGTGCTTGCCCTGAGCGAAGGAGAGATCAAACCTCGGCCATGTTTTTATCTATGCAGCATCTGCCTCTTTTCTTCTGATGAAGACATCCTGAGTTTTCTCAGGGGAACCCTTCTCACTCTTATCTTAATGGTTGTTTGTGGCTTACGTTTGGGGGGGGGGGCGGCCCTAAACCTGGCCAATCAGAACATCACTTGCTCTTCTCAACGGTATCTGTTTCATGGATGGGCACAGGATATAAGCCAGATCAAAAAAAGTAGAATTCTGAGACTCCTGCTGAAACAATTAGGGAAGAGGCATCATATATTTCTGGCATATTACTTAAGCTCTCTAAACATTCCCTTTCTCTCTCTCTTGCAGGTTTCCGTGAAGGAAATAAATGTGCAGAACCATGTAAAAAGCTTACTCCGCTGGCTGGCTCATAAGTGTTCAATATGAATTATACAGGTCGTTTAGTAGAGTGGTGAAAAAAGAAAAACAGGTTCTGGAGTTAAACTTCTTAGGTTTAAACATAATTCAAACCAAAATATGTCTGGGAAACCATATGATTATCTTCCTGCCTCCGTTACTTATCCATCTGGAGTGGGGAAAACCAAGAGCTGACCCAGTACAGACTGTTTTCATTTATCAGTAAATACTGCCTTACTGTGTGCGCATGCTCCCTGGGGTTGCAAAAGAGTCAGACACAACTTAGCAATTTACCAACAAACAACACGCATATCCTTCGTTTAGAAAGAATCACTCAGAAAAACACAAAAGAGGATATGTAAAGGACATGGAATTTTTATCGTTTTTTCAGTTGTCTTAACAAAAGCTTTACTTTTTCCTGGTATGTATCATAGTACAAAATTGATCATATAAGAGTTGGAAATAAATACAAAATGATCAGATCAAAATGCACTAGAAACTAAATCCCTGAAGAACTGAGTAGAGAGTTCACATTTTTTGACAGCAAATTTTAAATAAACTTAAATTCTGAGCATCAGAAAGCTAACAAGTGTGTTACAAATTAGGAATCAGCTGGCATCAGTTTAAATGCTTCCTTTTGTAACACTCTTTCCATAGTCTGTACCTTATTTCCTGGTACAAAGCCTAGGACCAGACTGATCCAAAAGGTGTTACCCTGAGGTTTTTTTGTGTGCTTGCCCTGAGCGAAGGAGAGATCAAACCTCGGCCATGTTTTTATCTATGCAGCATCTGCCTCTTTTCTTCTGATGAAGACATCCTGAGTTTTCTCAGGGGAACCCTTCTCACTCTTATCTTAATGGTTGTTTGTGGCTTACGTTTGGGGGGGGGGGCGGCCCTAAACCTGGCCAATCAGAACATCACTTGCTCTTCTCAACGGTATCTGTTTCATGGATGGGCACAGGATATAAGCCAGATCAAAAAAAGTAGAATTCTGAGACTCCTGCTGAAACAATTAGGGAAGAGGCATCATATATTTCTGGCATATTACTTAAGCTCTCTAAACATTCCCTTTCTCTCTCTCTTGCAGGTTTCCGTGAAGGAAATAAATGTGCAGAACCATGTAAAAAGCTTACTCCGCTGGCTGGCTCATAAGTGTTCAATATGAATTATACAGGTCGTTTAGTAGAGTGGTGAAAAAAGAAAAACAGGTTCTGGAGTTAAACTTCTTAGGTTTAAACATAATTCAAACCAAAATATGTCTGGGAAACCATATGATTATCTTCCTGCCTCCGTTACTTATCCATCTGGAGTGGGGAAAACCAAGAGCTGACCCAGTACAGACTGTTTTCATTTATCAGTAAATACTGCCTTACTGTGTGTGCGCATGCTCCCTGGGGTTGCAAAAGAGTCAGACACAACTTAGCAATTTACCAACAAACAACACGCATATCCTTCGTTTAGAAAGAATCACTCAGAAAAACACAAAAGAGGATATGTAAAGGACATGGAATTTTTATCGTTTTTTCAGTTGTCTTAACAAAAGCTTTACTTTTTCCTGGTATGTATCATAGTACAAAATTGATCATATAAGAGTTGGAAATAAATACAAAATGATCAGATCAAAATGCACTAGAAACTAAATCCCTGAAGAACTGAGTAGAGAGTTCACATTTTTTGACAGCAAATTTTTAAATAAACAATAGTCACTGGTGAAGCCAAAATGCAAACAGAAGACAGTATGTTAAACAGCAAATATACTCTTCGGCTATCCTTACATACCATTAATTTCTCCCTTCTCTGAACTAGACCTGCACTTACTCATATTATGAACTTTGGAATGTTGTGG
Source organism: Tragulus kanchil (assembly GCA_022376925.1). Classification (NCBI taxonomy): domain Eukaryota; kingdom Metazoa; phylum Chordata; class Mammalia; order Artiodactyla; family Tragulidae; genus Tragulus; species Tragulus kanchil. The sequence goes on from JAIOJX010000030.1 coordinate 176,156,680, forward strand.
GGAAACAAACCAGTGAAGGTTTTTTTGCAGCTTTGGCCGAGCCAGGAGAAAATCCATCTTGGAAATAAAAAAACTAAGAGAAAAACAAGTCAATTTGATTGACATGGGCTCATTAGCTGGGATCATACTGAACAGCAACAGGTGGGAGATCTGCTATGGACTTTGGAACGCCGGGTCTGTGCAGACTCTACTCGCTGGTACCCCTGCCCCCCCAGCTGTAATGTGCTCTGTCCGTTGGGAGGGTAAGAAAGTGACAGGAGTCACAAGGGTGATTACTGAATAGGGCTGTGACTGATTTCCAGCCCGTGCTAATATCATTGCCTGTAAACACCTGGAGGCTTCAGCACTGGATAAAGCAAACTGTCACTCTCTCTGTACAAAGTGTGTAGGGCCGACCTTTCTAACAAATATGTTTCTTAAGGAAAGGCATGAGCTTTGAAGTATGGAATGGTGATAGGGGCTGAGTTCCTGTCCATGGTACTAGGCTCAGAGCAGGTAGCTCAGGGAATATTATATGACTGCTTAATTTCAGTGCTAAATGATTTCTGATTGGAAGACTGATGTTTCTACATCACATTCTGTACCAAAGGCCCAGAAACTGAAACATGACACTGCACACTATTTTGGGCTTAAGCCCTAGGCTCATCAAAAGAGTCAGACACAACTTAGCAATTTACCAACAAACAACACGCATATCCTTCGTTTAGAAAGAATCACTCAGAAAAACACAAAAGAGGATATGTAAAGGACATGGAATTTTTATCGTTTTTTCAGTTGTCTTAACAAAAGCTTTACTTTTTCCTGGTATGTATCATAGTACAAAATTGATCATATAAGAGTTGGAAATAAATACAAAATGATCAGATCAAAATGCACTAGAAACTAAATCCCTGAAGAACTGAGTAGAGAGTTCACATTTTTTGACAGCAAATTTTTAAATAAACAATAGTCACTGGTGAAGCCAAAATGCAAACAGAAGACAGTATGTTAAACAGCAAATATACTCTTCGGCTATCCTTACATACCATTAATTTCTCCCTTCTCTGAACTAGACCTGCACTTACTCATATTATGAACTTTGGAATGTTGTGGGGAAACAAACCAGTGAAGGTTTTTTTGCAGCTTTGGCCGAGCCAGGAGAAAATCCATCTTGGAAATAAAAAAACTAAGAGAAAAACAAGTCAATTTGATTGACATGGGCTCATTAGCTGGGATCATACTGAACAGCAACAGGTGGGAGATCTGCTATGGACTTTGGAACGCCGGGTCTGTGCAGACTCTACTCGCTGGTACCCCTGCCCCCCCAGCTGTAATGTGCTCTGTCCGTTGGGAGGGTAAGAAAGTGACAGGAGTCACAAGGGTGATTACTGAATAGGGCTGTGACTGATTTCCAGCCCGTGCTAATATCATTGCCTGTAAACACCTGGAGGCTTCAGCACTGGATAAAGCAAACTGTCACTCTCTCTGTACAAAGTGTGTAGGGCCGACCTTTCTAACAAATATGTTTCTTAAGGAAAGGCATGAGCTTTGAAGTATGGAATGGTGATAGGGGCTGAGTTCCTGTCCATGGTACTAGGCTCAGAGCAGGTAGCTCAGGGAATATTATATGACTGCTTAATTTCAGTGCTAAATGATTTCTGATTGGAAGACTGATGTTTCTACATCACATTCTGTACCAAAGGCCCAGAAACTGAAACATGACACTGCACACTATTTTGGGCTTAAGCCCTAGGCCTCAATTCTGAATTTTAAGGAAGTGCTGTGAAAATCTTCATTCCTTTTTTGGTGGTTTTGCAACACCAGCTACGAGAATCTTTGTACTTGGCCTCTGGCCCCATGAGTTTGTTTTTGCTCCAGGCAGCTATTAGGAGACTGTGAGCCAGATCATTCTTGTTGAGGCCAAGCTGAGATCTTAAAAAGGATATTTGAAGCTAGTTTTAGAAACTTGAAAAATGGCTATATTGAACTCTTAGTTCAGGAAGATTAGTTTATTTTCTACTTGTCTTCTGGCACTAGATAGCATTATGATGTGCTTGTTTCCAACCTGAATATTTGAATGTTCTTTTTGCCTTTTCATACAGGACCCAAAGCAAATTAGACACAAAGTTACTTTTGAGTTCTTCGTGCTGTAACAGTTATGTGTACGTATGCCTATGAAGGCAAGGTTTGGGGCCAGCAAACTGTTTTGACTTTTTATAAGATTGATGCTGTGCTCCATAAATATGTGAAAGCCAACTAGTTGAAGGTACTCGTAGGCTTGTCATTACATGTTTCAGGCATGTTTTATTCTTTTTTATTTTAAAAAAATTTTTATTTATTTATTGGGGGGGGGGTGGGGCGGGTTGGGGAGGGAGCGGGGCGGGCAGGCCACTTCTCTTGGTCTTTCATTTATCTATTTTCATCCATCTTTGTTCTTTGGCCCGCGTGGGCCTCCCATCGCAGTGGCCTCTCTTGTTGCAGAGCACCGGCTCTGGGCGCATGCGCTCCAGAGCTGCGGCTTGGTAATTGGGCACGTTGGTCGAGCTGCTCCACGGCACGTGGGATCTTCCCAGGCCAGGGATTGAACTGGCGTCCCTTGCGCTGCAAGGCGGTGTCCTTACCCACTGGACCACCAGGGAAGCCCCATGTTTTATTCTTGCTAAGACTATAAGCTCCTTAAGGAAGGAACGTTGTACAGCCAGGAAGCTAGAACATTGTGAGACTGAGTCTTAGTTGCCTGATTTTCATTTATGTCCACCAACTATAGGTATAAAGATCAATCACAAGGCTTCCTCCACCCCACCCCACCCCCATATAGGGTTTTCCTTTTCCCTTTTTTAAATTTCTCTGTAGCTTCACCAGGCCCAGAATGCACTATTTTTTAAGCCCTAGGCCTCAATTCTGAATTTTAAGGAAGTGCTGTGAAAATCTTCATTCCTTTTTTGGTGGTTCTGCAACACCAGCTACGAGAATCTTTGTACTTGGCCTCTGGCCCCATGAGTTTGTTTTTGCTCCAGGCAGCTATTAGGAGACTGTGAGCCAGATCATTCTTGTTGAGGCCAAGCTGAGATCTTAAAAAGGATATTTGAAGCTAGTTTTAGAAACTTGAAAAATGGCTATATTGAACTCTTAGTTCAGGAAGATTAGTTTATTTTCTACTTGTCTTCTGGCACTAGATAGCATTATGATGTGCTTGTTTCCAACCTGAATATTTGAATGTTCTTTTTGCCTTTTCATACAGGACCCAAAGCAAATTAGACACAAAGTTACTTTTGAGTTCTTCGTGCTGTAACAGTTATGTGTACGTATGCCTATGAAGGCAAGGTTTGGGGCCAGCAAACTGTTTTGACTTTTTATAAGATTGATGCTGTGCTCCATAAATATGTGAAAGCCAACTAGTTGAAGGTACTCGTAGGCTTGTCATTACATGTTTCAGGCATGTTTTATTCTTTTTTATTTTAAAAAAAATTTTTGTGGGCGGGGGTCGGGTTGGGGAGGGAGCGGGGCGGGCAGGCCACTTCTCTTGGTCTTTCATTTATCTATTTTCATCCATCTTTGTTCTTTGGCCCGCGTGGGCCTCCCATCGCAGTGGCCTCTCTTGTTGCAGAGCACCGGCTCTGGGCGCATGCGCTCCAGAGCTGCGGCTTGGTAATTGGGCACGTTGGTCGAGCTGCTCCACGGCACGTGGGATCTTCCCAGGCCAGGGATTGAACTGGCGTCCCTTGCGCTGCAAGGCGGTGTCCTTACCCACTGGACCACCAGGGAAGCCCCATGTTTTATTCTTGCTAAGACTATAAGCTCCTTAA